>OZ004604.1:27415671-28015671 GCA_963924605.1 Malthinus seriepunctatus | reverse complement strand
ACACATTTTTTTTTATATACAAAAATAAATCCTTCCTTCTTTTCATCTACAATTATACCTTAGTTGTACAAAGAAAATTAATCGTACAAGGTTAAACCAATTAAAAAGACACGACAAGTTTTAAATTTAATACACCTAGGTATAATGACATGCGCACGAACTAAATTGACAAACGCAAAGAAAGGCTCCGTTCCGAACAAAAAAACACTAAAATAACATACATTTTGTAAAATATTAAACAATAATCAAATTTCGTTGTTGTACAGACAAATTGATTTCAGAGGCAAGGAGATGGCCTCCAGGTAAAAAGGAATGCGAACAGGTGTACGTGATGTACGTAATTGAAAACAAAACACCCAACCAGAAGAAGTTTTACATTTATTACTCGTGTTGATAACAAACATAACCTTCTTTTTCACAAACAACTTATTAAAAAAGTTAATTTTTCAATTACTAACTTTGCATGCGAAAAATTAATTACGGATTTTTTTTTCTAATTGGAATAATTTTAAATTTCCACCCAAGTCCAGTCAACGAACCCAAATAAGGGGTGTAGAGGACATGGATGAGGGTTGAATTTTTTTTCAGGGTGTATTTTAACTAGTTAGGAGGTAAAAATGCTAAAAAGGTCCCCGCTCTTAGCTATATGGCTAAGTGAGGGAGAGAGGCAGTGTAAAGGTCCCGTTTTTGAGGTTTTCGCTTAGATTTCGAAAACAGTGCGTCCTAGAGAAAAAACTATTCTTAGTAAAATTAAAGCATATCAAATTTCCTACAAGATTGTATTTATTCACTTTTTCTCTATTCCTTATAGTTTTCGAGATATCCGCTTTCAAAAAACGTTAATGTAAGAAAAAAAATTTCTCGACGTTTTCCGTCCAACTTCCCGAGGTACCTCAGCCCTTCGTTTTACAGTAAAAATCTTCAAAAAATGTGTTATAGAGTATTAAATTTCTCTTAATTTCCCTATTTTAACGTAAGGCAAAAAAAGAAGAGCTGAAATGGTAGAGGCAAAAGTTTGACGAAAAACGTGTGACAGAATTTTTTTTTCATGCATTAACGATTTTTGGGAGCGGATATCTTGAAAACTAGAAAGATTGGGGAGAAATGAATCAAAACAATCTTGTAGGAAATTTGCTAAGCTTTCATTTTGCTAGGAATAATTTTTTCCCCAAGACCCACCGTTTTCGAGATATAAGCGAAAACCCCAAAAACGGAACCTTTACACCCCTTGAATTTTTACCTCATATCTACTCCAAAAATTCAACACTCTTTCAATTAGGTTACTGTGGCCAGCACTACCCATATAACCACCGGATAAGCAACCAAAGTTTGAGTGCAATCTGAAGATCGAAAAAACGCCAAGTTGACATAAATATGGACTCTGGAATCCAACTTGAAACCTTTGATTCTCTACATAATCCCCAAAATCTAACGTTTAAGCCCCAACCTTTAATCAACTAATTACAGCTAATTTAATGCCAAGAACCAATATTTTTTTGGTAGCAACTAACAAAAGTCTCAAAATAATTGATTTTTGAGCCCTAATGGTAGTCGAATCCACCATGAAAACGTATCTAATTTGACATGCAATCCAACACCTTAACCACAAGAGATGGTAATTTGACCACATGTTTTTATACATTTTGCATCGATATAGTCTAAAATTATGTGTTTCTAAAAGTCGTTATTTGGTATTACCATTACCTAAAGCGACAGCGTAGCAACATATGATCGTTCGAAATCTATAACACGCAATACAAACAAATTATGAATCGTACACGTCGCAATAAATTTTCGACTCAGACATGACGTATATCGAGTTAAATAAATTTTATGATATAAAAAATGAAATAAAGTGCATCTAGTTAGCACTGGGAGTGAAATGGATGGTCCTCCAACTAACTTCTCCACGAAGTGGAGCTAACCTAGCTAACCTGGAGTCCTAAAGATCATTTTTAGCAGTCTGTTTGGGTTTTAGGCAGCGGCGTAACTATGGGGCCCATGATGGCGCATGGTGGGCCCATGATGGCGTATGGTGGGGGCCCATGATGGCGTATGGTGGGCCCATGATGGCACACGGTGGGTCATGAGGGTGCATGGTGGGCCATGAGGGCGCAAGATCCTAGAACCTTGCTAAATGATGTATGTTTAGCAAGCCAAAGCTCTCAACCAAAACTTCAATGGTTAACTTTTGAATCCAGACCCTAGACTAGTTTGTTACGCTACTGGTTTTGGGTCTTCTAAATCTAAATGATTTGCCAATAAATGTAACTACGCCCTGCTAAGAGAGCCTCTTACATTATGATGAATTCAAGATAACTCCATGGCCTTTAAAACGATTCGTATAGTACTCGGTGACCTTTTAGAACTTATCAGGGATGAAAAAAATTTAAAAAGGTTCTTTCCTTCGGATAGGGGTACCAATGAAGGTCTTTAATTTTTGTGAAGATAAATTTGAAGAAGTAGGTACTTATTTCTCTTCCACATCATAGCTGTTCGCGAAAAAAATTACATAAAGCAGAAGCAGCACAGTGCGAATAATTTGCCAAAAGTTAAATCTCTCGAAAAGGCCTCTTTTAGGTTTTAGAAGGTTTATATGGCACGAGTCCTCCAAATGTTGTCAAAATTTAGAGTTTTCGTAACAATAATAAATAGGTAGGTACGTACACCAAGCTCCTTCCAGACGTGGCTTGAGGAACAAACAAGAATTTCGGTGGCATAAGCGCAAATGTTCACTTCTCTCAACTTCTGGCTCAACATGGCCTCTGTTAGCGACAATCGACAAGTGTCAAAATCCTCCAGCTCCTTCAAGGCGTGGAATGGGCACGACTAGTGACCATGAATGGAAGTACCGCTGCTTTTGGTGCCATAAGTGGTTAAGGGTAAATCTCCACTTTTCTTCACTTTTGGCTCAACAATATGAACACAATTAGTGACACTCCACCTATGTCAAAATCCTAGAGCTCCTTCAAAATGTGGAGTGGCATGGACGAATCCTCGAGCTATTTCAAGGCGTGGAATGAGGAATGGCATGGAGGAGTAAACTCGAATTAGAAGTATTGCTAATTTTGGTGGCATAAGCGTAAATCTCCATTTCTCTCCACTTCTGGCTCAACATGGCCACTATTGGCACCGATCCACCTATGGTAAAAGTTCCTTCAACGTGTGAATTGGAGCTTTCGCTGACTTTGGTGCCATAAGCGCTTAAGGGTAACACTCCACTTCTCTTGACTTTTGGCTCAACATGGACACAATTAGTGACACTCCACTTAGGTCAAAATCCTCGAGCCCCTTCAAAATGTGGAATGGCATGGAGGAATCCTTTCGAGCTCTTTCAAGGCGTGAAATGGAATGGAGGAATAAACTCGAATTGAGGATTAAACTCGAAGTATTGCTGATTTTGGTTAACATAAACGTAAATCTCAAATTTCTCTCGTTTTATGGCTCAACATGGCCACTACTGGCGTCAAACCACCTTTGTCAAAACCTCAAGCTCCTTCAACGACCTCTTATAAAAAATTGTGGTTAAATCGATGACCAATGGAGAATTGCGAGACAAGTGCGAACGTGAATGCCTCGCATTAGGTTAGTTGGAATTTTCATTCATATTTCAACATCAAATGCGACCTCAATAACTATTGATAAAGTTTTTTCTAAAATGTAACGAAATATAAATCTAAAATTGCTGAAAATATCGTATAACAAATTGTGATATAGTGACCCAGTAAGAAAATTCAATACTTGGCTTTTAGAGAAAAAAAAATTCCTCTTCTCTTTCTTTTAACCCTCCATTCGCCTTCGTCTTATACTTTCTAAACAAACTTATTGGTGTATATTAGTACTCCATAAATTTAAACTAAGGAAAACACTTAAAACTTATTAATACCCGTAAATTTAATTAATTTTAATGAAATTATTGAATATTTAGTTACCTAAAATTTTCTTACGTTTCAAACAAGCTAAACAGTTACCTTCCTTCCTTTTTCCATCATCCTTACCCGCTTCCACCTAAAGCAAAACTTTTCCCAACAACTTTCAAGTTACATAATTTAGCAAAGAAGGTCTGTGTGTATCTAAATAAAACGAAAAGAGAGAGACGGGAGAGGAGGTAGATAAATTAGGATTAAATTTAAAGATTTATATCGCTTATTAAGACGTACAAAAACTCCAAATTATATGCAGGAAAACGTTTGCAAAAAAAAGACGTGCGCTTTGCAGCTGGTAGAGTAGCGCAAATTCATTACGTTGACATTTTACACGCCCAAACTATTTCAGCCATTATGTATTGGAAGAAATATGAATGTTAATGTGACTTAAATTACCCCACGTCACCCTAGTTCTTGTACACGAATTTTTTTACCATTTTGCAATTCAAATCAATACCCAGAGAGGTCTTGTCAAAAAAATTTGGCTTTAAAACACACACAGCTTGCTCGTTACTTTTTCACGTCGGATGTCGGAATATTAAACCAACTTGACCCTAAAACATTAAAAGATATTGATAGTGTGATATACACATTTGTCAACTCATTACCAATTCAAATTTACTTGTTTAAATGTAACTCGCTGGGTTTTGTTGAAATCCATTTTAGTCCCAACTAGTCTACGCTAGGAGTAGCGCGCGTTTGCCATTTGGTTATAGAGAAATAGAGTTGACACTTAAAATTGTAAGTACCATTTAACTGTGTGAGCTTGTACAACTCCATGAATTATTCACCTGACCTCATTTCTTCAAAAATGTACAAAAATATTTACACGGACCCATACACAAATATTTTTCATTAATACATTTTTCTTTATTGATTTCTTACTAGTTATTTTGTAGGAAATTTATGTATGAAGGTTCTTGAGACGTCTGGGAATAACGTGAGCGAAGATTATAGTTACCTAACTAAGTCAAAGATAACGTTATGTTGAATAAAAGATTCGGGAATTTAAAAGCAACCCTTATACGACTAGGCGCTTCATAAGTGGCCCTTTGTTATCCATTGATACCACAATTGATGAAATCGATGTAAATCAAAAACAGGAAGGTATGGATGACGCGGTAGCGTCGTAGCGACGTCCAAATATAATGGATCTTGGATTCTTCGTCATTAAATATTAGGAATTTTAGGAATAAGAAGACGTTTTTAACTTCGAATCCTATAATAAAAAACACAATGTCATAGGGAATGCGCAGTAAGGTCCGAAAGGGACACAGATAAGAGAGGCAGAGAGGGGTAGAATAGGTCATCTGTCATGCCATATTATTTCATCTGATGACAGAAAACATTGACAGAGGAGATGAGATAACAAAAGATTAACAGATGAGATGACAGATGGAAGTTGGAAATAAGAGGGCAGATATGGGGAGAGTGGGGAAGAAGAGAGTACAAAAGCCTTATTTACCCAGCTGCAGGGATTTTAGTCTTTCCCCATAAGAGAGAAGTTTGGCGAACTTACAGCTTCAAGTCGGTTCCGAAAGATACAAGGACCAGCGAAGGTTCAGTGAGTTCCCATGATTTCAAAAGTCAAAATTTCCCATGGGAAATTGTTTAGAACGTTGTAGCAATTAGGGTGTAATCAACTGCTTTCGTGCAGCCGTGGCTCGAGTCCAGGACATTGTTCCCAAGATCCAAGTAATAAAATCTTACAAGATCACACACCTAACTTAACCTAACCTAACCTAACCTACCCTACCCTACCCTAACCTGACCTATCCTACCCAAACCTCACCTAACCTATCCTTATCTCGATTGATCTCTCTAGGATCTTTCTTATGGCCAGTCCGACCCTGGAACGTTATTAACAAATTTTAATGCCATTCAAGAGAATACAAATATTGAAAGGGATGAGCCAAACTATAAATAAACTCGAAGAAGACGTTTAGTAAAAATTACTTTATCAAAAGATGCATTTTAGAACTTTTAAGGTAATAATAACACTCTAATGATGTTTGATAGAGCTAAAGGAAACGTGTCGAGTCTCGTGTATAAAGAGTTTGGAAGTTAAAAGAAGCTGTGTATTCATTACAGCTTTTGTCTATAACCAGTTACTTAAAGCTGCCAATTTTGTTGTTGAAAACGTTTAAAACAGCCCTCATGAAGTTTATGCAAACTTCTAAACCTCGTAAAAGGTTCTAAAACGACGTAGAAACGCTAATACGACCTGCAACTGGCAACGTGCCACACTGGCTTCTTTTATCTGTGATGACGAGAAAATATAAAGAACTTGAACATTATGAGCTTCCTTAGCGTATTATTTTATGCAAATACCTAGTTGTAGTACAGGGTGAGCCAAAAAACACCTTTACTCGTCCGTGTTTCGGCTCAGTAATCGTGATGAACATAGTTCGGTCTTAAAGGGCAACATACACCTTAGGGTTTCTATTGGTCATTTTATTATAGTCTCTCAGTGTCAATTACATCATCAGTCGAGCAACTGTCGTTCCGAATCGAAAACTCATATTCGGTCCCTTTAGACGAGGGAACAATTGAGTTATCACAGCCTGAATGGTGTACTTCTGGGATAGCTCGCCATAAAATAGAGAGAGGGAGACGATCAGTGATTAGTCAGCTGTTGGAAAATGTTCTAAATACGGCATTAAGAGCAGAGGACATGGAAGAGAGTAGAATTTCTTTCTTTTTTCTTGGAATGTGTTTGGAGAGGTTAGGAGGTAAAAGTACTTAAATCCTAACATATAACTGTCCTAACTGCATAGCTGAGGGTGGAAGGTCTCGTTTTTTGAGTTTTCGGTTATATCTAAAAAACAGTGGGTCCTAGGGAAAAAATAATTCTTAGTAAAATGAAAGCTAATCAAATTTCCTACAAGATTGTTTCTATTCATTTGGGTTGCCTCAACTTTGGGCCGAGCTTGTCCCTTGTTAAATTTTCTTATGGGGCTACGTGTTAGCAGAGGTTTACACACGCCCACAAAGGAACTAACAGCTTATGTAAAGCAACAATAGAGACAGAAATTGTGGAGCGGAGGATGAGGGACTTAAATTAATATTTAAAGCCAGTTTTTTTGCAGAACCCTGTATAATAAAATCGTATTTTCTATTAAAGTAGACTCTTAACTTAAAGAGGCAATAATAATTTGCATGATGGTGTTGATCCTTTGGCTATATATTTTTTCAATTTCCTAATAAATATTTTGATAGGTTTTGGGTCCGTTTTAAAAAACCCACGTATGTTTATTTTATAAACTGCTCGCATATACAATTACAAAAATACCCCATATCTGTTCAAACTCACCCTCTTTGTAGCTCAAGGCAAGTGTTTCCATAAGATGATGGAAAATTCAAATACATATTTATGTTAACATAAAATTTCTAAAATAAACAAAGTAGTTGGCAAAAAGGAGTAAAAATTTTATTTTTAGAAGAAAAACGCACTACGTTTAAATTGAGTAAAATGTTTGCCATAAATGATTTCGAGTCTTTGATTATTCAAAATAAAACGAATAAAATTATAACGCACAGTTTATCAAAGTCTAAAAGTTAATATCTTCCACATCATTTCCTATATAAAAACCAACCCCTATTCCTATATAAACCGTTTATTTTTTCAGTTTATTATTATTAAAATTCATTATAAGTTTCAACAATTTCTCCCCATTCCTAAACGAAATTATTACTTCAAAGAGCTACAGCCACTTTAAAATCACAGTTAAATCGATAAAATGAGTCAAGAGTGGAGTTTTTTTTCTAATTTGCATATATTTTACTAGTACGAACTTTGCAAAAATTTCGCTTCTTTTTCACATACAAACAAACCGAATAAATCAATAAACGAGCACCTTCCACAACTTGGTTTGGTTGCGTTTGGTTCTATATTTATTATTTTTTTTATAAAGCAAGAAATTTATAAAATCACAATACTTTTTAAAAAAAGTTTGACAAAACCCACACACACGCCAGTACTTAACAAAAAAAGAAGTGGACACCGAATCTGATAAGAATTTTACTATTTAAGACTAAATATAATGGATTAGTTTTAAGGCAACTTTATTGCATTTAATTTAATAATTAAATTTTAGGTTGCTTATAAATTATAATGAATTATATTAAAGTCTTTATTGTTGTGTGTTAACTAAACAAATAACTAAGATTTGAATCTAATGATTGGTCAATTGTTGACACGCAGATATTAAACTAAACTGCAGAGAACCTTATACCTATTACTACGTCCGTCAACTATACACTACATGCACGCTCTTGAATTGATCTTCTTCTGAAAAATTTAATAATATATTGGTGATTCGAAATAATGAGGATCGATGATCGCTGGATAAAATTAGCGAGACCCAAATCGCTTAAATCGCAACTGAAAGCAGCAAATTCTTAACTCATTAGTCTGATTTGGGATCTGCCTGTAATCTACCTGTAACTAGGACTGTAAATATCTGACGATGATAGTGAAGAAAGTCGGATCCCCACGACTGAATAACTGATTTTCAAAAAATTTAATCTAATGCAGTGAATTGAGGTATGTAATCTAACTGTAACTAGGACAGTAACTGTGACTGATATATCTGACGATGATAGTGAGGAACGTCAGATTTCTACGACTTTAAATCTGATTGTCAAACGAATTAATCAAATGCAGTGAGTTAAGGTATATTTACATCTATGATAAGCCTGTAATCTAACTGTAACTAGGACAGTAACTGTGACTAACATATCTGACGATGATAGTAAGGAACGTCAGATTTCTACGACTTTAAATCTGATTGTCAAACGAATTAATCAAATGCAGTGAGTTAAGGTATATTTACATCCATGATAAGCCTGTAATCTAACTGTAACTAGGACAGTAACTGTGACTAACATATCTGACGATGATAGTGAGGAACGTCAGATTTCTACGACTTTAGATCTGATTTACAAATGAATTAATCAAATGCAGTGAGTTGAGGTATCTTTACATTTATGATAAGCCTGTAATCTAACTGTAACTAGGACAGTAACTATGACTAACATATCTGACATTGATAGTGAGCAACTTCAGATTTCTATGACTTTAGATCCGATTGTCAAATGAATTAAACAAATGCAGTGAGTTGAGGTATCTATACATTTATGATAAGCCTGTAATCTAACTGTAACTAGGACAGTAACTATGACTAACATATCTGACATTGATAGTGAGCAACTTCAGATTTCTATGACTTTAGATCCGATTGTCAAATGAATTAAACAAATGCAGTGAGTTGAGGTATCTATACATTTATGATAAGCCTGTAATCTAACTGTAACTAGGACAGTAACTATGACTAACATATCTGACGATGATAGTGAGCAACTTCAGATTTCTATGACTTTAAATCCGATTGTCAAATGAATTAAACAAATGCAGTGAGTTGAGGAATCTTTAAATTTTTGATAAGCCTGTAATCTAACTGTAACTAGGACAGTAACTATGACTAACATATCTGACGATGATAGTGAGCAACTTCAGATTTCTATGACTTTAGATCCGATTGTCAAATGAATTAAACAAATGCAGTGAGTTGAGGAATCTTTAAATTTTTGATAAGCCTGTAATCTAACTGTAACTAAGACAGTAACTGTGACTAACATATCTGACGATGATAGTGAGGAATGTCAGATTTCTATGACTTTAGATCTAATAGTCAAATGAATCTAACTGTAACTAGGACAGTAACTGTGACTAACATATCTGACGATGATAGTGAGGAACGTCAGATTTCTACGACTTTAGATCTGATTTACAAATGAATTAATCAAATGCATTGAGTTGAGGTATCTTTACATTTATGATAAGCCTGTAATCTAACTGTAACTAGGATAGGAACTGTGATTAACATATCTGGCGATGATAGTGAGGAACGTCAGATTTCTACGACTTTAGATCTGATTTACAAATGAATTAATCAAATGCATTGAGTTGAGGTATCTTTACATTTATGATAAGCCTGTAATCTAACTGTAACTAGGATAGGAACTGTGATTAACATATCTGGCGATGATAGTGAGGAACGTCAGATTTCTACGACTTTAGATCTGATTTACAAATGAATTAATCAAATGCATTGAGTTGAGGTATCTTTACATTTATGATAAGCCTGTAATCTAACTGTAACTAGGATAGGAACTGTGATTAACATATCTGGCGATGATAGTGAGGAACGTCAGATTTCTACGACTTTAGATCTGATTTTCAAATGAATTAATCAAATGCAGTGAGTTGAGGAATCTATAAATTTATGTAAAGCCTGTAATCTAACTGTAACTAAGACAGTAACTGTGACTAACATATCTGACGATGATAGTGAGGAATGTCAGATTTCTATGACTTTAGATCTAATAGTCAAATGAATTAATTCAATGCATCGAGTTGAGGTATCTTTACATTTATGATAAGCCTGTAATCTAACTGTAACTAGGATAGGAACTGTGACTAACATATCTGGCGATGATAGTGAGGAACGTCAGTTTTCTACGACTTTAGATCTAATAGTCAAATGAATTAATTCAATGCATTGAGTTGAGGTATCTTTACATTTATGATAAGCCTGTAATCTAACTGTAACTAGGATAGGAACTGTGACTAACATATCTGGCGATGATAGTGAGGAACTTCAGATTTCTATTACTTTAGATCCTATTTGTCAAATGAATTAATCAAATGCAGTGAGTTGAGGCATCTTTACATAATCTACCTGTAACTAAGACTGTAACTGTGATTATAACTTATCTGACACTTATCTGATAGTTTATAAAGTCAGATTTCTATGACTTTAGATCTAATTGTCAAATGATTTAAAACAATGCAGTGAGTTGAGGCATCTTTATATCTATGATAAGCCTGTAATCTAACTGTAACTAGGATCTAACCTAACAGTCCATCTGACGAAGGGGGCATAGATCTTGGTGACTTCAGACCTGATAATCAAATGATCTAATATTGTGTCGTAAAATTGAATTTAGTGCTGCTCCAATTCAGCACTAAATTGAGGAAACATGAGGAAATAGCGTCAAAAATCAACAAACAAAGATGTCAGAATTCTACAAGTTTAATCTAACTGCAGACGGCGTATCATCTAATCACAATCTGACTCTCAAATTGATTAATTTTCCACAGCCAACTGGACGAAGGATCACATTTTAGTTCATACACTAAATTTCTGATGTATTCACACGAATAAGCCAATTTTGATCCTTAATCTCTCGAACATTTAATTAAAATGGAATTACAAAACCGGCCACTTTGATCTTTAATCTACACTAGTCTAACAAGAATTGATCCCACACTGTCCAACATGATCTAATTAGTTTAGAAAATTTATTAAAATTGGCTTATTATCGGTTGGGTTAAATAAGAAATTAAATTAAAATCAAATTAATGTCTGATAATTTCATTTTGTATTTCTCGCTGTCTGTTTTTATTAGCCCTTTACATTAACATTTAGTAACACCCTTTATATATGAAAGTTAAATTAAATTAGAAGACACAATTGCTGATTCCGACATCCACATCAATCTCCCCTTCTTAACAAAAATTAAGATTTTCCATCCTCGCCCAAAAGGGGTTATTAATTTTGAAGTAGTGCAAATTACTTTTATAAAAAATTTCGTTAAGGGTTGTTTTGTTTTTAAGCCTAGGATTAAAATTTTTGGTTTGGTGTGGAAAATATAGTGAGAAAAAAATAAAAAAAGTTCTACCCCTATTGTCATTAGGAACAAACATAATAAGTCATGTCTTTTTATGATCAATGATGTTTGTTTGGAAAGACACATTTTTTTTTAAATGTAAAAAAATTTTGCTCATCCGATCCATGCTAAGGAAAGAAGAGAAAAATTAATTTTGATTATTTACAAAATCATCACGTAAAAGAAAAGCGTAAGAAGAAAATTTCAAATAATCGAGTTAATATTTTTCATTATGCTATACACGTTTTTGTATTTCAAGGGGGTGTATTTACTATAAGTTATAATACGAGAAGGTTTTATCTACCCCAAAAAATTTATTTTTTATTTAGATAAAAAAAGTTAATTTGCTATTAAATTTTTATACTTTCCCATTAAAGTTATTTAATCAAGAAAATTAAATAAATTCTAGGGTGGTGGTAATAAAAGTTCTTAATTAAAAAACTTACGCAAAATAATACACCGTTTTCTAGCATTTCAATGTAATCGATAAAACAGGGTCGGATTTTAACTAACCATGTGTCCAAAAGATGGTGGCCAAATTTTGATAAATATTTACGTGCTCGCTCAAAGGCAGGTTATTACGTGAAGGTACTGTGGCTAGCATTACGCTTCGAAGCGTCCATTATGAGCCGATTTTAAAATTGTGAAAGATTCGAACCTTGCACCTCGAGATACAATTAAAATTAATTTTATCAAAAGTTTTCATTAAATTCAAATTTGAAGGAAAAATTTCCACATTATAAACAATGCAAAATTTTTAACTTTTAAACTAGGGAGGTTTTCTTTATAAAAGTAGTTAATATTAACTCAAAGCAAGCATCTGTTACATTCTGAAGTTTCCATTTCATATTTCTAGGCATGAAACTAAAACGTCTGTAAAGCTTTGTGGAGGAAAAGTTTATTATTAAATTTTTCGTGTTGCGCTTTCATCTGACCCTATTAAAAATAAACTTCGTTACAAATAGAGCAATAATTATAAATTTTTCCTCCCTTATTTCTTATGTTATACACAAGAAGAGGATTTTTCGTTAATATCAAAAGTCGTGTAGAAAACATAAACAGTATTTTGGGGTATTATGTATTTCCGTTGATATCACGTAGAAAGTGTCATTTTCAACACGCGACGTATTCATTTAATGGTTAGTTTCCTTCGCCATATTTGCTATAAAAGCGACCATTTTGAGAGTACTCTGTAGAAATAGCGCCCCACTAAATGTTGACATAAAAGAAAATAGTCGGGAGGCGAATTGTTAAATAAATGGGAGTCCAACAGTTATCTTGAAACGTTCCTACCATTTCTGTTGTTTCCCTTTTTTGTTATATATTTTTTCCCTCTCGCAAAATTACCTCGTTGAAATAACAATTTTTTTTGTTGGCAAATTATTACAAATATTTGTAGAAATTTTAATATATGTAAACAGAGAGATACTTTGTTACACAACAATTTCAGCCTTTAGGGGATGAAAATTGGTGTATGTGTGTGGGACACAAAGGATAATACGCATCTGTCGCGTTGCGCCTTTGATGATTTCCTATCCCATCGCACCCGCATTCGACCAAATATATAACGTGCTAATGTTGAATGAAAAATATATAAACGCTTGTAAACTACGTTAAATTTTCTTCAAGCGTCCCTTTTAAAAATTTCCATTGACGACATAAAAATCAAAATCATATTAAATGCATAAGCGAACAAAATTGGACGAACAAGGATTATAATGAACAATCGACTTTTAAGTGCATTAGTTGCTCATGCTATTATAAAATTCACACAAAAAAATCTCCGAGACGAGAAAGCCTTAAAATTAAAACTAAAATTGCATTTTTTAACAACTTGAAAAAAAATTAAAGAAAAATGTTAATTATCGGATATGAAAATTAACACACAAATCGTAAATTTGTTTCAAATAAGATATTGCTTATTTAACATGCTTTATGTTCCAATTTATATTCAGTTTACGATAGTTTGACTTGCTTTTACGACTTATTAACATTTTAATTAATTAATTATCTTCTAGAGATATGATTACTTATAGGCGTAGGTAATTATTAAACAGATAACAAAAACCAAAAACTTAACTACTGTGGCAATTCCATCAATGCGCTATTGTAAAAAAAATAACAAATAACAAAAACGTTAATTACTTTTGATTTACTAATTTGTAATTATATTGCATTTTATTCTAAGATAAAAAATTTTATGGGTTTGCCAATTAGAAGCATGAACACAAGAACGATCTTAACGTCTAATTGCATCTAGACACATTAACATATTCTCATTAGTTTTTTAAATCAACATTACCAATTCAAGAAGATATTAAGACTTTTACGCAGAAAATTTATGGCCTATAACTATATTTCCTTATGACCGCCATTTTAAAAATGGCGGTTAATCATGAAATCGACGTTTTTTAAACTCTCCATCTATAATGATGATGTTAATTATATTATGCAGAAAAACGTTAATTAACAGTCGTAGAAAAACAAGACTCAAAATGGTCAATAGAAGTACTAGGCGTCGTTTTCAGTTTAAGGTTTTTCTGGCCATGCTTGCGCCAATTGCAGCTAAACCGTTAGGTTTACGTGAAACTACTACGAAGCTGATTTGTAGAGAATTTTATGCTCTTTGATTTTCTTCTCTTCATATTTTGGGCTCAGAGATAGCTTTAAAAATAACAGTACAGAGGACGTCGTTTTCTGTCGACCTCTTGGTTCTTTATTGAAAAGACATTTCAAACAACTTGAAACATATTTATGCACGTAGCGACGAATGCCTGCAAACCAATCGCTGAAAAACTGAAGGTGCGTTTGCAAGGCCAAAGGGCATGCGTACATACTCGTAATGGTCATCTGGTGTCACAAAGGCTGTTTTGCAAACCTGATTGTATTCCTGAATTCGTTCCTGGGAATCCGAATCTAAAAATTGGAAAATGGTTAGATAAAATCAAACATTTATCAGAAATACACTTTAGGGATGAGAAAACCATAATCTAATGCATGCAGACCAGGTTGAAGGTCTCTCCCACGTGAAACTACTACAAAGCTCTTTTGTAGAGAATTTTATGCTCTTTGATTTTCGTTTCGTCATATTTTGGGCTCCGAGAGCCCATTTCCGAAATCTAAAAATAAACGTACAAACGACGTCGTTTTCTGTTGAAGGTTTCTCTTGCAATGCTTGCGCCAATTGCAGCTAAACCGTTAGGTTTACGTGAAACTACTACAAAGCTTTTTTGTAGAGAATTTTATTCTCTTTGGTTTTCTTCTCTTCATATTTTGGACTCAGAGAGCATATTTCAGTTTAAGGTGTCTCTCACGGTGCAAGCGTCAACTACAGCAAAACCATCGTGTCTATGTGAATCTACCAATTACAGCAAAACCGTCGAGTTGAAAATACACATTTCTTTTTATATTTTTGATCATGAGGAGCATTTGCTGATTGATAATTTCGAAATGCCATAAATCCTTAGAGTATAGCTACGTGAAATATTTCTGTAGTTATAGTTTAAAGAAAATTTCATTTTATTCCCTTGATATTTGTGGAGAATAGCGCAAATGTGAAAACATTTTATTTTGATAAAGAATTTAAGAATTTTATTATTTGTAAAATAAAGAAATTTTCAAACAAAATGAATTATATTTCTAATAAGTAAAGTTTCTTCATTTTTCTCTAGTTTTAGACCTCATCAAGCGCGTCATTTGTTAAACTTTACATTCGCTTTTACTACAACAACTGTTTTAATTAAAGTTTATATAAACTCTATACTAGAATAAATAAAGAGGAATAAGAAAAACTTTTATGTTGGCAAAAACTATCAACATCTATCCACACACACACACGCAACACGGAGGAGAACGGATAGAAAATTAAGGTCGAGACGTTTATTTGGGTGTTATTTAGTTCAATTTGTGTTTATCTATACAGATATAGTTAAATACGCATTGTCAAGTAGGGGAAAAGCGGTAGTAATTCTCATCGGGTGAGTATTTAAAGGAATTTAGATTAAAGCAAGTCTGATGGCGAGTTCGTGCCAACATAAAGTCGTCTGCGGTACTTTACATGTCGAATTTACAGAAAGTTTTCGGTAGGACTGAAATGGTAGCGCATGTTGACATTAAATTGTGTGACATTCCGTTGTATCATTAACATTTAATGGGAATTATACTAACGTAACCGCCATATTTTAGTTTACAAAAGGAACATGTGTTCGGCTTGTTTTGTTCAGGTACTTACAATGTTTCAATAGCGCCGTTCTTTGCATTTAAATGTTGTTTACTTTCAGCGAGTTTAATAATAAACGGGGCCCTATTTATGGAGGTTGAAAACCGTAGGAAATATAAATGGTGATGCGGTGATGTATTCGGCCATTTTCATTAGCGGGGTTCAGTTCTAAGATCTCGTGGGATTTAGGACCACTGTATGATAAAATCCTGTTACCCGTCTCCATAGTTACGCTCGGTAGTTCTGTCCCCAGGATAATTCGGTTACAGGTCCTGCACTCCGGCAAGGGCGACCAATACTCGTTTCGCTAAAATAAACACTTGTGACGTGACAATATTGATGTAAGTTAAGCTTTCAATGATCACAGTATGTACGTCCAAGTGTATTTAATCGTGATTTTGTTTACAGTCGTTGCAATCGACTCTCCTGTCGGAAAACGACCAACAACTTGCGCTAAAACAATTTCAATATCTTTAGACACATGGTGCAAAACACACGGTAAATTTGTTCACGTTATTAAATTGGCGAAATGCCAATAATTTTCTTTTAGTTCATATTACGAAATGATGCAGCATGTGCTTCAGTGAGTCACGATGAGGACAACGAAATTATATTCGCACGGTCAGTTACCCTCAGAGTAAAGCTCAAAGGGCACATTTTAAGAGATCCCTAGTTACAAACAAACATGCACCCAAACGAAATCAAAAAGCATTACTAAGCCGCTTTGATTGATGGCATTCTTCATTACAGACCAAACTAAAACTACGTCGCTAAAAAGAACAATACAAATCATTGATGTACAAAAAAATTTTTAAAAATCCATCCAAAGGTCTCTACTTATACGTGATGTTTTCCGCTTAATTTTACAATGTATTCCAAGACGCTACCACACAAATGCCGGCACGTAGTTTTTAAAATACGCTATTGTTATACACCTATTTAATTTTACTTTATGCCAGGTTGAAAACGCGACAAATCTCGCAACTTTCGAAAAAAATTATTTCCAAACACCAAACCAAATCAAATTTTATACTTCCACCACAAAAAGAGGACTTATAAACAAGAAACTTATTTAATTACCATACTTTCGCGCTCTCTCTCACATCACAATTGTCCAAAAACTACCTCTAAAAAGTGCGATTTTATAACATCAAAACAAAGGGCGACAAAGTCCAAGCAGACAAATTTAACTTCGATAAGTAATTAACAATTTATTACACTAAGTGTGGTAGCTAAACCTTCAAATTTACGTAGAATTACTCCAAAGCTTTTTTGTATAGAATTTTATGCTCTTTGATTTTCTCCTCTTCATATTTTGGGCTCGGAGAGCCCATTTCCGAGATAGCTTTAAAAATAACAGTACAAACGACGTCGTTTTCTGGTTAAGGCTTCTCTCGCACTGCCTGAGCCAATTACAGTTAAACCATTAGGATTAGGTGCAACTACTATGGAGCTTTCTTGTAGAGAATTTTATGCTCTATAATTTACTCCTCTTCATTATTTGTGCTCAGAGTGGCCGTTTCAACGATAATTTGAAAAATAACAGTACAACAGATGTCGTTTTAAGTTTAAGCGTTTCTTTCGCAACGACTGCGCCAATTGCAGCTAAACCGTTAGGTTTACGTGAAACTACTGAAAGTTTTTTTCTAGAAAATTGTATGCTCTATGATTTTCTTCTCTTCATATTTTGGGCTCGGAGAGCCCATTTCCGAGATAGCTTTAAAAATAACAGTACAAACGATGTCGTTTTCTGTTGAAGGTTTTTCCCGCAATGCCTGCGCCAATTGCAGCTAAACCGTTAGGTTTACGTGAACTATTACAAAGCCTTTTTGTAGAGAATTTTATGCTCTTTGATTTACTTCTCTTTGAATTTTGCGATCAGACTATCCATTTCTGTGATAATTTTTAATATAGAAAATTTTTTCTAAACCATTACCGTTTCCGAGATCCCAAAAACTTAAAACCACTTAAAAACATCACTCTGTATAAGTTAATAAATTTAATAAAGTCGACTGTAATGCACCTATTAGCTTCCCTCTCACTCCGACTCTCCCAGTTGTGTTGTTGAAGCCACATAATTAATTAGTAACTTGCAGTGCAAACATTAAATTTATAACAGTTTCGCCAAGTCGAAAATTTGTTGCATCTTCTTCGTCTCATTCTTCTTATACAAAACACCATTAAGTTTATTATTTTTTATTTAAAAGAGGCAACTTTTAATTTACATGTAAAGAATGTCGCTGCACAATCGACCCATAATTACAAGAGTTTGCTATTAAACAACATTCTGTCCAAACATAATTCAGGTGTGTTGTTGGACTCAGTGGCGTTTCCATTAACATGCTAATCCACAAGAATTAATTATATTTGCCTTAAGGTATAAAGTATGTGCCTACGCCAATGGCTATATAATATGTAAAAGCCAAAGTAAGAAATTGTGCAATTATACGATGTAATAGAAATTGTATGTAAGTGGAAAACAGACTTTAATCTTCCTTCTCTCTTTCTCTTTCGATTTTTATGTTTAACTCCTTTGATTGGAGGTACATGTTTTGTTTCAAGAGAAACCGCAACAATTTATAAGTACATGCACTTTTAACGTAAGTACGTACAAAAAATTCTTTTTTTTTACATTATAGGTCGAGTTTTAGTTTTGCAACACAATCGAGCAATCAACTTTACTTTAACTACATTGAAATTTACATGAGAGAAATTGTGAGAATAAGACAAAAAACAAAGTTTTCTCAACAATTTAAATGTCTGCCAAGTTACGTGAGTTATCTCTAAAGTAGTTCAAAACACAAAAACATGGCAAGAGCGAAAATAAACACAACAAAAAAGTTTGCAATTGGCACGTTCTAATGACGAACGACGTAATAATGATGAAGACGTTCAAAAAGACAGTGTTTCAATTTGAAAGAGACTGGGAGAAGAAAAATTGAACTATAATGGAGTTTTTCTACTCGTCATGCTCCAAAGGACAATAATAATGGTGAAAACTCTACAACTGACGTTTGCAAATAAATAGAAGAAAATGAAGTTCACTCTCTTGGTAGAACAAAAAGGTGGATTGAATGTTCCGAAGTGTAGCTTAATGTTTCTTCCGCAATGCCTGCGCCAATTGCAGCTAAGCCGTCAGTTTTACGTGAAACTACTACTAAGCTTTTTTGTAGAGAATTTTATGCTCTTTGATTTTCTTCTCTTCATACTTTGGGCTCAGGGAGCCCATGTCAGAGATAGATTTAAAAATAACAGTACAAAGGACGTCGTTTTCTGTTGAAGGTTTCTCCCGCAATGCCTGCGCCAATTGCAGCTAAACCGTCAGGTTTACGTGAAACTAATACAAAGCTTTTTTGTAGAGAATTTTATGCTCTTTGATTTTCTTCTCTTCATATTTTGGGCTCAGAGAGCCCATTTCCGAGATAACTTTAAAAATAACAGTACAAAGGACGTCGTTTTCTGTCGACCTCCTGGTTCTTTATTGTAAAGACATTTCAAACAACTTGAAACATATTTATGCACGTAGCAACGAATGCCTGCAAACCAATCGCTGAAAAACTGAAGGTGCGTTTGCAAGACCAAAGGGCATGCGTACATACTCGGTATGGCTGCACTAATTGCAGCTAAGCCGTTAGCCTTTTTGTAGAGAATTTTAAGCTCTTTGATTTTTCTCTCCTCATATTTTGGGCTGGAAGAGCCCATTTCCGAGATAGCTTTAAAAATAACAGTTCGTAAAACTACCCAAAAGACGACGTCCTTGGCAAAAAAAATCTGCAAGAGTTAAAAATGTGGATTGAACGTTCAGAAGTGTATGTCCTTCGACACTAACAATTTATTACAAATTTCTAAATTAAATGTAGGAAAAAAATCGCGATTGAAATTGGAAAACTTTGTGCTCGAAATCCAAATCTAGAGAAAACCTTGAATATTTGCCAAATTTAATACAAGAACCACTTCTCGTCCAATTACAACTTATCGTAAACATCAGAGATTCATCCTTTTTCACCCCGAACTTTACACATACAAAAATAAACTTTTTTTTACCTATTTTTAAGGGCTCGTTAACTTAATTTATTCGTTTCATATGTTTAAAAATTGAAACGTCAACAAGTATATTCAAGCTCTCAAATGCCAATTTATTTCGAGAGTTTCAACTAACTTATTGGGGTAGTTGATGGTCGTTTGGTTTTTTAATCGTTAGACATAAATTCAAACTTCTTATAGTCGTTGTGGTCGATACTCTTTTTTTTTCCCCGTCCTCCTTACTTTACACAATAAATCTTTCTTTGTCCAACTTAGAAAGAAATCTTATCTGAAACTATTTAAAAATAGTTTCTCAACCATTTATTTCGGTCCTTCGTTATTTTATTGAAGAAGAAGAAGAACAGGAATCGTTCCATCTGTAGTAGTAGATCTGTATTATTTCTTAAAGACTTATCGGCCTTCCGAGCTAGTTAATGAACGACCTGTCGTTGACGAAGTTTTAGCTTACTGTTTTTTATTCCTTTTCTCAAAGTTTTAAAAGATAACGCTCTTTTTTTTAAACGGTTTTAAATGGGGAAAAGGTTCGGTTAGATTATTTCAACTATTTGTCAAAGTGGTTATTAATTGTTGAAAGCTGGGATGATTGTTTTAATTATTGAGTTTTGGAATGTGGAGATTTTTATGTTATAGGTGGAGCCACACATGTGAGTTTATAGACGGGGAAAGGGAAAAGTGAGTTGTTTTATAGTTGTAGTAATAAAGAATGAATAATAACGATGCGAGAATTTTACGGAACGACTAACACATGGTTTAAATTTTTAGGCGCCTTATGTTACCATAAGGAGACCATAAAGTTTCGTGTCACCGCCTTAGCTTGGGTGTATCTTAATTGGTGAGACGAATCAAACGACTTCTATAACTAAGCCCACCTTGTATAAATTCACCATTGCCCTTCACACTCAAATTATTTTCTATTGTAAGTTGCTAACGCATTATATTGACTCTATTTTTACTCTTTCGAAGATTTTATCTGCATACTTTGAAAAAGTAATACGATCAAATTTTTTTTAAATTAAGTTTCTCGACGTTTTGAACCTCCTTAAGCCCAAAAATAATTAAAATAAATTATTGTAGAAACTAGTTTGCGAGAAAAGTGGAAGAGATACAAGATTTTCTTGTATTATTCTCTCTTGTCATACGTCATGTCAAAGGTTTTATATTTTAGGGCTTACTTTATTGTAGAAATTAGCTTGCGAGAAAAGTGGAAGAGTTGCAAGATTTTCTTGCATTATTCTCTCTTGTCATACGTCATGTCAAAGGTTTTATATTTTAGGGCGTATTTTATTGTAGAAATTAGCTTGCGAAAAATGTGGAAGAGTTACAAGATTTTCTTGCATTATTCTCTCTTGTCATACGTCATGTCAAAGGTTTTATGTTTTAGGGCTTATTTTATTGTAGAAATTAGCTTGCGAAAAATGTGGAAGAGTTACAAGATTTTCTTGTATTATTCTCTCTTGTCATACGTCATGTCAAAGGTTTTATATTTTAGAGCGTATTTTATTGTAGAAATTAGCTTGCGAAAAATGTGGAAGAGTTACAAGATTTTCTTGCATTATTCTCTCTTGTCATACGTCATGTCAAAGGTTTTATGTTTTAGGGCTTATTTTATTGTAGAAATTAGCTTGCGAGAAAAGTGGAAGAGTTACAAGATTTTCTTGGATTATTCTCTCTTGTCATACGTCATGTCAAAGGTTTTATCTTTTAGGGCTTATTTTATTGTAGAAATTAGCTTGCGAAAAATGTGGAAGAGTTACAAGATTTTCTTGTATTATTCTCTCTTGTCATACGTCATGTCAAAGGTTTTATATTTTAGGGCGTATTTTATTGTAGAAATTAGCCTGCGAGATAAGTGGAATGGTTACAAGATTTTTTTGCATTATTCTCTTTTGTCATACGTCATGTCAAAGGTTTCATATTTAAGGGATTATTTTATTGTAGAAATTAGCTTGAGAAAAAAAGTTCAATAGTTGGAACTACTGAACGTATTTCGATGAAATTTTTAATATGCACGAAAAAGCCCTATTATGGCCACATCCGAGTTTTTTTGATAAATTATCGTCATCAAAATTTTGATCCATGCAAAAATCATGTTGAGAAAATTTGATTGCGTGACTGCTTTTCACCTCACATAAATTTTCCCCATTTTGAAATCCTCGTGTTTTATATAAAATATTGATGAATTGTTAATTTAAACCTAAGACTTAAAATTTCAACTCCATTATTTTTTAATCCAACTGGAAATTCGTGAAATATTTCGCTTCTATTGTCTTCTAAAATACTTAACACTTAAATTGTTTTATTTATATTTGTATCTTCTCTTTTGGTATTTTCGTTTCATTGTTTTATAAGAGTACAAAGGGAACCCTAAAGAGAACAACATCTTTTCATTTGGGGATTTGTAACAAAATAAAATTCGTGTTAGTGAATTCATATTCATGAAGAGACCCCAATAAAATAAGGTGTATTTAACGTTGTGACCTCGTAAGATTTATGTATCGCGAATTTTCTCTGCGATCGTGTTCGTTCCGAGATGTATTGCATTCAATGTAAATCAGGCTTAAAGAATAATACTGATTACCTTGTTGAATAATGTCATTGTTTATCATTGCGTTTAAAATTTAATTTTCCCCCAAAAATCACTCCGAACATTAACAATTTAAAAGGCGATTTATGTTTGGGAAAAAAGTTTTTTCTTTTTGGATAATCACGTTGGAAAAACTGTAAATTGGAAAACTTTAATGGAAATGTTTAAAGTATGGTAACAACCAACTTGTGTATTAAAAGAATGACAAAATGAGCACTTTGCATTTTAAAATTCTAATAAAATTTGCACTTTAGATAACTTTGATGATAATTAGAGCACGGATTTTAGGACGTTAAAAATGTTGAAATAGGCGCCTATTTAGGCTATAATAATCTCAAAAATAGGCACAATAATTCAAATTTAGGCAGTTTAGGCAAACTATATTTTTGTACGTACACATTCAAATTAAAAATTTTTTGAAAATTCTTTTTGAAAACTTGAAAATACTTGTATTAGAGTTGTGGTAATCAACATGCTCTCCATTTAAAATGTTAGCAAAGTCTTGCACCTGCTTTGCTCCAGGGTTTTCAGCACCACGTTATTAATTTTTTTTTCAGTTTTTTTGACTATTTTTTAATAGTCACAGTTTTTCGAAATTTGTATAATCTCTAGTAAATTTTACAAGAGTTGAGTTTTTAAATATTTAAGAAAAAAATTGAATACCATATTTGAAAGTATTTAAATCTGCCTAGTGCCTATAACTCTTGTTAGTAGAGAGTGCTTTTATTTACGGCCCTTTCTTTAGTATTTAAAAGTCAAAGTCTTTTGTACAGTTTACAAAAAAGGGATTATAAAATCGTTTCAAAAAACCCTGACCTACATTAAACCAAATTAATATTATTTATATTTACCATTTTACGATTTTACCGCAAACTGTGCAAAATAGCAGATTGTCTTGTGTGGGAAGTTGCTGGAAAACATTATTGTTTTCTGCACCTTGTAACCACTATTTAACTTTAACTCTCATACAATCTTTGATTTTAGGCATTTCTTTAACTTTTTTGTATATCAAGCACTGTAACGAATCGAGTCAACCATTTAACACATGCGTCGCCTAGGAAACCAAGTTTTAAAGAAGATAAAAACGTAGTTCTACCTTTTAAAATTTTTTAGGCAAAACAAATTATTCATTTAGGCTTTTTAGGCATTAAAAATACATTTTAGGTCACTAACATCACAAATAGGCATTTAGGCAAAATAAAATAGGGCTCAAAATTTTCAGTTTTGGTTGAATCAAATTTCTGTACTAATGGTTTTGAATTGCCTAAGTTCAATCCAAAAAGGCATATTGCCTAGAATCCGTGCTCTAATGATAATACATTCCTTTTCAAAATTGGGACATAAAACAAAATTACACGCTTCGACCATTTACAAAAAAATTTTTTTTTCTTATTCCAATAGCTAAAAATTGAGGATTTTGGATAGTTTTATCTATGATCAATACCGAAGCGAGTTACAGGTAACAAAATTGGGGTTCTCCCTCTTTAACTCGTCTCTCTCACTGTTATACGATGCGAAAAGGTATTTTTGAATTGATAGGCGCGATTCAACTATATTAAAGCTTTTCACGACAAAAAATTGACGCTTTTTATTACCACACGACATCCTTTATCAACCAAACTATACATTTCAAGACTCAAAAATCAAAACCTTTTTTTCCCTAATACGCACCTAACAAAAAATCTTAAAATTAAGAAAATCAAAAAAATTAATATTTTTGTTTACTTCAAGTTGTTTTTCATTGATTTGCTTTGCATATAAACAATTTTTACCCTTTGGCAATACGAGTTAGCGAGTTGTTAGCAAGGCTACAGTCGCATCGATTTTTTTCGAAAACCTTTACTTCTATTTTAATTGTTTTTCGACAGTTTTGTAGACAATTTCAATTTCTTTCTTTTTGTTGTTAAAAGGTTAATTTTAGCTAAAAGTACTAATAAGCGAGTTATAATAGAAATACTAACATTAGTGGTCTTGCAACGCTGCCGTTGGCAAAAGGCTACAGTCGTATCGATTCTTTTCGAAAACCTCTACTTCTATTTCAATTGTTTTCAGACAGTTTTGTAGAGAATTTCACTCTCTTTCTGTTTGTTAAGAGGGTAATTTTAGCTAAGAGTACTAACAAGCGAGTTATAATAGAAATACTAACATTAGTGGTCTTGAGACGCTGCCGTTGGCAAAAGGGTACAGTCGGATCGATTCTTTTCGAAAACCTCTAATTCTATTTCAATTGTTTTCAGACAGTTTTGTAAAGAATTTCACTCTCTTTCTGTTTGTTAAGAGGGTAATTTTAGCTAAGAGTACTAATAAGCGAGTTATAATAGAAATATTAACATTAGTGGTCTTGAGACGCTGCCGTTGGCAAAAGGCTACAGTCGCATCAATTCTTTTCGAAAACCTCTACTTCTACTGCAATTGTTTTCAGACAGTTTTGTAGAGAATTTCAATCTCTTTCTTTTTGTTAAGAGGTTAATTTTAGCTAAAAGTACTAATAAGCAAGTTATAATAGAAATATTAACATTAGTGGTCTTGAGATGCTGCCGTTGGCAAAAGGCTACAGTCGCATCAATTCTTTTCGAAAACCTCTACTTCTACTGCAATTGTTTTCAGACAGTTTTGTAGAGAATGTCACTCTCTTTCTGTTTGTTTAGAGGGTAATTTTAGCTAAGAGTACTAACAAGCGAGTTATAATAGAAATACTAACATTAGTGGTCTTGAGACGCTGCCGTTGGCAAAAGGGTACAGTCGGATCGATTCTTTTCGAAAACCTCTACTTCTATTTCAATTGTTTTCAGACAGTTTTGTAAAGAATTTCACTATCTTTCTGTTTGTTAAGAGGGTAATTTTAGCTAAAAGTACTATTAAGCGAGTTATAATAGAAATACTAACATTAGTGGTCTTGAAACGCTGCCGTTGGCAAAAGGCTACAGTCGTATCGATTCTTTTCGAAAACCTCTACTCCTATTGCAATTATTTTCAGACAGTTTTGTAGAGAATTTCACTCTCTATCTGTTTGTTAAGAGGGTAATTTTAGCTAAAAGTACTATTAAGCGAGTTATAATAGAAATACTAACATTAGTGGTCTTGAAACGCTAAGTAGTTATTATAATAAGTCAAACTACCATAAATGGACATTAGTAGTTACGCATCGGCCATTTTTATAACATGGCGCCATGAGCTGTGTTAAAATTACGCCTGCTGTAAATTATTCTTTCGACATGTTAAGAAGACAAAAGCACAATGACAATTAAATTTGATTAGAAAAATTTTGCACGATGTAAATATCAATTAAAAATATTTGTCCGTACAAGAAAACTCGAGAGGCCATTATACTTTTATCATAATAAAAATACACGAGTTGTTTAAGGACTCTTAATATACAATGTACGTTTAGAGAAATTTAAAATAATTGCGAGAGGTTATTAACACGTAATTTATATTTTATATTAATTTAAAGCGTGATGTAATTAGTATTAAAGTGAACGATTCGATCTACGTGCGGTTTGAAAAGGGTTATATATCTGTATGTGTGGCGATAGTATCGACAACTGAATGGAAATAAGAGTAAATGCATCGATGGTCGATAGGTGCAGGGGTAATGACAGATCTGGTCTCAATAGCTGTAAATTGTAACTAGCGTGCGACAGGTAACGTCCGTTTTAACTTGTAATGGGTAGGTTTGTGAAGGAGTATAGTCAGATCGCGTATTGAACCACGACATAACATACAAAACGCATTAGGTACAAAACCTTTGCAACAAAGAACTGCGACGGTACAGTGTAAATGACTTGGAAAAAGAGATGGTCGTTAGAGTTAACGATACGATAAGGATACTTTTAAAAATATATATAAAGGTGGGTTGTTGTAAAATGGTAAAAGAAACAACAGTAGTCTCAATTTAACAGATAAACGGTTCAAAATAACGATATTCGTCCTCCTTAAAGGATAATTTGATTTGTTTTACTCTGTTATAGTTAAATGATGGTAGTTTATTTAATGCGTTTGGATCGAAGAAAAAAAGAAGACCACGCAAGGTCTTTTAAAAAAGGTATTTTAGTCGTAGTATTTTAGTGGAATTTTTGTACGCAATTCGGAAGCTTCCTAAGCGGGTGGTCGATTTGCTGCTGCTTCTGTTGTTGTTATAATATTCCACTACAACTCATAACGATCATGTGTTAATAAATCGAACACATTACGCGAGTTTTAATAAAAACGTAAATTAACAATAATGAAGGCTCGTAAAAGTGTTTGAAATTAATTGGAGAGAGAGAGAAAGAGAATATTGCAATTTTGCAATGTATAAATATCGATTGTTAAAATACATAAGCATAAACCGAAAACATACAATTACAGCCTTTCTAAAACACTACCGATTATAGTAAATCGAAACCAAACACGAAATTCTTGCCACCTAAATGGTTCGAATCTATCGAATAGTTTGGGCTTACGCACCCCAAAACCCATAAAAATACAACTAGAATACCAAACAGAAACACACAAATTCAATTTACAAACAAAACTTTCGTTATTAAGAATTGTTTTAATACTAAATTAAATCGCTAGGACACGTTTGGGGGTGGGAGAAAAATTTACAATAATTGTTAATAAGGGAGGAAGTGTATAAAATAAAAATTTATACAATATTTGATGACCTAAAGGGTAAAAAGGAAAGAAGACAAAAAAAACTCTTCGTTATTATTCTACAACCGTGCTCAAAACGACACGTTTGGAATATAAAATAATTTCTCTTTTGTAACATCAGTAGACCTACATGAAATAAATCATCTATTACGCTATACCAAATACGTTTTCACCAATAAACTTAAACGTTCCTCAAAATGCGTTTACAACTCAGGTGGTAACACAACAGAGCTCGTCCATCATCAAAAAGAGATTTTATATTTTTAACAACAAAACCACGCCTTGCCTTGTACAAGTGAACTCGACTCGGATGATAAATCCATAATAAAATGTGCAAATTATACAAAAAAAATTCTTAGGCCTAGTTCCACAGCACTGGTTTAAACTCGAGCTTAGCTTTCAGACCTAGCTAAGTTAAGCTTATAGATTCACAAATATTTGGTTAATCCACAGCTGAATTGATACTGTGAAACTGCTTAGCTTCAACTTTCAACGCAAGCTTAAACCAACACTGTAAAACCGGCCCTTAATAAAATACCGAGTGTCCCAACGGCGCCGCATGTGCTCGAAAAGTGAGTACATAAAACACGCACGTGTTGAAACTATCTTACACGTATTTAACCAACCCTTAAGGTTTGTGTAACTGCAATCCATATAGTAGTGTGAATCCAACCAAAATGGCGCTTACCTAAAACAAAAGAAAATAAATTTTAGTAAAAATGCAACTTATTAAAGCTTTAGTTATTTTTTGTAAATTTTTATTTAAATATAGCGTCGTTTTAAGTACAATGAGGCAGACAGTGTTGAAAAATTAATTCAAAAGGAGGGTGAATAGATTAAAATTGTCCCAATCTATCCCAGAGTACTTAGTGATGAGTTAACATAAAAGGAAATTAATTGCATTTTGAGATGAACGAAAATGTTTTTGTAGTACTTTAAAAGAAATAATAAGATTAATTAAATTGTGCACTAGATTTAATAATTATTATTCATTATTACTTGATTGATGCGAGTTTTTCTTTTCTACACAATGGAAAGTGAAAATTACTAACTTGTTCTTACGTTATGAAAATTATTGATCTAGATACTCGTAGTTTTCCTAAACTTGCTCTTGAAAAAATGCAAAAAAAAACGCAAATAAATTTTTAAGTTTTTTTAAGAATATTTATACTTTAAATCACGTTTAAAACAATCTTAAACTCAGATTAATATACAGTTAAACCAATGTTAAAAATGGTACTGGCGTAATAAGTCTGATTTTCTCTTTTCTCATTATTAATCTACGGTTAAAATGTAGTATTTTTACTTTTGAGCTCCAATTAATGGAGTCTTAACCTAGGTTCAAAATTTTATAAGGTTCTTTGACGAGCTCTTAAGTTCAACTCCAAAAAGTTCTACGCTCAAATTAATACAGTTTTGATCCCCGATTAAGAGCGTGTTAAGCTTTGATCAAGATTATTTAAGTTCTGTTAAGCCATGATCAGTGATCATTAGCTATATGATTAGTTTTCTTATGCTCAGTTATAATGAACAGCTTAACTACACCTTCTAACTTAAAGAAATGATTGTCTAACTTTACTATTGCTCAGTTCTCAATGAGCTCGAGTTAAGTGTTAATCTCCAGTAAATCGAGACTTAAACTAGATTCAAAAAATTTTAAGATCTCCTTAAGAGTTCTTAAGCGTAAGTAGCAAAAGTTTTACGCTAAAATTAAGACAGTTTTGACCCCCGGTTAAAAGCGTCTTAAGCTTTGATCAAGATTATTCAAGTTTTGTTAAGTCATGATCAATGCTCATTAGCTATACGATTAATTTTCTTATGCTCAGTTAGTATGAACAACTTAACTACACCTTCGCACCCAAAGAAATAACTGCTTTACTATTGCTCAGTCCGGAGCATAATCAGCTCGAGTTAAGTCTTAATCTACAGTTAATCGAGTCTTAAACTAGATTCTAAAATTATTAAGATCCCCTTAAGAGATCTTAAGCTTAACTATCAAAAATTTTACGCTGAAATTAAGACAGTTTTGAACCCCGGTTAAAAGCGTCTTAAGCTTTGATCAAGCTTATTTAAGTTCTGTTAAGCCATGATCAATGCTCATTAGCTATACGATTAATTTTCTTATGATCAGTTAGTATGAACAACTTAACTACACCTTCTCACCCAAAGAAATAACTGCTATACTATTGCTCAGTCCGGAGCATAATAAGCTCGAGTTAAGTCTTAATCTAAAGTTAATCGAGTCTTAAACTAGATTCAAAAATTTTAAGATCCCCTTAAGAGTTCTTAAGCTTAACTATCAAAAATTTTACGCTGAAATTAAGACAGTTTTGACCCCCGGTTAAAAGCGTCTTAAGCTTTGATCAAGATTATTCAAGTTTTGTTAAGTCATGATCAATGCTCATTAGCTATACGATTAATTTTCTTATGCTCAGTTAGTATGAACAACTTAACTACACCTTCGCACCCAAAGAAATAACTGCTTTACTATTGCTCAGTCCGGAGCATAATCAGCTCGAGTTAAGTCTTAATCTACAGTTAATCGAGTCTTAAACTAGATTCTAAAATTATTAAGATCCCCTTAAGAGATCTTAAGCTTAACTATCAAAAATTTTACGCTGAAATTAAGACAGTTTTGAACCCCGGTTAAAAGCGTCTTAAGCTTTGATCAAGCTTATTTAAGTTCTGTTAAGCCATGATCAATGCTCATTAGCTATACGATTAATTTTCGTATGATCAGTTAGTATGAACAACTTAACTACACCTTCTCACCCAAAGAAATAACTGCTATACTATTGCTCAGTCCGGAGCATAATAAGCTCGAGTTAAGTCTTAATCTAAAGTTAATCGAGTCTTAAACTAGATTCAAAAATTTTAAGATCCCCTTAAGAGTTCTTAAGCTTAACTATCAAAAATTTTACGCTGAAATTAAGACAGTTTTGAGCCCCGGTTAAAAGCGTCTTAAGCTTTGATCAAGATTATTTAAGTTTTGTTAAGCCATGATCAATTCTCATTAGCTATACGATTAATTTCCTTATGCTCAGTTATTATGAACAACTTAACTACACCTTCTCACCCAAAGAAATAACTGCTTTACTATTGCTCAGTCCGGGGCATAATCAGCACGAGTTAAGTCTTAATCTACAGTTAATCGAGTCTTAACCTAGATTCAAAAATTTTTAAGATTCCCTTAAGAGTTCTTAAGCTTAACTATCAAAAATTTTACGCTGAAATTAAGACAGTTTTGACCCCCGGTTAAAAGCGTCTTAAGCTTTGATCAAGATTATTCAAGTTTTGTTAAGTCATGATCAATGCTCATTAGCTATACGATTAATTTTCTTATGCTCAGTTAGTATGAACAACTTAACTACACCTTCGCACCCAAAGAAATAACTGCTTTACTATTGCTCAGTCCGGAGCATAATCAGCTCGAGTTAAGTCTTAATCTACAGTTAATCGAGTCTTAAACTAGATTCTAAAATTATTAAGATCCCCTTAAGAGATCTTAAGCTTAACTATCAAAAATTTTACGCTGAAATTAAGACAGTTTTGAACCCCGGTTAAAAGCGTCTTAAGCTTTGATCAAGCTTATTTAAGTTCTGTTAAGCCATGATCAATGCTCATTAGCTATACGATTAATTTTCTTATGATCAGTTAGTATGAACAACTTAACTACACCTTCTCACCCAAAGAAATAACTGCTATACTATTGCTCAGTCCGGAGCATAATAAGCTCGAGTTAAGTCTTAATCTAAAGTTAATCGAGTCTTAAACTAGATTCAAAAATTTTAAGATCCCCTTAAGAGTTCTTAAGCTTAACTATCAAAAATTTTACGCTGAAATTAAGACAGTTTTGACCCCCGGTTAAAAGCGTCTTAAGCTTTGATCAAGATTATTTAAGTTTTGTTAAGCCATGATCAATTCTCATTAGCTATACGATTAATTTCCTTATGCTCAGTTATTATGAACAACTTAACTACACCTTCTCACCCAAAGAAATAACTGCTTTACTATTGCTCAGTCCGGGGCATAATCAGCACGAGTTAAGTCTTAATCTACAGTTAATCGAGTCTTAAACTAGATTCAAAAATTTTTAAGATTCCCTTAAGAGTTCTTAAGCTTAACTATCAAAAATTTTACGCTGAAATTAAGACAGTTTTGACCCCCGGTTAAAAGCGTCTTAAGCTTTGATCAAGATTATTTAAGTTTTGTTAAGTCATGATCAATGCTCATTAGCTATACGATTAATTTTCTTATGCTCAGTTAGTATGAACAATATAACTACACCTTCTCACACAAAGAAATAACTGCTTTACTATTGCTCAGTCCGGGGCATAATCAGCTCGAGTTAAGTCTTAATCTACAGTTAATCGAGTCTTAAACTATTGATTGAAAAATTGAAACAGTTTTGAGCCCCTGTTAAGACAGTCTTAAGCTCAGATCAACCTATTAAAATAGCAAGTTAAGATTATTTATGAATTTTTGAAGTCGAAAATGGATGTATGATAGAGGTCGCTGTTGTACTATCCATTAAGTCTTTGGAGGGGGTTGTTAATAATAAATGAAGATCTAATGAGGAAATTTTCAAATTGTTTTTTAATAGTTTAGTATTTTTTGTTGGTAGATTGTGGCACAAAAAAATCGAGTTTTAAACAAGAGGTAGGTCATATCTCTCAAAGAGGTATTTTCTAATCAAATAGGGCCCATCATTAGAAGCCAAAAATAAATATAAATTGATGATTTAAACCAATTTAAAATTAGAATATTTAATTTAAAAACCTTTAAAAAAAGTAACTTTATCTACCTGTTATATTATTATCCAATTTGCATATTCGACTAAACAGATTGATATACAAGATAAAATTTACCCCATTAGAGAACATTCACCCAAATATCAATAACTAAATAAATTAGTCATGCTATTAGCGTTTTTAATTTTTAAATTTTAAAAATCGCATGCAAAATTTTAACAAAATTATTCAATCAACGTAAAATATTTAATCTCAAATTTATTTACATTATTATTGCGGTAATCCTACATGATTTATTAACTTTTAAAATTCAAATAACGACTTCAATTTTTGTTATGTTGCCGAGAATTGCATAATTTGAATAGAATATCCTGATATATGTAACAGGGGAGTACTTGAACAGGTCTATAAAAATTTCAACGTTAATATAACCATTTATATTATTATTGAAAAAAATCTTAATTTGTTGCATGACATGTTAGTCATTTTTCTCTACAGTGTGCCAGCGGATGAACCGAACTCGACTTGGATAACGATTTTATTTATCATTTTTTGAAAAAAAGTTATTCTTCATAAAGAATTTGGCTTAGTCTCAAAAGTCTTTAACCGTAGTCAAAATGGCGAAATAACATACAAGGTGGTTTTAAAGTAAGGAAATGTAAAATTGTACGAGTATCGACCTCTTGGACACACTGTATATTCCTGCTCATAACTTAAAAACGTATAAGGAAGAAGAAGTTTTCTACAACTCGAAACGAATTAATTATACTTTATAAATCATTAATTAAACATATATTTTTTTAGAATTACAAATAAATAAATAAAATGATGGATTGATTGATTGAATTTATAATTATAAATAGAAAAATTTAAGTATGGTTCTGAATGATAAATGGTGTGTGAAAGAATTTTAAATCACATTTGCTGTATAAGTCAATTCGCGAATGCTCGCGCACCATCCACGTTTTTATTGCATTTTTACAAAATATTTCTTCGACTCATAAAAAAATACCTGAGGCAACTATTGATTACTACAACTGGAGAAGGAAGAACGGGGAGGAACTTGCAAAAACTATAAAAGACTGAAAAGGGAATTGGAAGTTGGATCGGGTTAGAATAAAGAACAATGTAAGGAAATTGACAACCATTAGTACATTGATAGGCGGCTGTACACGCTGTACACGCATTGGCAATGCGGCCAATCCATAAATGGTGTTCAAACGACATGACCTCTATGCTCCAGGCAGAGCAGTTCTAGTAAGGAGAATTTAAAGAAACTGAATGATAATATGACAATACTGATGGGCGCATGACGAACTAGAAGTGGGGAGGAAGAACTGAGATGGGTTCGGGGAAGAAGTGTGCAGAAGGAACTGAAAATAATGGAAATTGCCTTAAGCGAAGTGAAGAGTGTAGTAGTGCAAATATACATATAATCAATGGGAGACAATGGACAACAAGCCTGCACGGGCTAGAAACTCAGTCATCTGATCCATACCTCTGCTACTAAAACGGCAATAGGTGCCCTATGCTCTACACGGGTTAATGGTGAGGTTAAACAATAATTTCTTCGGGTGCTAAGGTGACGTTTAGAAAGTCGAAAGACAACGGGACGCGGCAAGCTCTAGATTTTGATGGAGGCACTACTACAATAGGGATGGAATGACTGAGAAATGCTCGGAAAAGAAATGTCCAGGTGAAATGGAAATTATCTTGAGCGAAGCGTACAGAGCAGGCGAAGGAACAATGAGCAACAGTATCATATTAATCAAAGCCTGCACGAGCTAACTACTCAGTCATCTAATCCACACGTGGTGCTGCAAAAAAGGCCAACAGGCGTCCTATGCTCCGCTCCGTAGGTGGCAATGGTGAGTATAAACAATCATTTCTTCGGGTGCTCTGATGACGTTTAGACAGTCGAAAGACAACGGGACGCGGCAAGCTCTAGATTTTGATGGAGGCACTACTACAATAGGGGTGGAATGACTGACAAAGGCTCGGAAAAGAAATGTCCAGGTGAAATGGAAATTATCTTGAGCGAAGCGTACAGAGCAGGCGAAGGAACAATGAGCAACAGTATCATATTAATCAAAGCCTGCACGAGCTAACTACTCAGTCATCTAATCCACACCTAGTGGTGGTTATGGTTAAACAATCATTTCTTCGGGTGCTAAGGTGACGTTTAGAAAGTCGAAAGAGAACGGGACGCGGCAAGCTCTAGATTTTGATGGAGGCGCTACAATAGGGGTGGAATGACTGAGAAAGGCTCGGAAAAGAAGTGTCCAGGTGAAATGGAAATTATCTTGAGCGAAGCAGACAACAGAGCAATGGAAAACAATATCATATTTCTCAAAGCTTGCAAGAAACTCAGCCATACCATACCTGCTACTGAAACGGAAACAAGGCCTCTATGCTCCGAACTGAGCAATAGTAAGTAGATGAAAATTTCTTTACCATAACTGGGTTTCCATTTCTTTACGATTTTAGTTACTATGTGAAGCTCTTCCCTCAAAAGTACGGAACAGAGGTCATCCCACGACTTCGTGGAAGAAAGGGACAAAAAGACACATTTGACAGTAAAACCTGGGTCATTAAGACCTCTCTCTCGAACAAAACAGGCATAACTCAAAAGATGAAATCTGAATAAATAACATTTTGAAAAGTTTTGCTTAAAAACGCTTGCAGCGGAGCCTACTTTAAAAAGAAAATGTAACATTAACGACTGCATCTTAATGAAGACGCCAAAAGAAAACTTTAAACTGTTTACGAACATCATCCTCGAGGATGCAGTTTAATATTAAGCAAAAGTCTCATAGTGCGACTAATCGAGTTATACACGTTCGGATGAGTTAATTAAATCTCATTAATGGCCGGTTGCTCCAAGCACAATTATCTTTAGGGTGTCTTAAGGAGCATAATGAACCTCTTGGAAGTGTTATTAAATCTTATGACACTGCACTTGCACCATCTTATAATACATAGAGTGCAGACGACTCAAATTAATTATTTTAGGAAACGAGCAGTTTGTTGGGCAATAAATAGGGAGAAACAGTTTATTCTAGCCTATTAAAATTTGTGCCATTATAATTTGTAAACTCACCCCCCTTTCGTGTTGTAGTTTGAAAGAAATTGTTATTGAGGATTTTGTTGAGAGATATACGAGGTTGTACTATAGGAAACGAGACATGAAAATGTTTAATTTATATGCGTGGATTTTACTTGTAGATAAGTGATTTAATAAAAAGAAAATTCAATAATAATAAATTAACGCGCGTTTGTAAGTAAATGGAAATACGAGTTTATGTAACTTTTAAGAAGAGAAAAAAGGGAGTGACTTATATAAAGTATTAAGTTACGAATTTTTTTACATGTATCAATACAAATTTGTAACAAAACAGGTATTTCTGTCATTCGAAATCGATTATTGAAACAAGATGTGAAAAATAGCTGATTTTATCTTTAAAAACCTGCATATATGAAATTTTATTTTATATACTCGCGCTTACAAACCTTAAAACAAACTTTATATATTGTGTAGGACGATGATAGGGAATAATGTAGGGGAGAATTTTAGTGGAAACTTAAGAAATAAATAATACAAGACATTTGCTAAGTTTAGCGTGTTCGCTACGTAAATATATTATGTACTTTTCTTATGAAGTTTGGCAATTACGCAACGTAACATGCAATTTCTGTCCCCGCTTTTAATATACTACTAGTAAAGGGAGCAAAGTATGAGTATTGCTCGAACCTCCCTCCAACTCCACTTTTGCTTTAAAACAGATAAAGCACACAAACGACGACTACTACACCCGAAGTAAGAACTAGAGGGAACTCACTTGTAAATTTGAAATTAATTTAGCAGAAGACCCAACGTTTAAAATGTGAACGCCTCTAGAAAATCTTAATACGAGTAACGCAATTTGCTCTTTGAACAAAGCAATTTTATTTCAACAGACAGACTACATAATACCTTACAACATATATAAGAGAGACTAAGAATAAGAGAAGCAAAGAAAACGTTAATAAAGGTATATTCGAAATGTATAAAACATAAATTTACTGTGTAAACAGAATTTTTAATGAAAATACTTAATTGCAATGTAAAAATAATTGCATGCATTATAACACACCAAACATATACATGCGAATATTCAAATTTATAACGACAGAATACATTTGCATATTAAACAAACACTTTTAACGTTAAAAGTAACTCAAAGAGGAAATCATTAAAAAAATATATACCTATATCAAAAACTCAAATCCGACTAAATTAAATAATATCCAGAGTGCTGGGGGGTTACCAAAACATATTGAATCCAAACCAACTTTTCACATTGCTTACACAAAACGACGCAAAGAGAACTCTAATAAAATATATCGTGAGACACCAGCTCAGAAGATATGGACACGTTCTACGGATGCAAGATTGTCAAACAAGCTTTGGAACGGAAGCTCTCAGTGCACAACTAGAAAGCAAATGAAATATACCCAGAGACGCCAAGTGAAATGATATGGACACGTTCCACGGTTGCAAAATGAAACATTGCCTAAGGAAGCTATGACGTGGAAGCCCTCACTGCACAAGAAGACGGCAAGACATATAGCAGATAATGCAGCTATTGGATAAGAAAGACAATGAGTGAGAGAAATCTTAGAGTCAATAAGCGGAGGATGTAAGATCTGTCCACTATAACATCTGAAAACTAATAAAATATACCCAGAAACGGTTGCACGATGACAGATTGCCTAAGGAAGTTCTGAAGCAGAAACCCTCAATGAACAAGAAGAAAGCAAGACCTAGCAGATAATGCAGCTATCGGATAAGAAAGACAATGAGTGAGAGAAACCTTAAACCGCTGGTGGAGGATAATAGTAACCGAGGTAGACGTTGTAAAATCTGTCGAGCATAGCAAATGAAAAATACCCAGAGACATCAACTGAAATAATATGTACATGTTTGACAGATGTAAGATCAAAAATTGCCTTAAACAAGCTATGAAATAGAAGCCCTCAGTGTACATAAAGACAGAGAGAGGTAGAAACACGTGAAATAAATTGAGAAGTGAATTTACATCTTTGAATCGCGAGCCTAGAGCTAAAACCACTGTCAAACTGAGATCAGCTATTGTGGTGCCTTAAATAGCCTAAAATGGCAGCAAAAGACCCAATTTTTATCCAAGTGGGCTAACAACATGTCAAAACACTGGTAAAATAAAGTAGTTCAGAAACTTTATGATAGATGGCGCCTTTAAGACACTATCACATGTACTATGGCATGTAGATTTGAGCTACTATCACTGTCAAACTGAGATCAGCTATTGTGGTGCCTTCAATAGCCTAAAATGGCAGCAAAAGACCCAATTTTTATCCAAGTGGGCTAACAACATGTCAAAACACTGGTAAAATAAAGTAGTTCAGAAACTTTATGATAGATGGCGCCTTTAAGACACTATCACATGTACTATGGCACGTAGATTTGAGCTACTATCACTGTCAAACTGAGATCAGCTATTGTGGTGCCTTCAATAGCCTAAAATGGCAGCAAAAGACCCAATTTTTATCCAAGTGGGCTAACAACATGTCAAAACACTGGTAAAATAAAGTAGTTCAAAAACTTTATGATAGATGGCGCATTTAAGACACTATCACATGTACTATGGCATGTAGATTTGAGCTACTATCACTGTCAAACTGAGATCGGCTATTGTGGTGCCTTTAATAGCCTAAAATGGCAGCGAACGATCCCATTTTTATCCAAGTGGGCTAACAACATGTCAAAACACTAGTAAAATAAAGTAGTTCAAAAACTTTATAATAGATGGCGCCTTTAAGACACTATCACATGTACTATGGCATGTAGATTTGAGCTACTATCACTGTCAAACTGAGATCGGCTATTGTGGTGCCTTCAATAGCCTAAAATGGCAGCGAACGATCCCATTTTTATCCAAGTGGGCTAACAACATGTCAAAACACTAGTAAAATAAAGTAGTTCAAAAACTTTATGATAGATGGCGCCTTTAAGACACTATCACATATACTATGGCATGTAGATTTGAGCTACTATCACTGTCAAACTGAGATCGGCTATTGTGGTGCCTTCAATAGCCTAAAATGGCAGCCAACGATCCCATTTTTATCCAAGTGGGCTAACAACATGTCTAAACACTAGTAATATAAAGTAGTTCAGAAACTTTATAACGGATGGCGCATTTAAGACACTATCACATGTACTATGACACGTAGATATGAGCTACTATCACTGTCAAACTGAGATCAGCTATTGTGGTGCCTTCAATAGCCTAAAATGGCAGCGAACGACCCCATTTTTATCCAAGTGGGCTAACAACATGTCAAAACACTAGTAAAATAAAGTAGTTCAGAACCTTATAACAAATGGCGCATTTAAGACTCTATCACATGTACTATGGCATGTAGATTTGAGCTACTATCACTGTCAAACTGAGATCGGCTATTGTGGTGCCTTCAATAGCCTAAAATGCCAGCAAACGATCCCATTTGTATCCAAGTGGGCTAACAACATGTCTAAACACTAGTAAAATAAAGTAGTTCAGAAACTTTATAACAGATGGCGCATTTAAGACACTATCACATGTACTATGACACGTAGATTTGAGCTACTATCACTGTCAAACTGAGATCGGCTATTGTGGTGCCTTCAATAGCCTAAAATGGCAGCGAACGATCCCATTTTTGTCCAAGTGGGCTAACAACATGTCAAAACACTAGTAAAATAAAGTAGTTCAGAAACTTTATGATAGATGGCGCATTTAAGACACTATCACATGTACTATGGCACGTAGATTTGAGTTACTATCACTGTCAAACTGAGATCAGCTATTGTGGTGCCTTCAATAGCCCAAAATAGCAGCGAACGACCCCATTTTTGTCCAATCGGGCTAACAAATGCCACAACACTAGTAAAATAAAGTAGTTCAGAAACTTTATGACAGATGGCGCACCTTTGAGTCATTATCTACAACCGATCATCACACGTAGATGTGAGCATGAGCAAGTATCACTCACTCTGATGAAAACCGAGTTTTAAAATGATTTTATAATTAATCTCTAAAAGTGAGCATATTTAAGAAAAGAAAACATTGAAAAATAAATAAAAAAATAAATACGAGTTGTAGAGTATAGTAACAAATTGGAAAAGCTTTATCATGACTTGCAAAAATCGCAAAGTTTGTATAGTTAGTTTTCTTCTCTTTACAAAACTTTTCAACTCGAAAGATATTTCATCTCCCCCAAAAAAAAAAGTTTGTTTAAGTAAGGTTACGAGTCACAAGTTGAAAAAAGAAGTTGATGATTTTTACTCGAAAAGATGAAATTCAATTCTTAGGCAAGTTTCTTTGCTTGATACGAGTATCTATTATTCAAAATGTTTAAAATTTATTTTTTATACGACACGAGTGAAAAATAATTTTTGAAATAAGATAGAGAAATAGAGAGATGAGAAATGAAATCATGGACTCTTTATTTAGTTTCGTTATCGTAAGTTTCGTAACCTATAATAATACAGAGGGAGCCACGTAACGATAATTTGCGCTGATTTGTGCTCAAGTGATGCTCAAATGAGGCTTAAAGGTATATTAGACTATTGGTTTAATTTTTTATACTGTAGAAGCACTACTTAAGTGTTATTGGTGTTATCAGACAGTAACCAACTCAAAATTAAAGTAATGTATTTCCTAATTCATAGTTATTTTCACTGATTATTATACTCAAAATTACTGGTTCCTCATACCACGTTTACTTAAAAAATTACTCGACTAATAATTTGGTTAATTGAGGTTAAAATAACATTTGGAATTCTCTCTTGTATAGGTATATTAATTTTCATTTAAATATAAAAGGTTGCATTAATAAATTTTTAAAAACAACAAGCAGCAGCACATTCCCGGACTTTATTTTACAGGTAGACGGGTCACTAAAATCCATGAAGTAACCGCTTGTGTGTGTATATAATATAAAATAGCCTAAAGCTACTACAAGTCAAGACCAAACCTCGTAGTAAACTTGACTACACCCAAAGGTAAGGTCAGTAGATTAAAAAAGAGAAAAGAAATATTTAGCAAAAGATTTTATCTACTTACACTTGATGTGGTTTAAATTAATTGAATCTCTTGTGCAACATAATCCGTGTTTTCAAAGTTCGAATTTTTAATTAAATTTAAAAAAATTGTTTTTACTTGTAATATTTTTCTTTAAATGTCGACTATGTGGATGTGGAGTGATTTTCAACAATTACACTTGAGTTTGTTATGTTTGGTTGAATAAGAACTGTTTAATTAATAAGTCAAGTACTGTATAAAAGTAAGTAGTGTGTTTTTAAGTGTTATGGTATACGTCAGTTTCTTTATCATTTTTTAAGACGTGTGATAGTTTCTTTACTGCATGCTCACTTTATGATTAAAATTATCTTTTTAATAAAAAAAAATATTAATAGAAAATTAGATACGCGTACATTTTAATATGCAGATGTTTACATCTGTGAAAGACATTGCATCTGTTTTAAACGCGCCATGTTTTTTTTGCAACAAGATGGCTAACATCACACTGTAATTAGTTAAAGAATTGGACGCATATAAAAATTCCTGTTTGATGATTAACTTGGGAGGTCTTTATATGGTCTTTTTGTACTCCACACCAACCCTCATATTCAACCAACATTCCAATCGATATTAAAGGCTTACGGGGAAAAACTCAATTCTAAAGAAGTTGGGAGTCTTAATTTAGTGTCATTATGTGCTTTCCTGGACTCTAGCTCCTTAAAGAGTGGTCTAATGGTAATTTTACCTCTAATGAAAATTATAGAGCACAAAATTCTCTATCGAAACCCATAAAAATATTTGTCTTAGCTGTCGTAATTAATTTATGAAAATTAATCAAATATGAAAAATTATATAAAGTCGAATTCTACAACTCATTGTGCCTCTTGAGACTCTAGCTCCTTAAGGAGTAGTCTGACGGTAATTTTGCATCTAATGAAAATTATAGAGCAGAAAATTCTCTATCGAAACAGGTAAAAATATTTGTTCTAGCTGTGATAACTTGAATGCTCATCAGTGAAAATAAGTATCGACCAGCATACTGGACTGATTTTAACCAATGTGATATGAGCATTAACTTCTTTGAACTTTTCCGCTCATTTGAGCCTCACTTGTTTAAAAATAAGTTTCAAAAATTGTATAGTAACCTGATTTACGAGTATAAGCTAACAACAAATTAAAACTGAAAATTTAACTAATAGATAAATGTTGTAAGAGAGAAACGGGTTAGGTTTAAGAAAAAAGATGGGTTCTCTTGTTTTCCAGTTTCTGCCTCTGTCTGATTACATTATAAGCGAACAAGTGCTTTTAGTTTATTATAAGCTAAGATAATTTTAGAATTATATCATGGGTTGTTACAATTATAGTGATTAAGGGTCAAGCTCAATAAAAATGAGTTGTAACCACGTTCAACATTAAAGTTCGAACACTTTGAACGCAATAAATAACTTTTAAGATAGAACCATCTTTACATGTTGTAATTTAAAATCAATTGATAAATGAATTATCGATCGTGAGCAATATATTTTTATTTTTAAAAATTATTTTTTTAAAAGGTTTTAATATTATGTATCGTATAGGTAATAGCCCAAATTTAGATTCATCAAATGAACCTCTTAAACATAATTAAGAAACAAAAAGATGTTAAATGATCAATTCAAAACCATAAATGTGTCAAAATTAAATAAAATTGATTACTAAAATGTCTCACCTTTTATCCAATCATTTCTTTTAACCAACCCTACAATTTGATCCACCTCGTATAATTAAATTAACATATTTTTGTTTCTTCTCTAAAACAATAATTATACGTAATTTTCATCAAAACCATACACTCTTTCATGCTCGCACAAATTTGCACGGATCATAACGTTTTCCAACCCTTCATGTCTGCGCCTCCCCAACTATTTATAATAAAATACCGTCTATGAATTCAATTTAGTTAATTCGCGGTTAAACACTAGCCTATAATCCAAAATTATAGCAATTTATAAATTTTTATTGCTCAAAAAACAAACAAATTACACATTTTTGCTTAAAAACTCTGCTTTTTCCTTACACTCGAAAAAAGCGTGTCCATCCATCAAGATTAAAAAAATCTAATATGTACCGTACAATGATGGATTAGCAGATAATATTTGTTTCTAGATATGCTAACTCCATTTATTTTAAACTGTTACAAACGCCCACACACAAAAACAAAATCAATACCGAAATTTTTAAGTAAAAATTGTATTCAGCGCTATCATTTTTTAAATATTAAAAGCTTTCAGTCTGTTTGTCTTTTGAGAAGACATCTCAAACAAGATAAATTTAATTAATTCTCTAATAAGTTATCGCCTTCTTGTTGTTAATTTACGAAAGAGAAAGAGAGAGAGTCTTAAACCAAAGACAAACTTGTGTACCTTTCATAAGAGAGAAAGGGGTAAGATGAAACCAATTTTGTGATGCTCTTGATAAAATCTTATTTATACCTAAGTAATAGGGGTTTACACTACGATAAATTAAAGGGTTGTTTTGATGTAACATCTCAAAAAAGTTTACTTGCCAAAAAAAGTGAGGGTTCTCGTTTATAAGGATAATGCAAAGTTTCCAACGGGCTAACGGGAAAAAGGGTAGCTCAGCTTATTTTAAATTAATGAGAACTTTTTCTTGTAGTTCTGTGCTAATTTGTAATAAGAAGGGTTAGCAATAAATAAGTACCTACGTTCATTCCAAGAATATGAAAAGGGTGGTTAAGTTGGAAACTGAACAATTTTTCAGTATCAAATAGATGAGAAAGGTGGAACTCCAATTAGGGTATCTATCCATCCACATGTGTAATAGACGTACACGATAACTTCAAGAATGTGCTTCATTCTTGTGGTGGAAAATAGCACCAAGTTCTTGCATCAAGGTCTTCCAGCAGGGGCCAAAAATACGCCGAAGAAGAAAAAAATTAACAATAAAAACAGTTCCAATCACTTAAGAGGTTATGAAAACCTACAGAACAACCCCCATCGTCTGAAGGAGTTCTGTCGAAAGTTATGTGAAGCTTCTTAACAGCTCTACTAGTCTCTTAGAATTCTGAGACGCTGCTAAAGAGTTCCAATTGTCTGTAAGAGTTATGAAAAACTACTGAACAGCTCCAATGATCTCAAGGAGTTATGTGAAGCTTCTAAAACAGCTCCAATCGCTTGTAGGATGTCACCAGAAGATGCAGAAGATCATCTTCTTAGACTTACGAGGCAGCTTCGCTGCTAGTCGACGTTGAAAACAGTTCCAATCGCTCTAGAGGTTATGAAAACCTGCAGAACCACCCCCATCGTCTGAAGGAGTTCGGTCGAAAGTTTTGTGAAGCTTCTTAACAGCTCCAGTAGTCTCTTAGAATTCTGAGACGCTGCTAAAGAGTTCCAATTGTCTGTAAGAGTTATGAAAAACTACTGAACAGCTCCAATGATCTCAAGGAGTTATGTGAAGCTTCTAAACAGCTCCCATCGCTTATAGGATGTCACCAGAAGATGCAGAAGATCATCTTCTTAGACTTACGAGGCAGCTTCGCTGCCAGTCGACGTTGAAAACAGTTCCAATCACTTAAGAGGTTATGAAAACCTACAGAACAACCCCCATCGTCTGAAGGAGTTCTGTCGAAAGTTATGTGAAGCTTCTTAACAGCTCTACTAGTCTCTTAGAATTCTGAGACGCTGCTAAAGAGTTCCAATTGTCTGTAAGAGTTATGAAAAACTACTGAACAGCTCCAATGATCTCAAGGAGTTATGTGAAGCTTCTAAAACAGCTCCAATCGCTTGTAGGATGTCACCAGAAGATGCAGAAGATCATCTTCTTAGACTTACGAGGCAGCTTCGCTGCTAGTCGACGTTGAAAACAGTTCCAATCGCTCTAGAGGTTATGAAAACCTGCAGAACCACCCCCATCGTCTGAAGGAGTTCGGTCGAAAGTTTTGTGAAGCTTCTTAACAGCTCCAGTAGTCTCTTAGAATTCTGAGACGCTGCTAAAGAGTTCCAATTGTCTGTAAGAGTTATGAAAAACTACTGAACAGCTCCAATGATCTCAAGGAGTTATGTGAAGCTTCTAAACAGCTCCCATCGCTTATAGGATGTCACCAGAAGATGCAGAAGATCATCTTCTTAGACTTACGAGGCAGCTTCGCTGCCAGTCGACGTTGAAAACAGTTCCAATCGTTCTAGAGGTTATGAAAACCTACAGAACAACCCCCATCGTCTGAAGGAGTTCTGTCGAAAGTTATGTGAAGCTTCTTAACAGCTCCAAGCCTCTTAGAATTCTGAGACGCTGCTACAGAGTTCCAATTGTCTGTAAGAGTTATGAAAAACTACTGAACAGCTCCAATGATCTCAAGGAGTTATGTGAAGCTTCTAAACAGCTCCAATCGCTTATAGGATGTCACCAGAAGATGCAGAAGATCATCTTCTTAGACTTACGAGGCAGCTTCGCTGCCAGTCGACGTTGAAAACAGTTCCAATCGCTCTAGAGGTTATGAAAACCTACAGAACCACCCCCATCGTCTGAAGGAGTTCTGTCGAAAGTTTTGTGAAGCTTCTTAACAGCTCCAGTAGTCTCTTAGAATTCTGAGACGCTGCTAAAGAGTTCCAATTGTCTGTAAGAGTTATGAAAAACTACTGAACAGCTCCAATGATCTCAAGGAATTATGTGAGGCTTCTAAACAGCTCCAATCGCTTATAGGATGTCACCAGAAGATGCAGAAGATCATCTTCTTAGACTTACGAGGCAGCTTCGCTGCCAGTCGACGTTGAAAACAATTCCAATCGCTCTAGAGGTTATGAAAACCTACAGAACCACCCCCATCGTCTGAAGGATTTCTGTCGAAAGTTATGTGAAGCCACTTAACAGCTCCAATAGTCTCTTAGAATTCTGAAACGCTGCTAAAGAGTTCCAATTGTCTGTAAGAGTTATGAAAAACTACTGAACAGCTCCAATGATCTCAAGGAGTTATGTGAAGCTTCTAAACAGCTCCAATCGCTTATAGGACGTCACCAGAAGATGCAGAAGATCATCTTCTTAGACTTACGAGGCAGCTTCGCTGCCAGTCGACGTTGAAAACAGTTCCAATCGTTCTAGAGGTTATGAAAACCTACAGAACAACCCCCATCGTCTGAAGGAGTTCTGTCGAAAGTTATGTGAAGCTTCTTAACAGCTCCAAGCCTCTTAGAATTCTGAGACGCTGCTACAGAGTTCCAATTGTCTGTAAGAGTTATGAAAAACTACTGAACAGCTCCAATGATCTCAAGGAGTTATGTGAAGCTTCTAAACAGCTCCAATCGCTTATAGGATGTCACCAGAAGATGCAGAAGATCATCTTCTTAGACTTACGAGGCAGCTTCGCTGCCAGTCGACGTTGAAAACAGTTCCAATCGTTCTAGAGGTTATGAAAACCTACAGAACAACCCCCATCGTCTGAAGGAGTTCTGTCGAAAGTTATGTGAAGCCACTTAACAGCTCCAATAGTCTCTTAGAATTCTGAAACGCTGCTAAAGAGTTCCAATTGTCTGTAAGAGTTATGAAAAACTACTGAACAGCTCCAATGATCTCAAGGAGTTATGTGAAGCTTCTAAACAGCTCCAATCGCTTATAGGACGTCACCAGAAGATGCAGAAGATCATCTTCTTAGACTTACGAGGCAGCTTCGCTGCCAGTCGACGTTGAAAACAGTTCCAATCGTTCTAGAGGTTATGAAAACCTACAGAACAACCCCCATCGTCTGAAGGAGTTCTGTCGAAAGTTATGTGAAGCTTCTTAACAGCTCCAAGCCTCTTAGAATTCTGAGACGCTGCTACAGAGTTCCAATTGTCTGTAAGAGTTATCAAAAACTACTGAACAGCTCCAATGATCTCAAGGAGTTATGTGAAGCTTCTAAACAGCTCCAATCGCTTATAGGATGTCACCAGAAGATGCAGAAGATCATCTTCTTAGACTTACGAGGCAGCTTCGCTGCCAGTCGACGTTGAAAACAGTTCCAATCGTTCTAGAGGTTATGAAAACCTACAGAACAACCCCCATCGTCTGAAGGAGTTCTGTCGAAAGTTATGTGAAGCTTCTTAACAGCTCCAAGCCTCTTAGAATTCTGAGACGCTGCTACAGAGTTCCAATTGTCTGTAAGAGTTATGAAAAACTACTGAACAGCTCCAATGATCTCAAGGAGTTATGTGAAGCTTCTAAACAGCTCCAATCGCTTATAGGATGTCACCAGAAGATGCAGAAGATCATCTTCTTAGACTTACGAGGCAGCTTCGCTGCCAGTCGACGTTGAAAACAGTTCCAATCGTTCTAGAGGTTATGAAAACCTACAGAACAACCCCCATCGTCTGAAGGAGTTCTGTCGAAAGTTATGTGAAGCCACTTAACAGCTCCAATAGTCTCTTAGAATTCTGAAACGCTGCTAAAGAGTTCCAATTGTCTGTAAGAGTTATGAAAAACTACTGAACAGCTCCAATGATCTCAAGGAGTTATGTGAAGCTTCTAAACAGCTCCAATCGCTTATAGGACGTCACCAGAAGATGCAGAAGATCATCTTCTTAGACTTACGAGGCAGCTTCGCTGCCAGTCGACGTTGAAAACAGTTCCAATCGCTCTAGAGGTTATGAAAACCTACAGAACCACCCCCATCGTCTGAAGGAGTTCTGTCGAAAGTTTTGTGAAGCTTCTTAACAGCTCCAGTAGTCTCTTAGAATTCTGAGACGCTGCTAAAGAGTTCCAATTGTCTGTAAGAGTTATGAAAAACTACTGAACAGCTCCAATGATCTCAAGGAATTATGTGAGGCTTCTAAACAGCTCCAATCGCTTATAGGATGTCACCAGAAGATGCAGAAGATCATCTTCTTAGACTTACGAGGCAGCTTCGCTGCCAGTCGACGTTGAAAACAGTTCCAATCGCTCTAGAGGTTATGAAAACCTACAGAACCACCCCCATCGTCTGAAGGATTTCTGTCGAAAGTTATGTGAAGCCACTTAACAGCTCCAATAGTCTCTTAGAATTCTGAAACGCTGCTAAAGAGTTCCAATTGTCTGTAAGAGTTATGAAAAACTACTGAACAGCTCCAATGATCTCAAGGAGTTATGTGAAGCTTCTAAACAGCTCCAATCGCTTATAGGACGTCACCAGAAGATGCAGAAGATCATCTTCTTAGACTTACGAGGCAGCTTCGCTGCCAGTCGACGTTGAAAACAGTTCCAATCGTTCTAGAGGTTATGAAAACCTACAGAACAACCCCCATCGTCTGAAGGAGTTCTGTCGAAAGTTATGTGAAGCTTCTTAACAGCTCCAAGCCTCTTAGAATTCTGAGACGCTGCTACAGAGTTCCAATTGTCTGTAAGAGTTATGAAAAACTACTGAACAGCTCCAATGATCTCAAGGAGTTATGTGAAGCTTCTAAACAGCTCCAATCGCTTATAGGATGTCACCAGAAGATGCAGAAGATCATCTTCTTAGACTTACGAGGCAGCTTCGCTGCCAGTCGACGTTGAAAACAGTTCCAATCGTTCTAGAGGTTATGAAAACCTACAGAACAACCCCCATCGTCTGAAGGAGTTCTGTCGAAAGTTATGTGAAGCCACTTAACAGCTCCAATAGTCTCTTAGAATTCTGAAACGCTGCTAAAGAGTTCCAATTGTCTGTAAGAGTTATGAAAAACTACTGAACAGCTCCAATGATCTCAAGGAGTTATGTGAAGCTTCTAAACAGCTCCAATCGCTTATAGGACGTCACCAGAAGATGCAGAAGATCATCTTCTTAGACTTACGAGGCAGCTTCGCTGCCAGTCGACGTTGAAAACAGTTCCAATCGTTCTAGAGGTTATGAAAACCTACAGAACAACCCCCATCGTCTGAAGGAGTTCTGTCGAAAGTTATGTGAAGCTTCTTAACAGCTCCAAGCCTCTTAGAATTCTGAGACGCTGCTACAGAGTTCCAATTGTCTGTAAGAGTTATCAAAAACTACTGAACAGCTCCAATGATCTCAAGGAGTTATGTGAAGCTTCTAAACAGCTCCAATCGCTTATAGGATGTCACCAGAAGATGCAGAAGATCATCTTCTTAGACTTACGAGGCAGCTTCGCTGCCAGTCGACGTTGAAAACAGTTCCAATCGTTCTAGAGGTTATGAAAACCTACAGAACAACCCCCATCGTCTGAAGGAGTTCTGTCGAAAGTTATGTGAAGCTTCTTAACAGCTCCAAGCCTCTTAGAATTCTGAGACGCTGCTACAGAGTTCCAATTGTCTGTAAGAGTTATGAAAAACTACTGAACAGCTCCAATGATCTCAAGGAGTTATGTGAAGCTTCTAAACAGCTCCAATCGCTTATAGGATGTCACCAGAAGATGCAGAAGATCATCTTCTTAGACTTACGAGGCAGCTTCGCTGCCAGTCGACGTTGAAAACAGTTCCAATCGCTCTAGAGGTTATGAAAACCTACAGAACCACCCCCATCGTCTGAAGGAGTTCTGTCGAAAGTTTTGTGAAGCTTCTTAACAGCTCCAGTAGTCTCTTAGAATTCTGAGACGCTGCTAAAGAGTTCCAATTGTCTGTAAGAGTTATGAAAAACTACTGAACAGCTCCAATGATCTCAAGGAATTATGTGAGGCTTCTAAACAGCTCCAATCGCTTATAGGATGTCACCAGAAGATGCAGAAGATCATCTTCTTAGACTTACGAGGCAGCTTCGCTGCCAGTCGACGTTGAAAACAGTTCCAATCGCTCTAGAGGTTATGAAAACCTACAGAACCACCCCCATCGTCTGAAGGATTTCTGTCGAAAGTTATGTGAAGCCACTTAACAGCTCCAATAGTCTCTTAGAATTCTGAAACGCTGCTAAAGAGTTCCAATTGTCTGTAAGAGTTATGAAAAACTACTGAACAGCTCCAATGATCTCAAGGAGTTATGTGAAGCTTCTAAACAGCTCCAATCGCTTATAGGACGTCACCAGAAGATGCAGAAGATCATCTTCTTAGACTTACGAGGCAGCTTCGCTGCCAGTCGACGTTGAAAACAGTTCCAATCGTTCTAGAGGTTATGAAAACCTACAGAACAACCCCCATCGTCTGAAGGAGTTCTGTCGAAAGTTATGTGAAGCTTCTTAACAGCTCCAAGCCTCTTAGAATTCTGAGACGCTGCTACAGAGTTCCAATTGTCTGTAAGAGTTATGAAAAACTACTGAACAGCTCCAATGATCTCAAGGAGTTATGTGAAGCTTCTAAACAGCTCCAATCGCTTATAGGATGTCACCAGAAGATGCAGAAGATCATCTTCTTAGACTTACGAGGCAGCTTCGCTGCCAGTCGACGTTGAAAACAGTTCCAATCGTTCTAGAGGTTATGAAAACCTACAGAACAACCCCCATCGTCTGAAGGAGTTCTGTCGAAAGTTATGTGAAGCTTCTTAACAGCTCCAAGCCTCTTAGAATTCTGAGACGCTGCTACAGAGTTCCAATTGTCTGTAAGAGTTATGAAAAACTACTGAACAGCTCCAATGATCTCAAGGAATTATGTGAGGCTTCTAAACAGCTCCAATCGCTTATAGGATGTCACCAGAAGATGCAGAAGATCATCTTCTTAGACTTACGAGGCAGCTTCGCTGCCAGTCGACGTTGAAAACAGTTCCAATCGCTCTAGAGGTTATGAAAACCTACAGAACCACCCCCATCGTCTGAAGGAGTTCTGTCGAAAGTTTTGTGAAGCTTCTTAACAGCTCCAGTAGTCTCTTAGAATTCTGAGACGCTGCTAAAGAGTTCCAATTGTCTGTAAGAGTTATGAAAAACTACTGAACAGCTCCAATGATCTCAAGGAATTATGTGAGGCTTCTAAACAGCTCCAATCGCTTATAGGATGTCACCAGAAGATGCAGAAGATCATCTTCTTAGACTTACGAGGCAGCTTCGCTGCCAGTCGACGTTGAAAACAGTTCCAATCGCTCTAGAGGTTATGAAAACCTACAGAACCACCCCCATCGTCTGAAGGATTTCTGTCGAAAGTTATGTGAAGCCACTTAACAGCTCCAATAGTCTCTTAGAATTCTGAAACGCTGCTAAAGAGTTCCAATTGTCTGTAAGAGTTATGAAAAACTACTGAACAGCTCCAATGATCTCAAGGAGTTATGTGAAGCTTCTAAACAGCTCCAATCGCTTATAGGACGTCACCAGAAGATGCAGAAGATCATCTTCTTATACTTACGAGGCAGCTTCGCTGCCAGTCGACGTTAGTATTTTTTAACAGTTAGAGAAATCAAGTTCAAATTCTGATCGAGAGGGTCGCCATCTAAAATTGGCATTTGAAAGCCATTTAAGGCTATTTTTGAATTTTATAACTGTAGAACAATCTTCGACTCGGTCAAATGAAAAAAACTACACAAACTTAAAATTCTTTAAGAGCTCTTTTATAATTGATTGAGTTTAAAAAAATTGTATCTTAAAAGCCTTAAACTGAAATTTAAACTCTGATCGATTCACTTTGATGGGCTTAGTCAGCTATATTTTTAGTTTTAAAGACACGACCTTTTATTCACTCCACTTCAATTTGTTGTTATTCTAACGAAAACTACTTAACAATAGACTTACTTTAAAAGTTTATTGAATTGAAACTTGAGGGTATTGATAAGTGAAAATTTGATGATAGATTAATGGATTTTACTTATTGCATTATATTTATTATGTTGTATGGAGTATAAAAAAGGCCATTATTAGAGTAAGAGCCACATAATTAGGATAAGCAAAAACAGTTTTGTTGCGCTTCAGAGAAGAAACCAAAAGTCATCATCTGTGACGGATTCAACAAAAACAATATATATATAATGTTGAATAACAAAAAACAATTATCTTTTAAAGGTGGCAAAAAAAGGCAAGTCAGAGATGCATGACCAATGCATAGGCGTAATATCAAAATTGTTTTACCAACAAGAACCGACCCTAACAAGCTCATATTCAACCACTAAAAGAAAAAACGGTCTAGTCATCACCAATATATATTCAAATTACAAATCTCCCTTGTACCGTTCCCTCTTCGCATTTTAAAAAATGCATTTTCTTCTGCACGAAATACAAAGATCAATCAAGAGTTTTAAAATTAAAAATAAAAGAAAGAGGGAATGTCGCATTGAATTCGTTGCGGCAATATGAAATTTTTACCTGACGACTGACTAAATTGCCTCGGAGCTAAACTATTACGAACCCAACGATTAAGTCAATTTGGATTGGAACTAAACGAAAAGTCGGGGAAGAAAAAAAACTTAAATCCAATTTCATACTAGTCGACTTTTAAAAATCTTTTTTTTCAAGCTTCTGCTAATATACAAACAAAAAATTTTTTCGAGTGAGCTTCGACTCACAGTACGCACGTATACGAGTAGGTACTCACAAAATTCAACAACATACCGATTCTTAATTCAATCTAAGACCATTAAGTAAATTTATATTCCTGATTCTCTAGTCATTAAATGATGACTGTTGAAAAATTTCTAACTATACACATAAAAAATCTACTACACGATATATTAAAATTCATTAAATTAAAATTGCACAAGCCATGTTCAAATTAATTGACTTAAATGTATAAAAAAATGTATTATGTACTAACATCGTAGCTCGATCGTATAGCAATATTTATTAGTTTAAAAAAAATCTTATTTTAATACGTAATTAATTTCTAAACTCTCTATAAGCTAAGTCACTGCAAACTACAACTACACTACATAAGCTTTTGGGTGGCTGTATACAGTCAAGCAAGTGCTTCAATGACAATACAATTGGTACTAAAAGGTAACGAAATATGAAAGCGACGTTGCCACGTTAATAAAATTAAAAATCCGATACATCAGAAGTGGGATCTTTCCTACAAAAGATCTTTTATTACCCTCCAATAACGAAATTTGATTAAAATCCAACAAGTGTCTATCGAATAAAATTTATTCCATACTTTTAGGACACCCTGTATTGTCATTATACGCACACAAAAACACCTACAATCATAAAACTCGAAACCCATCATTAAATATTATTAAAACTAAATTTTCCTAATATTATTACGAAACCATTACGAAAAAATTTGAGGCAATTTAACTACAATTATCGAAACAAAGCTCACTAAGATTTACTCACAATTTTTATAAATGACACCTGCGAAAAAAAATTTATGCCACATACCACAACTAGTCATTGGCTGCCTTAGCTGAGATAAATTGTGTAGACGGCATTGAAATTAAACAATGATGAATTTTGACCTTAAACAAAAATTAAGGTTTTTGGGATGCCCACGGGGTCTTCTTTACAAGATAAACTGCGGATGACAAAAATTGCATGTCATGTCTAAAATGTTGTAGCATGATGGCAGTTGCCTGAAATAATAAATAATGATCCAGATCCAGGGTCGGACTGGCCAGGTTCGCAAATTGCCGGGGATCGAACTTGTACAAGTTCACCTCCTCTAACCAAAGCTACCCTAACCTAAATAGTATTATTACCTCTCCCCTTATTCGCTGACCCAAGCGACTTCTGGTCGCTTAATGGGTTGTAATGTTTATTTTCCTATACGAGTGTCCCCTGATTTTTAGCTTCAGTGGGATCCTGCTGCAAGGTCTTCTTCCTTCAACTTGCCTCTACGGAAAGCCTGCGGTCTTGTGACTCACAGTAGGCTCTCGAACCCCAATCCAACCCAACCTTGTTTTGTTGTTGACCTCCCTGGGGAGTTCGATGGGTTCAGAGAGATCAAATGAAGGTTGGTTATAGCCGACGGATCCTCACGCTTTTGGAGCCGAACTTGTACAAGTTTATCACCTAACCTCCTCTAACCAAAGTTACCCTAACCTAACCTAGTATTACCCCTCCTCTTGATGGGTTGTAATGTTTATTTTCCTATGCTGCCGCTACAGGTGTCTTCTGGTTTTTAGCTTCAGTGGGATCCCGTTGAGGGGGCTTCTTTCTTCCAGTTGCCTATACTGGAAGCCTTGTCTGGTGACTCACAGTAGGCTAAAGCACCCTAATCCAGCCCAACCTTGTTTTGTTGTTAACCTTCCTGAGAAGATCGTTGGGTTCAGAGAGATCAAATGAATCCAGTTCGAACCTGTCCAAACCTATCAAATACTGTGAGATCCTCATAGGAGATGAAGAATTTAAAACGTGACTAGACTCAGTAATATACGATGATTTTAGCAGAATGTTAATTCTGAACATTTTGAGCTGATCGCCATGTTTTCCTCCCCTTTCATGACTTATAGAAGACTTTACAAGATTTTCAGAGCAAGGCTATAACCCCAAATTCATTTAGAATCGTAGAGCTCAGAGATCAGCATATCAAAATCCTATGTAACCCCTCGGAAGGCAATGACCAATAACAGAACTGTATCTATAGCAAAGGTTCCCAAGTTAGTGGTTCGGATTCCATATTCAACTATAAGAAATCAACTAGTCTGGTAAAGACTGATGATCTTCTTTCAAAAAATTTTTGTTTCGTCACTGTAGTAGAGTAGACAGATCAGGTTGAATAAAAACGCTTTGTTCTAATAAAGCAAAAAATATTAATATGAAGCAATAAAAGTCAATTTGAATGGGAACCAATTTATTCTTCAATTTTTGATCACCGGCAATCTAAAATCGTGTACCTTTTGATATCTAACATGGCCACATTGTACTATTTTCTCCAATCTTACTATTTACCGCATCTATTTTATAAACGATTTTAATTTATTTTTTAAGCCTCCCATTGTTTTAACAAAATTAAAACACATCACCTACTTCCAAAGCGAAATTAATTATAATATATTTTTGTTATCGCGCTAGTCGGTCATACTCATAACATAATAAGAACAGACAGCTATGAGAAATTGGCCCGAAAATTTACAAATTAATTAGATACAATTTCTATATAAATTTATAAAGTTAATTATTTGTGTGATTACTATTTGTGAACACCCACGTTTAAAAAAATCGCAGTATCTTCCAATTAATGGAATCAATTTTAACAGTAATTGCTTGCGATCAATTTCGAAAAAAAAAATTAACGGGGCGTAGTTATCTTCTCACTTCAATAAATCACTTTTCTCATTTATAGATGTACAATCAAGTATAAAATTAGTTGGAAAATGCTATAAATATTAATCTAATTTGTCCGGAAAATTTTCAATTTGTTACACTTTTCTTTTTTTATTTAAAAAAAAATGCACCAATTAATGAAATCTGGATTCTAGATTATACAATAGAGGGTCACTTTCTAGCATGTATGTTAGCTACTTATTCAGGTCAGTTTGTGAATTTTCCAGCAGCCAACACAATATGGGTTTTCCTATGGACGTTAGAGCTAGACAACTGAAACTATAGAGTAGTTTACTCCAGGTTCCAGGGTCCTGAGATACTTTTCAAGTCGTCAGCGCAATGAGTATCCCTGTTGCTGGTCGAAGACTTGTTCGAGGTAGTATTTTCAAGCTTTCTACCCTGACGACAGCTAAAGTAATGTTTCAGTCTTGTGATTACAAAAGGAGTTCATGAGAATACACACAATGGCTCCCGCCCTCTGCATTCATAGACCCATCTGATGTCTATTTTGATATTCTCGATAACAAGGCAGCTTCGCTGCCCGAGAGATTAGAAGCAAACCCAGCCATAATTTTTATTACAAAGTGAGTTTAGGAGAGTACACTACACAGGCCTGCTCCAGTCCACGGTGCATTTAAAGATCTATCGATGAAGACACTTGTCAATTCTAATGTTTTCACTTAAAAGCAGCGAACCTGCCAGTTCATATCGGTATTTCCGAATTCCGAAGCAATCCTAACCATAATTTTTATTACAAAGTGAGTTCAAGAAAAATACACAATGCCCCCGACCCCAATACCATATACTGTGATGTTCTCGCTTACAAAGCAGCTGCGCTGCCAGTTGACATTACTACTTTTAAGTTTTAAATGCTGAAGCAAACCCAGTCATAATTTTTATTACAAAGTGAGTTTAGAAGAGTACACAGGCCTACTCCTGACCCCTGTGCATTTATAGATCTATCGGTGAAGACAATGATGTCAATTTTGATGTTTTCATGTGGCGAAGCTGGAAGTCGACATTAGTATTTCAAAATTCAGAATCAGTCCCAAACATAATTTTTATTACAAAGTGAGTTCAAGAAGAGTACAGAGATCTGCCCCCGACCCCAATACCAGAGACTTTGATATACTGGCTTACAAGGCAGCTTCGCTGCCAATCGACATTACTTTTTTCAAATACAGAAGCAAATCCAGCAATAATTTTTATTACAAAGTGAGTTCAAGAAGAGTACACAGGCCTGCTCCTGCTCTCGACCCCTGTGCATTTATAGATCTATCAGTGAAGACACTGTTGTCAATTTTGATCCCCTAATCTTCAAGCAGCGAAGCTGCCAGTCGACATTAACATTTCTAAATACAGAAGCAGTCCCAAACATTATTTTTATTACAATGTGAGTTCAAGAAGAGTACAGAGATCTGCCCCCAACCTCAATATCAGAGACTTCGATATACTGGCTTACAAGGCAGCTTTGCTGCCAATCGACATTACTTTTTTCAAACACAGAAGCAAATCCAGCAATAATTTTTATTACAAAGTGAGTTCAAGAAGAGTACACAGGCCTGCTCCTGCTCTCGACCCCTGCATTTATAGATCTTTCAGTGAAGACACTGTTGTCAATTTTGATCCTCTAACCTTCAAGCAGCGAAGCTGCCAGTCGACATTAACATTTCTAAATACACAAGCAGTCCCAAACATTATTTTTATTACAAAGTGAGTTCAAGAAGAGTACAGAGATCTGCCCCCGACCTCAATACCAGAGACTTTGATATACTGGCTTACAAGGCAGCTTCGCTGCCAATCGACATTACTTTGTTCAAATATAGAAGCAAATCCAGCAATAATTTTTATTACAAAGTGAGTTCAAGAAGAGTACACAGGCCTACTCCTGCTCTCGACCCCTGTGCATTTATAGATCTACCAGTGAAGACACTGTTGTCAATTTTGATCCTCTAACCTTCAAGCAGTGAAGCTGCCAGTCGACATTAACATTTCTAAATACAGAAGCAGTCCCAAACATTATTTTTATTACAAAGTGAGTTCAAGAAGAGTACAGAGATCTGCCCCCGACCTCAATACCAGAGACTTTGATATACTGGCTTACAAGGCAGCTTCGCTGCCAATCGACATTACTTTTTTCAAATACAGAAGCAAATCCAGCAATAATTTTTATTACAAAGTGAGTTCAAGAAGAGTACACAGGCCTGCTCCTGCTCTCGACCCCTGTGCATTTATAGATCTACCAGTGAAGACACTGTTGTCAATTTTGATCCTCTAACCTTCAAGCAGTGAAGCTGCCAGTCGACATTAACATTTCTAAATACAGAAGCAGTCCCAAACATTATTTTTATTACAAAGTGAGTTCAAGAAGAGTACAGAGATCTGCCCCCAACCTCAATACCAGAGACTTTGATATACTGGCTTACAAGGCAGCTTCGCTGCCAATCGACATTACTTTTTTCAAATACAGAAGGAAATCCAGCAATAATTTTTATTACAGAGTGAGTTCAAGAAGAGTACACAGGCCTGCTCCTGCTCTCGACCCCTGTGCATTTATAGATCTATCAGTAAAGACACTGTTGTCAATTTTGATCCTCTAACCTTCAAGAAGCGAAGCTGCCAGTCGACATTAACATTTCTAAATACAGAAGCAGTCCCAAACATAATTTTTATTACAAAGTGAGTTCAAGAAGAGTACAGAGATCTGCCCTGACCCAATACCATATACCTCGCCATATACTTTGTTGTTCTCCGTTACAAGGCAGCTTCTCTGCCAATCGCAACTACTACTTTTAAATACAGAAGCAAACCCAGCCATAATTTTTATTACAAAGTGAGTTTAGGAGAGTACACAGGCCTGCTCCAGACCCCTGTGCATTTATTTAGCTATCGGTGAAGACACTGTTGTCAATTTTGATGCTCTAATCTACAAGCAGCGAAGCTGCCACTTGACATTAACATTTCTAAATACAGAAGCAGTCCCAACCGTAATTTTTATTACAAAGTGGGTTTAAGATGAGTACCTACATTGATCTGCCCCCGACCCCAATGCCATATACTTTGATGTTCTCGCTTACAAAGCTGCTTCTCTGCCAATCGCAACTACTACTTTTAAATACAGAAGCAAACCCAGTCATAATTTTTATTACAAAGTGAGTTTAAGAGAGTACACAGGCCTGCTCCCAATCCCTATGCATATATAGATCTATCGGTGAAGCCACTGATGTCAATTTTGATGTTCTCTCTTACAAGCAGCGAAGCTGCCAGTCGACATTGGTGTTTCTAAATTCAGAAGCAGGCTCAAGCATAATTTTTATTACAAAGTGAGTTTAGGAGAGTACACAAACCTGCTTTCGGTCCCTGTACATATTTAAACCCATCGACAATGATGACAATGCATATTTTTTATTATAAAGTGAGTACACAGACCTCTGCTTTAGTTTAGATTTAACACTTTGAAAATTTAAGAAAATTATCACTTCGGCAAACTTCTTATTTATCGATGTACAGTCAAGTGTAAAATTATTTTGAAAACGCCATAAATATCGATATAATTTGTCTGGGGAAATATTCAATTTGCAACTGTTTCTTTTTCTCATTTAAAGACGTAAAAAAATTAAAAACAAAATTGCACGCAATTGATGCCCTATTATTACTTTTTAAATAAAGAGTACGCATGCAAAACAAGTTATCTTCATACCCACAAATTATCCTCATAAACCTAAGAGTCATATTATTAGTAAAGAGCCGCTTAAAAAGTCAAAATTTTTCCCAAAGCCCAAAAGTGTTGGAACACAAGTTAGAATAACCCAAATTAATAATTTATTAACACGCATCGTTTCTGATTAAAAAGTTGTATCCATCAACACACGAATCAAAAATTTTTACTTGAACCATATTTAATTACTTTTGCATGTATAAAAGGCGGCAAGCAATAAATTTCACGTTTTACAAGATAATTGCAAATAAATGCTTTAATTGAAGTATAATAAGGTGGTTGTTTTTAATATTTTTTTCCACTATTTTAATTATTCGTGTGTGCCTTATTTAGTTTGCGTGTGTTAAAATGCATTTACTTAACTGAGTTCAATCAAGTTGGGGATTTCGTTAAGTTGCATTAGGCTTTATTCCATTTGAATTATTCTTTTGATGTTTTGTAGCGTTTGTTGAAATATCCAAAACTATTCACTTTGAGAGGGCAAAAAGACAAATTTTTACGAGCTTGTTTTTATTATAGTTGAGAAATTGAGCTTTAAAAAGGAATAAAATAAATTTTTCTAAAAATAAAACGACGTTATTGTTATTAGAAAATAAAAATAGCTACTACATTCACTTCGAAGGGCCGCGAAGACGACTGAAAGATGAGAAATTCTCAAGACTTCATTTCAAAAATATGACTTTTGTGTATTTTATTTTTAAATTAAGTACGGAATAAAATGTGAATTTGAATTTAGTAAATCATTAAAGTTGGTTTTAAAAGTTACTCAAGATGAGTCGAGTAGAAGGTAAGTTGTAGAGATTCGTTAATAACTCCTCGAAAGTTTATATTATATGCTCTTTACGAGCAACTTACGACCTCAAAGAAAAACAAATAACGATCAGACGTTTTAATACGTCTTTTACATACAGCGTGTCAGGGAAGGACTTTTTGGACTTAAAAATTAAAAATATTACCATAAAATACCATTTTGAAGCACAACATTGAGCTCTTTCGTGAGAGAATTATTTATTAAATTAAATAATTTTATATTGAACAATTTAAACTAATAGAAGCAAAGTTTACCTTAATAATACTGCAATTTACTTATCGCTGAATCATATAGTAAACAAAACAGGTGCATTTTATCCGTTTTAAAATAACCATCATTTTCTTTGTTTCCACGCTTTGTAACACTTTAAACCAGTAAGAAATTTCAACAATTGTAATTTCAAGTTGCATTAAAATGCTGACGGCTACTTTACTTGTTATAACGGATGTACTTTACTTACTTACATGCAAAACTTTGTCCCGAAAAGAAAATAATTTTTTTCCCATTACAAGAGAGCTAGGTTCTTTGTGCGAGTTAGGAAGAAAAGACGATTCCACTTTTGTAAAACAAAACACTACTTTTCTCAGTTTATATTATTTATAAACAAAAACGATTATATATACATTATACTCCAAAGTGCAGAACATTAAGGTAAAAGCTATTATTATTAATATATCGCATTTCAGATAAATAACTCGACCGAGAAAAAAAACCAATACTAGGCATAAACTTTTAATTAATAATCGCCCTCTTTCAGCACAAACCACCACTTTATTTTAGATTTAAGAAAACAAAAGAAACTTTTTTAAATTTGGCCTATAAGCTTCTATTTCTCTGAAACTTATCTTAAAATCTTCGCTCGGGACGACATAAAACTATCACGATAAGGGCAAAACTTTTTGTTAAGATACATTAAAATTTACGTGCTTTTTTGTATATTCAGGTAAAAATCAGGTCAACAACAAAATATTAAAAGAATACAAAAATACACTATATTTTATAAATGAGAATTTTTTTCCCACTTTTTAAAAATACAATTTTTAGGGTTTCGTTGCTGAATATTGTTTCAAAAGTTGATTATTAATCAATAACGTGATTGATGAAGGCTATTGATCAATAAATAGCTTTGATAAACAACTCATTTATACTTTTTATATGTATATCAAGTTGGGACAAATTGTTTAACCCTTTTAAGAGCGGGTTATTAAATAAACTCATTATGTATGCTATCGCATTGAGCATCGAATCAATAAAAATCGAAACTTATTGTGATGAAGACATTTTGATTACAACCTAATCGTCAAAATAATAAAAAATACTACAATGTAACCTAAAGATTATTGGTATAAGTCCTATAAAATAAGCGCTAATTTAGATGTAAAGTGAACAACAGTTAGGTACTGACCGGAAGACTTCAAAAATCACAATTGTCTATAAGCGACGTTGTCAAAGGTTTATTATTAATGATATCAAACTCATTTTATAAAGCAAGATTATTAACAATTGTCGCTACAATGTACCCGAAGGATTTCTAGAAATTTTTTAAAATAAGCGACTAGATGTAAAGTGAAGAACGATTTTTGGCCGAAAGACTTCAAAAATCTCAACTGCCTATAAGCGACGATGTCAAAGGTTCATTATTAATCATATCAATCTGATTTCATGAGGTACCTAATGTGCTGAACAATTGTCACTATAATGTACCTAAAGAATTTTTGTAAATCTTCTAAAATAAGCGAGTTACTTAAATGAAAAATAAAGAACGATTTTAGACCGAAAGACTTCAAAAATCGCAACTGTCTTATAATCTACGTTACCAAAGCATCATTATTAATCATATCAATCTGATTTCATGAGGTAATGTGGTGAACGATTGTCACTATAATGTACCTACCTAAAGAATTTTTGTAAATCTTCTAAAATAAGCGAGTTACTTAAATGAAAAGTAAAGAACGATTTTAGACCGAAAGACTTCAAAAATAACTGCAACTGTCTATAATCTACGTTGCCAAAGGATCATTATTAATCATATCAATCTGATTTCATGAGGTAATGTGCTGAACGATTGTCACTGTAGTGTACCTAAAGAATTTTTGAAAATCTTCTAAAATAAGCGAGTTACTTAGATGAAAAGTAAAGAACGATTTTAGACCGAAAGACTTCAAAAATCGCAACTGTCTATAATCTACGTTGCCAAAGGATCATTATTAATCAGATCAATCTGATTTTATGAGGTAATGTGCTGAACGATTGTCACTACAATGTACCTACAGAATTGTAGGAAATAAGCTAAAATAAGCGAGTTGCTCAGAAGTAAAATGAGGGAAAGATTTCGACTGTTGAACGGACGACAGGCAACTTTGCCAATGGTTCATCATTAAACTTAACAATCTCGTTGTATGAGGCAATGTTCTTCATAATTGTAGCAACAATGTGCTCACAGGATTTGTTTAAATTAGCAAAAATAAGCGAGTTCTTTAAAAAAGCGGTGTAGAAAAAATTTTGCCGAGATTACGAAAACCCAACGGGCGATAGGCGTCTTTGCCCAAGCTTTATTATTAAACATAACAATCTCATTTTATGAGACAATGTTCTTAATAATTGTAGCAACAATGTACTCATAAGATTGTTTTAAATTAGCAAAAATAAGCGAGTTCTTTAAAAAAGCGGTGTAGAAACGATTTTGCCGAGATTACGAAGACCCAACGGGCGATCTTAGGCGCCTTTGCCCAAGCTTTATTATTAAACTTAACAACCTCATTTTATGAGGCAATGTTCTTCATAATTGTACCAACAATGTACTCACAGGATTTTTTTAAATTAGCAAAAATAAGCGAGAGCGGTGTAGAAAAGATTTTGCAAAGATTACGAAAACCCAACCGGCGATAGGCGCCTTTGCCCAAGCTTTATTATTAAACTTAACAACCTCATTTTATGAGGCAATGTTCTTCATAATTGTAGCAAAAATGTACTCACAGGATTTTTTTAAATTAGCAAAAATAAGCGAGAGCGGTGTAGAAAAGATTTTGCAAAGATTACGAAAACCCAACCGGCGATAGGCGCCTTTGCCCAAGCTTTATTATTAAACTTAACAACCTCATTTTATGAGGCAATGTTCTTCATAATTGTACCAACAATGTACTCACAGGATTTTTTTAAATTAGCAAAAATAAGCGAGAGCGGTGTAGAAAAGATTTTGCAAAGATTACGAAAACCCAACCGGCGATAGGCGCCTTTGCCCAAGCTTTATTATTAAACTTAACAACCTCATTTTATGAGGCAATGTTCTTCATAATTGTACCAACAATGTACTCACAGGATTTTTTTAAATTAGCAAAAATAAGCGAGAGCGGTGTAGAAAAGATTTTGCAAAGATTACGAAAACCCAACCGGCGATAGGCGCCTTTGCCCAAGCTTTATTATTAAACTTAACAACCTCATTTTATGAGGCAATGTTCTTCATAATTGTAGCAAAAATGTACTCACAGGATTTTTTTAAATTAGCAAAAATAAGCGAGAGCGGTGTAGAAAAGATTTTGCAAAGATTACGAAAACCCAACCGGCGATAGGCGCCTTTGCCCAAGCTTTATTATTAAACTTAACAACCTCATTTTATGAGGCAATGTTCTTCATAATTGTACCAACAATGTACTCACAGGATTTTTTTAAATTAGCAAAAATAAGCGAGAGCGGTGTAGAAAAGATTTTGCAAAGATTACGAAAACCCAACCGGCGATAGGCGCCTTTGCCCAAGCTTTATTATTAAACTTAACAACCTCATTTTATGAGGCAATGTTCTTCATAATTGTAGCAAAAATGTACTCACAGGATTTTTTTAAATTAGCAAAAATAAGCGAGAGCGGTGTAGAAAAGATTTTGCAAAGATTACGAAAACCCAACCGGCGATAGGCGCCTTTGCCCAAGCTTTATTATTAAACTTAACAACCTCATTTTATGAGGCAATGTTCTTCATAATTGTACCAACAATGTACTCACAGGATTTTTTTAAATTAGCAAAAATAAGCGAGAGCGGTGTAGAAAAGATTTTGCAAAGATTACGAAAACCCAACCGGCGATAGGCGCCTTTGCCCAAGCTTTATTATTAAACTTAACAACCTCATTTTATGAGGCAATGTTCTTCATAATTGTACCAACAATGTACTCACAGGATTTTTTTAAATTAGCAAAAATAAGCGAGAGCGGTGTAGAAAAGATTTTGCAAAGATTACGAAAACCCAACCGGCGATAGGCGCCTTTGCCCAAGCTTTATTATTAAACTTAACAACCTCATTTTATGAGGCAATGTTCTTCATAATTGTAGCAACAATGTACTCACAGGATTTTTTTAAATTAGCAAAAATAAGCGAGAGCGGTGTAGAAAAGATTTTGCCGAGATTACGAAGACCCAACGGGCGATAGGCGCCTTTGCCCAAGCTTTATTATTAAACTTAACAACCTCATTTTATGAGGCAATGTTCTTCATAATTGTAGCAACAATGTACTCACAGGATTTTTTTAAATTAGCAAAAATAAGCGAGTTCTTTAAAAAAGCGGTGTAGAAAAGATTTTGCCGAGATTACGAAGACCCTAACGGGCGATAGGCGCCTTTGCCCAAGGTTTATTAATAACTTAACAATCTCATTTTATGAGACAATGTTCATCATAATTGTAGCTACAATGTACTCACAGAATTTTTTTAAATTAGCCAAAATAAGCGAGTTCTTTAAAAAAGCGGTGTAGAAAAGATTTTGCCGAGATTACGAAGACCCAACGGACGATAAGCTCCTTTGCCCAAGCTTTATTATTAAACTTAACAATCTCATTTTATGAGGCAATGTTCTTCATAATTGTAGCTACAATGAACTCACAAAATTTTCGAAAATTAGCTAAAATAGGCGTGTTCCTTAGAAGTACAGTGAAGAAAAGATTTTGCAGAGATTTCGAAAACCCAACAAGCGACATTATACGGATATTACTTTAATATTAAATTAAATTAATCCAATTAATGTTATTACAGTGTATCTGTAGGAATTTTCGAAATCGGCTCAAGAATGCGAATAATTATTAACTTTTCAAGTCGGGCTGCGCTGCTTATTTGGAAAATTTCACAATTTATTTCCTCTCAACTAAATTAAACTTTTGTAAAAAATTCCTTCCCTTAATTTACATAAATGTTATTTTCAAAAAGATGTTTGTAAAACATAAAAATTTGTAAAGAAATAGTCAATTTAAAAGAATTTCCATTTGCCGCTACACGCAGGTAGATAGGCAACTCGCGTAACATTCTAACGGATTATGCGAAAAACACGCTTGATTTTGTGACCAAACAATGGTAATTGCTCAAACTTATTGGGATGTCATGTTGGTAGTCACAAATAATTTTTAAATTACAATTTCATCAACCGCAACCAACTGTCACACGCACTATTCCTAGCCCAAATATTTTTTTTAATTTTAACAAAACGGGTGTTGATTTTACTGAATGAATTTAATTTTGTGTTTGACGTGAAGAGTTTTGTCGGCATAAAATTCTTGTTTTGATAGGCGAAGGGAAGCTTTAATAGTTTTTTTTTCGTAATCTTAAATAAATAAAAAAAGAGTTTATTTACAAATTGTTTAAAATATGTAAACATTAATGACAAACTGTTATCTATTAAAGTATTATAGGAAATGAGCGTTATCTTAAAATTTCCGTTTGTTTACAAATTTTGCAATTTCGACAAACAATAAGTTAATGGGAACAAATTACGAGTTTGTTGGGTGTAATAAATTTCAAAAGGGGGTGGATTCGAAATTTAAATGGTTTGATTTATGTTTCAAGATTTTTACGGCCTCCTTCATATGTCAAAATAAGTCGTAAAAAAAAGATAATTTTCGCTAATTCATATGGGTCAGATCGTAATTTTAAGTTTTCCCCAAAAGAAAATTTTTGCTCAAAAAAATTTTTTTTTTTAGATTTTCGTAGTAGAAGGTCAGAGACTTAAAAAAATTTTCACGGAAAACTATGTAGGAATTTTGAAAAGAAAACTAGGGAATTGAAAATTCGAAGATACGCGTTCGAGTAGGAATTTTACGAATTGTTTTGATTAAGGCGCATTACGGACTTTTATTTTGTATTTCGTCTGTGTAAATATTTTCCACATATTTTTGTACGATTTCAATTAAAAATGACTGAAATTTCAATTAAAAACAATTCAAGTTCGCAAATGGAAAATCGTAAATTCGGTAGGGATTTAAAAATTGTCTAACGAAGCCTTTTTAATAATCACCGTCTAAAATACTAACGTTTTTTGGTTAAACCATGTTAATTTTCCACAATTAGTGCAAATTCATTGCGAAAATGCAGGAAATGCATAAATTTCCCAAATTCGCTACTAATAAGCGCTAAGCGAATTTTAAGCTCACGAACGTTGTTTTTTAAGCCGAATCAGTCATTACTTAAGGGTTTGTCACCCTTAATTTGCATTTTCGAAAAACCAAGTCTAGAGAACACTTTGCAAATTTTCGCAACCAAGAGAAAATTCAATTACACAATTCGAATGCCGAATTTTGAGAAGAACGTGGAAAACGCAATTTTAGGGGTAAAAAAACAGGGTAAAAGTTTAAAGTTAATGAATTTCTGTCGAAACAAATCTAAATCATAGAAACTTTTTTCACTTGATGAAGAAAAATGTAACGAATTCCCAAAAAACTCGACACATAAATTTTCACTTTCTCATCTTGGGAAATCAATTTTCAAAAACAATCTATAAGAAAAATTTGAGAAAAGCACGGTATTCATCAAAAAAAAAACTCAATATTTAACTTTTCTCTTGATTTCCTTTTTATAAAAAAAAACTTTTCCGAACGAAAACTTCAAGTACGTGCACCGCTTTAACAAAATAGGTGATTTTTCGAGTGGGAAAAAACTTTTTCTCGCGTAAGAGCCCGAGTGAAAAACTTACCCTTTCTAAACAAGTGGCTCTACATTGGGCTACTCTTAACGGACTTCCAACGTCCTGTTCGCCATCAACAAAAATAGCCATCGAAGACGAAATTGCAGCGATACAAAACACAGTACGCCAAAAAACCGCCATGACGCAAAAAAATAATTTAACACAAAATCGTCGCTTATTATAAACTTGACGATAAAATTAAAAACACATTAAACCAAAAAAACCTTCACAACATGCACTCAAAAAAATTAAAGCACAACACAAAAACTCAAAATTCGCTCAAATTTTCTTTTCGACAAGCGCGTACTGACGAAAAAGGGTTGACATCCGTTTTCTCTCGTATGTACTTAATGAACGCGACGAGGAGCTTATTATGAAACACACAGCAAACCTTCCACGACGAGGTTTTCAACTGAACTGGCGCAGAAAGTAAATCTCGATCTCTTCCATCACCAAAACGTAGACGGATACGGGTAACTGAGTCGAGTTCGAGTTCAAATCGGCTGCTTGTTCGGCTATAAACGGATAGTTTTAAGTGGGGGAATTGCAAGGGGTTGCACTCGGGTTACATTTACAATACCTCCCTTGTACTTTAACTCCATAACTCGAAATACCCCTCCAGTATGACTGCGGGTACTTTTGCAAAAATCGCACAAAAAAATTTTTTTTAAACGAAGAATGCAAAATCTAACCATTTTTCATCACACGTTTTTTTTTCAAAAAATTTCCTAATTCTAATTAACAACCTCCTTCTAATTGGGCGAGTTGAATTTTATAAACAAAACCAGTTTTTGACCAAAATTTAACAATTTTTCATCAACAAAAACTCAGCTTTTATCTTTATAATTAAAACTAATTAGCTAATGCATTATTAATAAATTTTAAAATAAAAAATAAATTTTCGTTTTAGGACGTACTAAAAATATTTTATTGGGAAATTAAGCCAAATTTTTTAGTCACTTTAAAAGCCCATGTTTTGCTAAAAAACAAAAGAGTAGGACCTCCACTCACTCAAAATGAATCGGCGACAAGTTTACAAAAACGTCTAGACTACTGTGTGGTCACACAAGGCATAGAAAACTTGTTCGTTAGAATTTTTGTTATAAAATACCTATAGGTACTGCGTAAAAACAACTTGAAATTGTAATTTCCGACGGTAAATTAGTTTGTGTTATCAAAGTACCTTGCGCTCGTTCCAATTCCAAGTTAATCCAATTTCAATGCAGTTGTTGTAAAATTAGATGCTACGATTTGTGTAAACTACAACAATTTTACTCATCATGTAACTTGATTCGTAAACGAGAAAGAGACTTGCACTGCAAAATTAATTTTAAACCACTAGAACAGAGCCGATGGAATTACAAACAAAATATTGCATCTCAGCTATTATTCAAAGCTAAGACAACAGATACGAAGATACTAATAAAAATCTATAAAATTAAGAAATTAAATCTTAAAGAGTTAAAACATGATGAGTATAGGAAAAAGAAATCTAGAGGTTAGGCATTCTAGATTTAAGCTTTGAGAGGATAACGATTAAGATAGGCCATTTTAGGCCCAATCATAGAATACCGAAAACCAAGTTTATCTAGAAGTTTAAACTAAAATTTTTGGAAAAAAAACTTTCGAAATAGCATCCCCTGCAAGGCCTCGAAAAAACGAAGCCCTATACGTAAAAATAAATTCTAGACTGAAAGAACAGAATGAGGCCTTAAAAAATACTTATGGCCAACCACCCAATGTTAAAACTAAAATAATTCTCAAACTTGAACAATTTCCAACATTTCCAACAAGTCCTCGAAATCGTGAGGTCCTATACGTAAAAACTCTAGACTGAAAGAATAGAATGAGGCCTTGCAAAAGAATTAAGGCTAACCACTCAATGTAAAAACTAATGTAACTCTCAAACGTACAGAACAGAACATCAGGCCTCGAAATCACAAGGTCCTATACGTAAAAACTCTAGACTGAATGAATAGAACTGAGTCTTGAAAAAGATCTAAGACCAACCAAACAATGTTTAAAATAAAGTATCTCTCAAACTTAAAGACACCAGGCCCCATCGCATCTTCACATCCCCTGCAAGGCCTTAAAATCGCGAGGTCCTATAGGTAAAAACTCTAGACTGAAAAAATAGAATGGAGTCCTCAAAAAAGTTTCAGGCCAAGCACCCAATGTTAAAACTAAAGTAACTCTCAAACTTACAGAACATCAGACTGTATCGCTGCTTCGCATTTCCTACAAGTCCTCGAAATTCCGAGGTCTTATACGTAAAAACTCTGGACTGAAAGAATAGAATGAGGTCTTGCAAAAGAATTAAGGCTAACCGCTCAATGTAAAAACTAATGTAACTCTCAAACTTAGAGAACAGAACATCAGGGTTTCACTCAACCTTGCACCTCCTGAAAGGCCTCGAAATCACAAAGTCCTATACGTAAAAACTCTAGACTGAAAGAATAGAATGAGGCCTTGAAAAAGATCTAAGGCCAACCAAACAATGTTTAAAATAAAGTATCTCTCAAATTTAAAGACACCAGGCCCCATCGCAGCTTCGCATCTCCCTGCAAGGCCTTAAAATCGCAAACTCCTATACGTAAAAACTCTAGACTGAAAAATTAGAATGGAGTCCTCTAAAAAATTTCAGGCAACCACCCAATGTTAAAAGTAAAGTAACTCTCAAACTTAAAGAACAACAGACTCTATCGCTGCTTCGCATTTCCTACAAGTCCTCGAAATTCCGAGGTCCTATACGTAAAGACTCTAGACTGAAAGAATAGAATGAGGTCTTGCAAAAGAATTAAGGCTAACCACTCAATGTAAAAACTAATGTAACTCTCAAACTTACAGCATTCACGCAACTTTGTACCTCCTGAAAGGCCTCGAAATCACAAAGTCCTATACGTAAAAACTCTAGACTGAAAAAGTAGAATGGAGTCCACAAAAAATTTCAGCCAACCACCCAATGTTAAACCTTAAATAACTCTCAAACTTGAAGAACATCAGACTCTATCACTGCTTCGCATTTCCTACTAGTCCTCGAAATTCCGAGGTCCTATACGTAAAAACTCTAGACTAAAAGAATAGAATGAGGCCTTGAAAAAGATCTAAGGCCAACCAAACAATGTTTAAAATAAAGTATCTCTCAAACTTAAAGAAACCAAACCCCATCGCAGCTTCGCATCCCCTGCAAGGCCTTTAAATCGCGAGGTCCTAAACGTAAAAACTCTAGACTGAAAAAATAGAATGAAGTCCTCAAAAAAATTTCAGGTCAAGCACCCAATGTTAAAACTAAAGTAACTCTCAAACTTAAATAACATCAGACTCTATCTCTGCTACGCATTTCCTAATAGTCCTCGAAATTCCGAGGTCCTATACGTAAAAACTCTAGACTGAAAGAATAGAATGAGGCCTTGAAAAAGATCTAAGGCCAACCACCCAATGTTTAACCTTAAATAACTCTCAAACTTAAAGAACCTCAGACTCTATCTCTGCTTCGCATTTCCTACAAGTCCTCAAAATCCCAAGGCCCTATACGTAAAAACTCTAGACTGAAAGAATAGAATGAGGCCTTGAAAAAGATCTAAGACCAACCAAACAATGTTTAAAATAAAGTATCTCTCAAACTTCATCGCAGCTTCGCATCCCCTGCAAGGCCTTAAAATCGCGAAGTCCTATACGTAAAAACTCTAGACTGAAATAATAGAATGGAGTCCTCAAAAAAATTTCAGGCCAAGCACACAATGTTAAAACTAAAGTAACTCTCAAACTTAAATAACATCAGACACTATCGCTGCTTCGCATTTCCTACAAGTCTTCGAAATTCCGAGGTCCTATACGTAAAAACTCTAGACTGAAAGAATAGAATGAGGCCTTGCAAAAGAATTAATGCTAACCACTCAATGTAAAAACTAATGTAACTCTCAAACTTAGAGAACAGAACAGATTTCACGCAACTTTGTACCTCCTGAAAGGCCTCGAAATCACAAGGTCCTATACGTAAAAACTCTAGACTGAAAAAATAGAATGAAGTCCTCAAAAAATTTCAGCCAACCACCCAATGTTAAACCTTAAATAACTCTCAAACTTAAAGAACATCAGACTCTATCGCTGCTTCGCATTTCCTGCAAGTCCTCGAAATCCCGAGGCCCTATACGTAAAAACTCAAGACTGAAAGTATAGAATGAGGACTTGAAAAAGATCTAAGACCAACCAAACAATGTTTAAAATAAAGTATCTCTCAAACTTAAAGACACCAGGCCCTATCGCAGCTTCGCATCCCCTGCGAGGGCTTAAAATCTCGAGGTCCTATACGTAAATCCTCTAGACTGAAAAAATAGAATGGAGTCCTCAAAACAATTTCAGACCAAGCACCCAATGTTAAAACTAAAGTAACTCTAAAACTTAAAAAACATCGGACACTATAGCTGCTTCGCATTTCCTACAAGTCCTCGAAATTCCGAGGTCCTATACGTAAAAACTCTAGACTGAAAGAATAAAATGAGGTCTTGCAAAAGAATTAAGGCTAACCACTCACTGTAAAAACTAATGTATTCTCAAACTTACAGAACAGAACAGATTTCACTCAACTTTGTACCTCCTGAAAGGCCTCGAAATCACAAGGTCCTATACGTAAAAAATCTAGACTGAAAAAGTAGAATGGAGTCCACAAAAAATTTCAGGCCAAGCACCCAATGTTAAAACTAAAATAACTCTCAAAGTTACAGAACAACAGACTGTATCGCTGCTTCGCATTTCCTACAAGTCCTCGAAATCCCGAGTCCCTATACGTAAAAACTCTAGACTGAAAGAATAGAATGAGGCCTTGAAAAAGATCTAAGGCCAACCAAACAATGTTTAAAATAAAGTATCTCTCAAACTTAAAGATACCAGGCCCCATCGCAGCTTCGCATCCCCTGCAAGGCCTTAAAATCGCGAGGTCCTATACGTAAAAACTCTAGACTGAAAAAACAGAATGGAGTCCTCAAAAAAATTTCATGCCAAGCACCCAATGTTAAAACTAAAGTATCTCTCAAACTTAAAGACACCAGGCCCCATCGCAGCTTCGCATGCAAGGCCTTAAAATCGCGAGGTCCTAAACGTAAAAACTCTAGACTGAAAGAATAGAATGAGGTCTTGCAAAAGAATTAAGGCTAACCACTCAATGTAAAAACTAATGTAACTCTCAAACTTACAGAACAGAACAGCTTTCACGCAACTTTGTACCTCCTGAAAGGCCTCGAAATCACAATGTCCTATACGTAAAAACTCTAGACTGAAAAAATAGAATGGAGTCCTCTAAAAATTTCAGCCAACCACCCAATGTTAAACCTTAAATAACTCTCAAACTTAAAGACACCAGACCCCATCGCAGCTTCGCATCCCCTGCAAGGCCTTAAAATCGCGAGGTCCTAAACGTAAAAACTCTAGACTGAAAAAATAGAATGGAGACCTCAAAAAAATTTCAGGCCAAGCACCCAATGTTAAAACTAAAGTAACTCTCAAACTTATAGAACACCAGGCTCCATCGCAGGTTCGTATCCCCTCCAAGGTCTCGAAACAGCGAGGTCCTATACGTAGAAACTCTAGACTGAAAGATTAGAATGGGGTCCTATACTGAGGTCCTAGACTGTATTAATAGAATGGGGACCATGAAAATGAACACGAAACCAGGGGTAATTCTTGTTGGCAACGTGTGAAAAAGTCCTGATATGACCACATCCGAGTTTTGTGATTAAGTTATAAGTATATTATTTAAAAAAAAAACATAATTTTAGTTTATTTTATCAAAATTTCCGTTTTGTTTAATTAGTTGCTGATACAAGAAATGAAGGAATGTATTGAATGGGAAACCTTCTTTCATTCGGATGCTTTTAAAAGTTTATAGTTAATCTTATGTTGTTTTTTTTTTGTAAATAATAATCTAAACTTTTTGAATGGTTTCTTGTTTTTTCGTTCAACTCAATATCTTATCACAAATGCAAAGTGGACACGAACTTAGGCTACCTAATTTTTCTTTAACAAAACAAGTAAGCCATGTGATGAATTTAACACAATAAAGAACGGACAGGTCTTATTTTTAGGTATTGTGATAGTAATGCGAATATCGTGTCAGACTTTAATATAAATGTTACTTGAGCTATAATCTAGATTATTTTGAAATGTTTTTCCTTTTATAAACATATTTATTATATAAACTAGTTTTGTTGCTTTGATTTGGTCCGCTGCTTTTTGGTAGTTTAGAATTTTAAATTAAACGACAAAATTTTTACATTTTTAGACCTTTTTTTTGTTTTTTAAGTTCTTATTCAATCAGTGGCGTAGGAAGTTGCCCAAAGCGTCTAAAATAATAAGACCTGAGACCTCTGAGTCTTGGTCTTCTCAAACACGATCGTCCATTAAGAAGTTTGCATGTCAAAATCCAAGTGGGGGGCGGGGCAAGTGCCCAAAACCCCAAAAGCCAAACCGAAATATTTTTCATCAGCGTTTATTCCTCCACTACTGGACTTCAGTGTTCCCGAGCCCTTTCCAAGCTTCCTTGTTTTCCGTTTTTGCCTGCGACCTCATATTTTGAGTTCGTCCCCTTCCCTTTTGATGTTTAAAAAAATTATGTGAGCCCTTTCGGGGGAGGAGACCTCATAACGGCGACCTCGTGCTTGGGCCCATAGTGATTTCGCTACGCTACTGTATTTCTTTTTTATTTGTTTTTATATTTGTGCTATCGTAAATATTAAAAGAAATTTATTTTTATATTCAGGATTAATCGCTAATTAAAGAATACATGAATTATTTATAACAAACGTTAATGATCAAGTCTTAAGTGTAAATTATTTATCCTCAATTTAAATTGGAAATTTTTAAGTTACAAATCAATTTGGAGTAGATCGTTTAATTTTATTATGTTGCACAATCAAATACAAATACAACTTTATCTATAAGGATATGCTGTAAAATAAGGCGACTTAAATTGACGTTTATTTATTTTAAGTATTTTTATTAAGTTTTGAGTAACTGCAACAACTGTTGAAAAACATACAATTTTGAGGAGTATTTTGTGTGGACTTTACACTTCAAGTGGCCATAATTTTCGTTACCAACGTAATAAAAATTGTTTTAAAAAAACATATTTTTTGAAATGATTTATTTTTACAAAATTTATTTAAGGGGTGCCATAAAAGACTAAGGGCCTGAAAATGGAAGCGTCAAAACTATGACCTTTATCAGTGTTATTTTATGCAAAAACCAACATAGAAGTTTTCACAGTCGTTGCTGTTACTACTGGTCGTTATTTTTCATCGTAAAAAATAACGTAACGTAACATAACAAAACGTAACGTAACATAACGTAACATAACGTAACATAACGTAACACAACGTAACATAACATAACGTAACATAACTCACGTAACATAACATAACGTAAAATAACATAACATAACGTAACGTAACGTAACGTAACGTAACGTAACGTAACGTAACGTAACGTAACGTAACGTAACGTAACGTAACGTAACGTAACGTAACGTAACGTAACGTAACGTAACGTAACGTAACGTAACGTAACGTAACGTAACGTAACGTAACGTAACGTAACGTAACGTAACGTAACGTAACGTAACGTAACGTAACATAACATAACGTAATAACATAACATAACATAACGTAACATAACGTAACATATCATAACGTAACATAACACAGTACTGATTTCCCCCTTTACCTGTTTATAATCCATTTCGACTCAGAAAACTTACGAATATTTATTAACTCTTTATTTTCGTGTCTCACTTAGTCACTGTTTGATGGTGATAGATAAGAATTTATTTGACAAATTATATTGTTAAAATTTTATACGTGTTTAATTTGCATATCTTTTCAATTACTTGATTAATACTAATTTACAGTTATACGTTTATCTTTTTAACCTAAAGAAACTTATGAACTCTTACGAAATTAACCTTTTTTTTTAAGGTAAAAAAAAAGAAAAATATTTACTACTAGTCTAGACTCGAAGCGTATTTGATATAACCATTTATTCTCTTATTTACAACCTAAAACTTTACAGTTACAAATTAAACGATAGAAGAAGAATAAGAGGATGGTTAAATGTTAGCATTTATCTAATATTTATGTGTTAAAATCGAAATAAATTTTTTCCCCATTGTTTTCTGACTTTATGAAGTCGTGGGGTCCCAGGACACCCCAAGTTATGTATATGATGATATACAACTGAGCTTGCAATATAAGTGAGCCCTTTACGTATTTAAAATTGCAAGTAATTGACCTTATTTATATATTATAACTCCTCTAAACAATTATTTTTCCAAGCTGAGACTCTAGTCGAGCTAGCACCTGGTGATTAGTCGAGGTTGAATTTATTCAACATTGCCATAATGATTGCTTCGAGTTATTGCTAGAGTGATGTGTAGAAAAACAAATAAAACTGAACAATTGAAATATTATAAAATTATTTAACAGGTCAACACTACTTTTAAAGCGTGGGGTCTCTTGATACCCCACGATGATTTTCAACTCTTTTAAATTAACATTACAACCGTGTCCGTCAAGCGCTGAACATTTACAGTAATTTATCTTGTAAGTTAGTAATTATATTTTAGCTCTTCTGAAGAATTATTTTCCCAAACTAAGACCTGGATGAACTCTAATTCGAGCTAGCACTTGGTGATGAGTAGAGGTTGAATTTATTCAACATTCCCATAATGATTGCTTCGAGTTATTACTAGAGTGAGGTGTAGAAAAACAAATAAAACTGAACAATTGAAAGGTTATACAATTATTTTAACAGGTCAACACTACTTTTAAAGCGTGGGGTCTCTTGATACCCCACGATGATATTCAACTCTTTTAAGCTAACATTACAACCGTGTCCGTCAAGTGCTGCACATTTACAGTAATTTATCTTGTAAGTTAGTATATTTTAGCTCTTCTGAACAATTATTTTTGCAAACTAAGACCTTGATGAACTCTAGTTCGAGCTAGCACCTGGTGATAAGTAGAGGTGTTGAATTTGATCAACATTGCTATAATGATTGTTTCAAGTTATTACTAGAGTGAGGTGTAGAAAAACAAATAAAACTGAACAATTGAAAGGTTATAAAATTATTTCAACAAATCATCCCTACTTTTAAAACGTGGGGTCTCTTGATACCCCACGATGATATTCAACTCTTTTAAGCTAACATTACAACCGTGTTCGTCAAGTGCTGCACATTTACAGGAATTTATCTTGTAAGTTCGTAATTATATTTTAGCTCTTCTGAAGAATTATTTTCCCAAACTAAGACCTGGATGAACTCTAGTTCGAGCTAGCACTTGGTGATGAGTAGAGGTTGAATTTATTCAACATTGCCATAGTGATTGCTTCGAGTTATTGCTTGAGTGAGGTGTAGAAAAACAAATAAAACTGAACAATTGAAAGGTTATACAATTATTTTAACAGGTCAACACTACTTTTAAAGCGTGGGGTCTCTTGATACCCCACGATGATATTCAACTCTTTTAAGCTAACATTACAACCGTGTCCGTCAAGTGCTGCACATTTACAGTAATTTATCTTGTAAGTTAGTATATTTTAGCTCTTCTGAACAATTATTTTTGCAAACTAAGACCTTGATGAACTCTAGTTCGAGTTAGCACCTGGTGATAAGTAGAGGTGTTGAATTTGATCAACATTGCTATAATGATTGTTTCAAGTTATTACTTGAGTGTGGTGTTAAAAACTAAACAATTGATATGTTATAAAATTCTTTTAACAAGTTCAACAAGACTCTTAAGAACGTGGGGTCCCTGGATACCCCACGATGATATTCAACTCTTTTAAGCTAACATTACAACCGTGTCCGTCAAGTGCTGCACATTTACAGTAATTTATCTTGTAAGTTAGTAATTTTATTTTAGCTCTTCTGAAGAATTATTTTCCCAAACTAAGACCTGGATGAACTCTAGTTCGAGCTAGCACTTGGTGATAAGTAGAGGTTGAATTTATTCAACATATTGCTATAATGATTGCTCCGAGTTATTACTAGAGTGAGGTGTAGAAAAACATATAAAACTGAACAATTGAAATGTTATAAAATTATTTTAACAGGTCAACACTACTTTTAAATCGTGGGGTCCCTTGTTACCCCACGATGATATTCAACTCTTTTAAGCTAACATTACAACCGTGTACGTCAAGTGCTGCACATTTACAATAATATATCTTGTAAGTTAGTATATTTTAGCTCTTCTGAACAATTATTTTTCCAAACTAAGACCTTCATGAACTCTAGTTCGAGCTAGCACCTGGTGATAAGTAGAGGTGTTGAATTTGATCAACATTGCTATAATGATTATTTCAAGTTATTACTAGAGTGGGGTGTTAAAAACTAAACAATTGATAGTTTATAAAATTCTTTTAACAAGTTCAACAAGACTGTTAAGAACGTGGGGTCCCAGGATACCCCACGATGATATTCAACTCTTTTCAGCTAACATTACAACAGTGTCTTTCAAGTGCAGTACATTTGCCAAAATTTTTCTTGTAAATTAGTATATTTTAGTTCTCCTAGGGACTAGGGACGTTTTCGCACGTCCGAACGTATCACTTGAGTCACTGGTACCTATGGGTTGAATTTATATAATTTGTTCCTGTAAGTGAGTAGGTAGAAGCGAGAGAGTTATAGTAAATAAATATCTGCACAATTTCGACAATTAAATAACAAAATTCTGCTCTTCATCCCACACGATAAAAAAAATTATACTGAAAATTAAATTCGAATATGTTGGTGCTACTTATTCGTTTTAAATCGTTAATTAAATAAAAATAAAACATAATCGAATGTTATTTATGCGTTGTCTACAATTCTTTTCAGTTAACTTATTTTGTGAAGCAATAAAATCGATAAGGTTATGTTTAAAACATTATCCGAGGTTTGTTTATATTTAAAATTTAAATTAAGAGTTTTGGGTTACTGCTTGGGGAAGGATGTAGAAAATTTAAAATTTTATAATGGTGTTATTTTTGATTTTTAGGAGATTTAGGTCTAATTTATTGCCTCTTGTTGATTATTAACTTATTAATTATTAATTGGTTGCTATCGACCTTTAAACTTGAACGTATCTAATGGGAATGGGATTTGGAAAAGAATTAATTTATCTTTTATCGTTTCCTCTTCCTTGAGAAAATGTCTCACTTTCTATTTGTAGCTTTCTTCCCTACAGTCTCCATGTACTTACTTCTCTCTTTTGGCCCCATTTCCCTCTTGAAACTCTCTCTTTGTCTCTTGACATAATCTCCTTCTCTTTCATATCCATGCCTCCATTGCTCATTGCAGTGACCACAAAATTGATGGATTTTTCCACCAGTTCATAGTATAAGTATACATAGTATGCCTTTGCGCAGGTTTTGTGACGTCTAGTGACGTCAGGAGGTGTCAACACGATGCAACGAGCGCGACTTCTGCCGTACTTTGGCTGACCCCTTCTGACGTCATTCGCGGCCTAGTTCGATTTTTGTACACCGGAATGGCATACTATGTATACTTATACTATGCACCAGATCTGAACAAGTTTATAGAGGTTTTCCTGTAATTAAAGAGCTCCCTGACTGCCAGGGTAGATTCGGAAGGTATCACAGCGTATTTCCAATTCTACCATGCCAATAGTTGAAATAGAAATAAATGAGTGGTCCCCATCATTATTCAATTCTTCATATCGTAAATTTAAACGACGCCCTCTTAAATCTAACTCATTTAACAAAAAACAATGCAAATTTAACGCATAATTTGTCACACGTCTCTTATATTAAAGAAAACAATTAATTATTATTTTTTTTAAATATGCAAATACATTTGTTATTAAATTTTATTTTAACAATAAAATAAACAATAATTTTTCATTATTTCATTTTACCCAAAAAATAGACAAAACTTACGGTGCTTAATTAATTATTTAATAAATTGTATTTATATTAAAACAAATTGTTTTTTTATAATTTTTGTATGTAAATAACTATCATTTTATGTTTAGATATATTTAAATTTATTCTAGAGTTAAAATTTTATTGGTAATTATTATTTTAAAAATTTAAATTTATTAACTAATGTTTTAGAATAAAGATATATAAATTTGTACGATGAAATTTAACCAAAAAAATGCGGCATTTTATTGATACACCCATACGTATACTCACTCATATACTATAAAACGTTAACAATTAATTTTTAATGGCACCGTCAATATTCAGTTAATTTTCTTTTTAATTAAAAAATTTTATTCTTACCATCAGCATTAAAAAGAATTATCATTTTTGGATTTTTGCAATAAAAAAAGTCAATTGGGATTTATGAGAGTGATTATAAACAGGAAATCTAATATTGCATGCTTAAAAACTGTTTGTTTAATTTACCAAGTTACCAAGAGAGTAAGAAGAGAAATCTTCATCAATGTTTATTCTCCCACTGCTCCAATAAGGCCTCCCTGAGCTTTTTCTGAAGTTTTTACCACTTGTCAATAGCTATACGAGAAGTGGACGAAGAGAGTCTCTGATATAATGAGAAGAAAGGAGGAAATAGTCACTAAAATACTAGAGCGTAGTGATGATGCCAAGTGGAACTTTCAATAATACTCTTGTTACACAACAGCAGATTTTGTGTTATGGAGAAGAACAGAAGCAAAAACCTGCAAACACAAAATAGGCAAAATCCAAAGATTGGCCTGTCTAGGAATTACTGGAACAAAGCGTACTACGCCTACATCATCAATGGAAACAATGCTGAACCTCCCACCCATTAAGTGAGGCTTATAGACTAAAAACTTACTCCTCCATAGGAAAAAATGGGCAAGGATATGCCTCAATTCTAAGATAGATGGAAGAACACCCCATACTTAGTATGGTGTCTCACAGGATAACCAAAGCATATACCATCGTAAAAACCTACGGAATTAACATTCCTACAAGAGAAGAATGGGAATGCAAGGCAGTCAAATTAAATGGACTTGTATTCTTCACAAGCACAGACGTCTCTAGAAACCCAACAGGTACAGGAGCTGGAATCATGAACGGCAACTTGAGGCAAGGGGTAATCTTAAGCCTCGTGGTCATCTGAACATGTGCGCAAATGCTGTTAGATAGAGGAGATCATAACCAAAGAATCTTCGTGGTATCTGACAGCTAGCAGCCCTCAAAGCGCTAACGCTTGTGAGTTTAGGTCCGGACTAGTAACGGACTACATCCGCAGACTGAATGCGCTAGCGGGAAAAAAATTTCGTCAACCTAGTATGGATGCCAGCTCATGCCAACATACCAAGGAACGAGAAAGCGAACGATCTGGTCAAAGAGGGCAGCAAAACAAGACCCATTGGCCCAGAACCCGTCTTCAGCATTTCTTATGAAATGACAAAGAGAGGAATGAGTTCACATAGGACAGGGACATTCTAAAGTCCTACTGGAGGAACCCTCTGACAAAAAAACTCGCTTTCTACTCAGAATGAGCAGAGATGAACTTCACCTGGCAACGGCAATAATAACGGGCTGTTGCCACCTTAAAAAGCACCTGCATACGATGGGACCAGAAGACTAGGTCCCATACGATGCAAACTCCAATTCTTCTGCTACACTGTGAGGCTTTCACAAGTCGTTACAGCACTCTCAGGAAAGAGAATATGCTCCAAAGAGAACTGCCTAACTTATCAATAGAGAAAATTCTAGAGTTTATCAAAAGCACCGAGTTCCCATAAGGAAAAACTAAATCCGAGGCGCACAATAGATCCGAGAGGTCGCTCAGAAACAATTATTATTACACAACAGCAAAAGAGAATTAAAAGGTGGAAAAACGAACAATATTTTAAAATGAGTGATGAAATTAAAAGAAAAAAAATTAATTTTCAATTTAAAAGGCGTCATGTTATAGTAATAATAAGTAAGTATATGTTAGAGCCATTAATTTGTATGATGGCTTTTCGTTTTTGCTTCGCAACGCTGAAATGATAATTTTCTCTCCTTTGCGTTTCTACTTACTCAACTCAGTACTAAATTTTATGTAAAAAGCTATCCCGACGAGAAATTCTTGATAAATATAAAGGCTATAATACATAACAGCATGAGTTATCGTAGTTATATATCTTAAGTGCGGTTAATTAAGTTATTTAATTTTGCATTCAATTTAAAATAATTACCGTACTGAAAACTGACACTATACAAAGAATTACTTATAATAAATTTTTATTTAATATTAAACCAAAAACTATTAATATTTATACATTTTTTAAAATTTTAAATGTAATAGCTACAGGCGTACACAGGACAGGGTTGCCATATTACGACAGTATTACCTTAAAGTAAAAGATACGAAAAAGAGACGACAGAAGACAATAAACAGTGTTGGTTTACAATGTTCGACAAATTTAGCTCTTTAGGGAATGGTATGAGGTTAATTTAAGGATAATTGGCATAAGTAATCTATGAAAATTAATAAAAAGCAAAAAAATATGTACTAAGGTGGTTTTGACAACATGCGGTATCTCTCCCGACTCTAGCTCCTTAACGAGTGATCTGAGGGTAATTTTACTTCTAATAAATATTGTAGAGCATAAAATTATCCATCTGATGCAATAAAATTATCTGCCTTAATTGCCATAATTAGTACATCAATATAAATAAAACAGAAAAAAAAATGTATTAAGCTGGTTTTTACAACATTCGTTGTCTCTCCCAACTCTAGTTTCTTAAGGAGTGATCTGAGGGTAATTTTACCTCTAATAAATATTATAGAGCATAAAATTATCTATCGAATCCAATAGAAGTATCTGCCTTAATTGTCATAATTAGTACATAAATATAAATAAAACAGAAAACAAATGTATTAAGCTGGTTTTTACAACATTCGTTGTCTCTCCCAACTCTAGCTTCTTAAGGAGTGATCTGAGGGTAATTTTACCTCTAATAAATATTATAGAGCATAAAATTATCTATCGAATCCAATAGAAGTATCTGCCTTAATTGTCATAATTAGTACATCAATATAAATAAAACAGAAAACAAATGTATTAAGCTGGTTTTTACAACATTCGTTGTCTCTCCCAACTCTAGCTTCTTAAGGAGTGATCTGAGGGTAATTTTACCTCTAATAAATATTAAAGAGCATAAAATTATCTACCCGATCCAATAAAAGCATTTCTCTCAGTTGCCGGAATTAATCTATCAATATTAATAAAATTCAAAAACAAATGTTTTAAGCCTGTTTTTACAACTCTAGCTCCTTAAGGAGCGATATAAGCGTTGATTGAGGGTAATTTGACGTTTTATGCATCCTGAATAAGAAACAAATGCGTAATGAGTAGGTATACCTCACCCTGTATAACTGTATATTTTATAGTATGTCTCTATTGTCCATTCCCATCGATTTTCGGTTGATCTCAAAAGTTTTTTTTTTATAAAATTAGAGCACAAATAATCAGTGATCGAAATGTAAAGATATAATTGAACATAAATAAAATAACGGCAAAAAATATATCAACTGCCATTAAAGAAATTATTCACAAGCGCGATGATCCGAACAAAAACAATGCCCAATATTTATAACAGTACTTTTGACGATAAACACATACAAAAATTTGATTCGACTTTCGCCCTTTGTTGTTGTCGTAATATAAAATTTGACCGATTTTATTCTTAACTGTTATAAACAAACAAAAATAAATTTTTAACTTAATTACAGAGAGACGTATACTTTGTATGTTATTCTCAAAAGACAACCTTGATTTCTTGCCTCACGGGGATGTTTACGACATGCTAATAAATGAGTAAATTTCTTAAACTACTATAAAGTTGGAAACATAATTTATTTTAACTTGTAAAACTTGTACAGTTGGTGAAAATTTTAAATGTTTTATTATAATAAATAAATGATACATACGTAAAGAGTACGCCGGGGATATTAAGCAACGGTAGTGGCTCATGTCATTTATGATCAAAATCGGACATTTTCGGAGCTCTTCTGCTACTTAGGATGTCCTTTGGTATTCATTTTATTAACTTGTAAAAAAATAAATTTATTAAATGTGATGATAAAAAGTGTCTTGGTGTCGTAAAGTGATTACCCCCATATAAATGCAGGGACGCGTCAAGACGAGTCGGATGGGAATTTAGTTTTTTGGCTGTACTTTGAAAATGATTTACTTTAGAAGAAAATAATTCAGAAAAATTTTCAGGGTGTCAAAAGAGCTACCAAACGATACCAAACTCGACATTTTATCACATCGACGCTAGGCGTCACGACATTCAATTTATCATTTTATTAGGACTTATTGTTTATCTTAAGAAAAGTACAAGATATAAAGTTCTTGTTTAGCTCCGAATTTAGACAAGCCAACTGAGTAGTTTCCTACAAGAAAAACGATAAGTCCCCATAAGAAAATTAAAAGTTGAACGTCGCGACGCTTAGCGTCGATGTGATAAAATGTCGTGTTTAGTATCGTTTGATAGCTCTTTTGACCTCCTAAAAAATTTTACTTAAACTTTTTTTATTAAAGTAAACCATTTTCCATCTACAATCGAAATATCGTTTTTCACCAGTTCCATTTGCTATATTCAGAGACCGCATTTTGCAACCTACATGGCATTCTTAGATCTTTTTTGTACATAATAAACTCCACCTTGTAGAAGTATAATTTCTCATATTATTGTCTTTGCATCGTTTAGATACAAATTACAATAAGCGTAGATAATGTAAAATGAAATTAAAAATTTAATTCGTACTTGAACAAACAAACAATACTGTCAACATTTAAAAGACAATCTCTCACCATTATAAATAAATTATTTTGTTACGAAACGAGCAATTTAAAAGTGTTTAAGAAACAAAACCCGATACACTCCAGAGAAGATCTAAAATTAATTCTCACTAAATACTTAACTTTTAAAAAATGTAATTTTAAGGTGTTACACTTTAATTAAAAACTATAAAAAAATTACATAGTGAAAAATGCAAAACCACTTATAGGTAGAATTTGAAGTTTTTGAACCTTTTATTTCCCATTTATCTGAAACTAACTCCAGTAGTTAGTTTGAACGGCTCATTTTTGTCAAAAATGGCGAACACTCTCAAAAGTAAGCCTTTTAACTTTTTTCTGTTACAAGACCCCATAACACAATGGAAGATTGTCTTCAAAATCATTACCTAATCGACAAATTCTCAATGGGACGATAAAAGAAATCAAGGGAGAGAGGATTATATGAGACGAATTTTTCCCCATTATTGAACTTTTCGGCACGGAATGTACCTCTGTTCAGAGTGGATGATTGGCAGGCCTTTTTTTATTAGAAGAAATTGAAAGGCGGTAACTTGCTAACCCTTGACTGAATTTTGAATTGCTGCAAGGCTCTCTGACTCTAAGAGCTTGCTTTTATGATTTGAAAGTTTTTTAACAGAGCCCGAACGGAGAACGGAGACCACAACCCTTTTTGAAAAAAGATTCCACCTTAGGACCTTCGATTTTACTCAAAGCTAGACCAACGCTCACTGGACGTTTGGTGGGTCATTTTTATCAGAAACCGAAATGTTGTAACATAACAAGCGTTGAAGCGTTACAACGTGCCTTCCAAGACTCTGAGGGTTCGCTTTTATGTTTTGAAAGTTTCTTAACGGAGACCACGACCCCTTTTGAAAAAGGATTGAACCTTAGGACCTTCTATTTTACTCAAAGGTAGACCCACGCTCACTGGACGATTGGTAGGTCGCTTTTTATCAGAAATCAAAACGTTGTAACGTGCTAAGCGTTGAAGAGTTACAACGTGCCCTTCAAGATTCTGAGGGTTCGCTTTTATGTTTTGAAAGTTTCTTAACGGAGACAACGACCCTTTATGAAAAAGGATTGAACCTTAGGACCTTCTATTTTACTCAAAGGTAGACCAACGCTCACTGGACGATTGGTAGGTCGCTTTTTATCAGAAATCAAAACGTTGTAACGTGCTAAGCGTTGAAGAGTTACAACGTGCCCTTCAAGACTCTGAGGGTTCGCTTTTATGTTTTGAAAGTTTCTTAACGGAGGCCACAACCTTTTTTAAAAAAAGATTACACCTAAGGACCTTCTATTTTACTCAAAGGTAGACCCACGCTCACTGGACGATTGGTAGGTCGCTTTTTATCAGAAATCAAAACGTTGTAACGTGCTAAGCGTTGAAGAGTTACAACGTGCCCTTCAAGATTCTGAGGGTTCGCTTTTATGTTTTGAAAGTTTCTTAACGGAGACAACGACCCTTTATGAAAAAGGATTGAACCTTAGGACCTTCTATTTTACTCAAAGGTAGACCAACGCTCACTGGACGATTGGTAGGTCGCTTTTTATCAGAAATCAAAACGTTGTAACGTGCTAAGCGTTGAAGAGTTACAACGTGCCCTTCAAGACTCTGAGGGTTCGCTTTTATGTTTTGAAAGTTTCTTAACGGAGGCCACAACCTTTTTCAAAAAAAGATTACACCTAAGGACCTTCTATTTTACTCAAAGGTAGACCCACGCTCACTGGACGATTGGTAGGTCGCTTTTTATCAGAAATCAAAACGTTGTAACGTGCTAAGCGTTGAAGAGTTACAACGTGCCCTTCAAGACTCGGAGGGTTCGCTTTTATGTTTTGAAAGTTTCTTAACGGAGACAACGACCCTTTATGAAAAAGGATTGAACCTTAGGACCTTCTATTTTACTCAAAGGTAGACCAACGCTCACTGGACGATTGGTAGGTCGCTTTTTATCAGAAATCAAAACGTTGTAACGTGCTAAGCGTTGAAGAGTTACAACGTGCCCTTCAAGACTCTGAGGGTTCGCTTTTATGTTTTGAAAGTTTCTTAACGGAGACAACGACCCTTTATGAAAAAGGATTGAACCTTAGGACCTTCTATTTTACTCAAAGGTAGACCAACGCTCACTGGACGATTGGTAGGTCGCTTTTTATCAGAAATCAAAACGTTGTAACGTGCTAAGCGTTGAAGAGTTACAACGTGCCCTTCAAGACTCTGAGGGTTCGCTTTTATGTTTTGAAAGTTTCTTAACGGAGGCCACAACCTTTTTTAAAAAAAGATTACACCTAAGGACCTTCTATTTTACTCAAAGGTAGACCCACGCTCACTGGACGATTGGTAGGTCGCTTTTTATCAGAAATCAAAACGTTGTAACGTGCTAAGCGTTGAAGAGTTACAACGTGCCCTTCAAGATTCTGAGGGTTCGCTTTTATGTTTTGAAAGTTTCTTAACGGAGACAACGACCCTTTATGAAAAAGGATTGAACCTTAGGACCTTCTATTTTACTCAAAGGTAGACCAACGCTCACTGGACGATTGGTAGGTCGCTTTTTATCAGAAATCAAAACGTTGTAACGTGCTAAGCGTTGAAGAGTTACAACGTGCCCTTCAAGACTCTGAGGGTTCGCTTTTATGTTTTGAAAGTTTCTTAACGGAGGCCACAACCTTTTTCAAAAAAAGATTACACCTAAGGACCTTCTATTTTACTCAAAGGTAGACCCACGCTCACTGGACGATTGGTAGGTCGCTTTTTATCAGAAATCAAAACGTTGTAACGTGCTAAGCGTTGAAGAGTTACAACGTGCCCTTCAAGACTCGGAGGGTTCGCTTTTATGTTTTGAAAGTTTCTTAACGGAGACCACGACCCTTTATGAAAAAGGATTGAACCTTAGGACCTTCTATTTTACTCAAAGGTAGACCAACGCTCACTGGACGATTGGTAGGTCGCTTTTTATCAGAAATCAAAACGTTGTAACGTGCTAAGCGTTGAAGAGTTACAACGTGCCCTTCAAGACTCTGAGGGTTCGCTTTTATGTTTTGAAAGTTTCTTAACGGAGGCCACAACCTTTTTTAAAAAAAGATTACACCTAAGGACCTTCTATTTTACTCAAAGGTAGACCCACGCTTACTGGACGATTGGTAGGTCGCTTTTTATCAGAAATCAAAACGTTGTAACGTGCTAAGCGTTGAAGAGTTACAACGTGCCCTTCAAGACTCTGAGGGTTCGCTTTTATGTTTTGAAAGTTTCTTAACGGAGACCACGACCCTTTATAAAAAGGATTGAACCTTAGGACCTTCTATTTTACTCAAAGGTAGACCAACGCTCACTGGACGATTGGTAGGTCGCTTTTTATCAGAAATCAAAACGTTGTAACGTGCTAAGCGTTGAAGAGTTACAACATGCCCTTCAAGACTCTGAGGGTTCGCTTTTATGTTTTGAAAGTTTCTTAACGGAGGCCACAACCTTTTTTAAAAAAAGATTACACCTAAGGACCTTATATTTTACTCAAAGGTAGACCCACGCTCACTGGACGATTGGTAGGTCGCTTTTTATCAGAAATCAAAACGTTGTAACGTGCTAAGCGTTGAAGAGTTACAACGTGCCCTTCAAGACTCTGAGGGTTCGCTTTTATGTTTTGAAAGTTTCTTAACGGAGGCCCAACCTTTTTTAAAAAAAGATTGCACCTAAGGACCTTCTATTTTACTCAAAAGTAGACCCACGCTCACTGGACGATTGGTAGGTCGCTTTTTATCAGAAATCAAAACGTTGTAATGTGCTAAGCGTTGAAGAGTTACAACGTGCCCTTCAAGATTCTGAGGGTGCGCTTTTATGTTTTGAAAGTTTCTTAACGGGGGCCACGACCTTTTTTAAAAAAAGATTACACCTAAGGACCTTCGATTTTACTCAAAGCTAGACCCACGCTAACTGGACGACTGGTAGGTCGTTTGTTATCAGAAATCAAAATGTTGTAAAGTGACAAGCGTTGAAGTTTGAAGTGTTACAACGTGCCCTCCAAGACTCCGAGGGTTCGCTTTTATGTTTTGAAAGTTTCTTAACGGAGACCACGACCTTTTTGAAAAAAGATGGTACCTTAGGACCTTCGATTTTACTCAAAGCTGGACCCACACTTACTGGACGATTTGTAGATCGTTTGTTATCAAAAATCCAAATGTTGTAAAGTGACAAGCGTTGAAGCGTTACCACGTGCCCTCCAAGACTCTGAGGGTTCGCTTTTATGTTTTGAAAGGTTCTTAACGGAAACCACGACCCTCTTTGTTAAAAGATTGCACGTTAGGACTTTCGATTTTACTCAATGCTAGATCCACGCTTACTGGACGATTGGTAGGCCGTTTTTTATCAGAAATCGAAACGTTGTTACGTGATAAGCGTTGAAGCGTTACAACGTGCCCTCCAAGATCCCGAGGGTTAGCTTTTACGTTTTGCACGTTTATTAAAGAAGATTAAAGTAGATGGGAAAGTTTTGTGCGAAATCGTTTATGTGGTGACATCCTGCAAGAGGTGAAGGATGCTAACAAGGCAACCAATCACATTATAACTTGCGAACGGACGTTTTAAAAAGAAAATATATTATTGACGAAATTTTTAATAAATATAAGTTTGTTGTTGAATTTAATTAAAAAGTTTGTTGATTAAAAGTTTATAAAGTGCAATTTTGTTAATTATGTTAGATAACAGCGCAAAGAGAATATAAAGTAAATTAAGTTTGTTAATTGAAAGAGAGATAATAATTTTTGAAAATTATTACTATAATAAAGAAAAGATATATTATTAATTTAAGAACGTATTGTATTTTGTACAGAGTGCTTCAAATTGGGTTTTCACCAGGTAATGGGTTTTAAACAATTATTTGAAAATTATTGGTCCTAATTAAAAACTTGAGACACCGTTGAAAAGAGATTTCAAAGGGCTTTAAAATGATATGCCGCTCGACCTATTAAAATTTTTGGGGTTGATTGCACCACCGTTTAGGGGTCGAAGTAGCAGTGTTTAAAGAAGAAAGTAAAAGTGTGCCCTTCAAAAATAAAAAGCAGGTCCGAGCGATTTTTGAAAAAATTCCAAAATGCGAAAAACACGCATTTTTCGTTTTCGCTGTGCCACCCTGTATATTTTTTATTTTCTCATTTGTATCTTTTTCAATTTCATTTTTTATAGTTTGTACTAAATTGAAAGAAATTGATTAATTAAACAAGGAAATCAAATAATAAACTGAACATATAACTATAAAAAAAAATTTTAATTATAAGATTGGAATGTCACATTAAAATTTTAACAAGGTATTTAATATTTACGCTTACTTAAACAATGTCATTTCGTTTTATTTTTGAAGAGAGGAAGAAGTAAAAAAATACATATAAATTTTAATCTTCCAATGCTACTTAAATCAGTTAAGATTTTAAAAAGCATGACACGCGTATGTTGAGAGTTAAGAGATTTTGCAGCTTAACTTCCCCCGAAAAATTTATTTTTTTAACTTTTTAAAAGATTAAAATGGCTTAACTATTAAGTGACATGCTCGAAAAGAGATTATTTTTACGATTTTATTTTAGTGTGATAGTCTCTTTAAAGTTACAGTTGCAAGTAAATGGAAAACTCGTATCTTTTATCTTTATTTGTCGATAATACTAATTGCCTTTTTGACATGATCAACTTATCAAGTCAAGAAACATTTATTGAAATTTACACAATTATAATTATCTCAATATACAGGGTGTCTAAAAGGGATGGAATATGCTATATACAGTGTGTACCAGGATGGAATTTTCAAGAAAGTCAATTGTCAAATGTACAGAAAAAGCTCAATAACTTTCTTATTCAAAAACTAATTTTTGATATTTTTGTTAATTTAGGGGCTTGAAAGCAAGCAAAACTCATTTTAAAGAAAAAAATTTTCTGTGAAAACAAAAATTTTTTTCCTCCTGGCAACCCTCCCTGGCACACACTGTATCTAGGGAATATCTAGGGCATTTGAAGACTAAAGCTCGGACACGTCGATTTAGAATTTTAATTAGGCACTTTTTGGCATTAAAATAGTTTATACAGGGTGATCGATTTCAGAGGTAATAATAGATCTGAGAAATCAAAAATAATTTTTTCCTTTTGTCTACCCTCCCCTGGGACACACTGCATCTCGGCATGTAAAAATTTTTGAAGACTAAAGCTCGGACACGTCGATTTAGATTTTTAATTAGGCACTTTTTGACACTAAAATAGTTTACACAGGGTGATCGATTTCCTAGGTAATAATAGATCTGAGAAATCAAAAATAATTTTTTCCTTTTGTCTACCCTCCCCTGGGACACACTGCATCTCGGCATGTAAAAATATTTGAAGACTAAAGCTCGGACACGTCGATTTAGATTTTTAATTAGGCACTTTTTGGCATTAAAATAGTTTATACAGGGTGATCGATTTCAGAGGTAATAATAGATCTGAGAAATCAAAAATATTTTTTTCCTTTTGTCTACCCTCCCCTGGGACACACTGCTTCTCGGCATGTAAAAATATTTGAAGACTAAAGCTCGGACACGTCGATTTAGATTTTTAATTAGGCACTTTTTGGCACTAAAATAGTTTATACAGGGTGCTTGATTTTATAGGTAATAACAGATCGGAGAAATCAAAAATAATTTTTTCCTTTTGTCTACCCTCCCCTGGGACACACTGCATCTCGGCATGTAAAAATATTTGAAGACTAAAGCTCGGACACGTCGATTTAGATTTTTAATTAGGCACTTTTTGACACTAAAATAGTTTACACAGGGTGATCGATTTCCGAGGTAATAATAGATCTGAGAAATCAAAAATAATTTTTTCCTTTTGTCTACCCTCCCCTGGGACACACTGCATCTCGGCATGTAAAAATATTTGAAGACTAAAGCTCGGACACGTCGATTTAGATTTTTAATTAGGCACTTTTTGGCATTAAAATAGTTTATACAGGGTGATCGATTTCAGAGGTAATAATAGATCTGAGAAATCAAAAATATTTTTTTCCTTTTGTCTACCCTCCCCTGGGACACACTGCTTCTCGGCATGTAAAAATATTTGAAGACTAAAGCTCGGACACGTCGATTTAGATTTTTAATTAGGCACTTTTTGGCACTAAAATAGTTTATACAGGGTGCTTGATTTGATAGGTAATAACAGATCGGAGAAATCAAAAATAATTTTTTCCTTTTGTCTACCCTCCCCTGGGACACACTGCATCTCGGCATGTAAAAATATTTGAAGACTAAAGCTCGGACACGTCGATTTAGATTTTTGATTAGGCACTTTTTGGCACTAAAATAGTTTATACAGGGTGATCGATTTCAAAGGTAATAATAGATCTGAGAAATCAAAAATATTTTTTCCTTTTGTCTACCCTCCCCTGGGACACACTGCATCTCGGCATGTAAAAATATTTGAAGACTAAAGCTCGGACACGTCGATTTAGATTTTTAATTTGGCAATTTTTGACACTAAAATAGTTTACACAGGGTGATCGATTTCCGAGGTAATAATAGATCTGAGAAATCAAAAATATTTTTTCCTTTTGTCTACCTTCCCCAGGGACACACTGCATCTCGGCATGTAAAAATATTTGAAGACTAAAGCTCGGACACGTCGATTTAGATTTTTGATTAGGCACTTTTTGGCACTAAAATAGTTTATACAGGGTGATCGATTTCAAAGGTAATAATAGATCTGAGAAATCAAAAATAATTTTTTCCTTTTGTCTACCCTCCCCTGGGACACACTGCATCTCGGCATGTAAAAATATTTGAAGACTAAAGCTCGGACACGTCGATTTATATTTTTAATTAGGCACTTTTTGACACTAAAATAGTTTACACAGGGTGATCGATTTCCGAGGTAATAATAGATCTGAGAAATCAAAAATAATTTTTTCCTTTTGTCTACCCTCCCCTGGGACACACTGCATCTCGGCATGTAAAAATATTTGAAGACTAAAGCTCGGACACGTCGATTTATATTTTTAATTAGGCACTTTTTGACACTAAAATAGTTTACACAGGGTGATCGATTTCCGAGGTAATAATAGATCTGAGAAATCAAAAATAATTTTTTCCTTTTGTCTACCCTCCCCTGGGACACACTGCATCTCGGCATGTAAAAATATTTGAAGACTAAAGCTCGGACACGTCGATTTAGATTTTTAATTAGGCACTTTTTGGCATTAAAATAGTTTATACAGGGTGATCGATTTCAGAGGTAATAATAGATCTGAGAAATCAAATATAATTTTTTCCTTTTGTCTACCCTCCCCTGGGACACACTGCATCTCGGCATGTAAAAATATTTGAAGACTAAAGCTCGGACACGTCGATTTAGATTTATAATTAGGCACTTTTTGGCACTAAAATAGTTTATACAGGGTGATCGATTTCAGAGGTAATAACAGATCTGAGAAATTGAAATAATTCTTTCCTTTTGTCTACCCTCCCCTGGGACACACTGCATCTCGGCATGTAAAAATATTTGAAGACTAAAGCTCGGACACGTCGATTTAGATTTTTGATTAGGCACTTTTTGGCACTAAAATAGTTTATACAGGGTGATCGATTTCAAAGGTAATAATAGATCTGAGAAATCAAAAATAATTTTTTCCTTTTGTCTACCCTCCCCTGGGACACACTGCATCTCGGCATGTAAAAATATTTGAAGACTAAAGCTCGGACACGTCGATTTAGATTTTTAATTAGGCACTTTTTGACACTAAAATAGTTTACACAGGGTGATCGATTTCCGAGGTAATAATAGATCTGAGAAATCAAAAATAATTTTTTCCTTTTGTCTACCCTCCCCTGGGACACACTGCATCTCGGCATGTAAAAATATTTGAAGACTAAAGCTCGGACACGTCGATTTAGATTTATAATTAGGCACTTTTTGGCACTAAAATAGTTTATACAGGGTGATCGATTTCAGAGGTAATAACAGATCTGAGAAATTGAAATAATTCTTTCCTTTTGTCTACCCTCCCCTGGGACACACTGCATCTCGGCATGTAAAAATATTTGAAGACAAAAGCTCGGACACGGCGATTTAGATTTTTAATTAGGCACTTTTTGGCACTAAAATAATTTATACAGGGTGATTGATTTCATAGGTAATAACAGATCTGACAAATCAAAAATAATTTTTTCCTTTTGTCTACCCTCCCCTGGGACACACTGCATCTCGGCATATAAAAATATTTGAAGACTAAAGCTCGGACACGTCGATTTAGATTTTTAATTAGGCACTTTTTGGCACTAAAATAGTTTATACAGGGTGATCGATTTCAGAGGTAATAATAGATCTGAGAAATCAAAAATAATTTTTTCCTTTTGTCTACCCTCCCCTGGGACACACTGCATCTCGGCATGTAAAAATATTTGAAGACTAAAGCTCGGACACGTCGATTTAGATTTATAATTAGGCACTTTTTGGCACTAAAATAGTTTATACAGGGTGATCGATTTCAGAGGTAATAACAGATCTGAGAAATTGAAATAATTCTTTCCTTTTGTCTACCCTCCCCTGGGACACACTGCATCTCGGCATGTAAAAATATTTGAAGACAAAAGCTCGGACACGGCGATTTAGATTTTTAATTAGGCACTTTTTGGCACTCAAATAATTTATACAGGGTGATTGATTTCATAGGTAATAACAGATCTGACAAATCAAAAATAATTTTTTCCTTTTGTCTACCCTCCCCTGGGACACACTGCATCTCGGCATATAAAAATATTTGAAGACTAAAGCTCGAACACGTCGATTTAGATTTTTAATTAGGCACTTTTTGGCACTAAAATAGTTTATACAGGGTGATCGATTTCAGAGGTAATAACAGATCTGAGAAATCAAAAATAATTTTTTTCCTTTTGGTGACCCTCCCCTGGGACACACTGCATCTCGGCATATAAAAATATTTGAAGACTAAAGCTCGGACACGTCGATTTAGATTTTTAATTAGGCAATTTTTGGCACTAAAATTGTTTATACGGGCTGATCGATTTCAGAGGTAATAACAGATCTAAAAAATTTATTAGTAAAGTAATTATTTATTGAATATTCTTAAAGTCACGTGTCGGTAAAGAAAAAAAATTCAAGAATATAGTTATTTCATTTCCAAATAAAAGGAGGTGCTTACTTACTTGACTATTTTTTAGTGGGGTAGATCTGCTGATATAGTTGGTCCATCGGCAATTGTGTCATCTGAAAATGATATACGTAATTAATTTTCTAAAAAAAATGCCAAACAATACTTTTTTTCGTAAAAACTCGTTAATATAAATTTACGGTAATTTAAAGAAAACCCGAGCACTTTTTAATTACATTTCCAAGATTAGTAAATATTCAATTTAATTTTCCATTATATTTAAAATAATTAAAAAAAATTTTCCTCTTAGTTAAAAACAGGAGGGTAATTTAATTAATAATTTAACGAAAAAAAATACAATTTTCATTTATAAAGAACGTCGATGTGAAAATTTCTTGTTTTATAAGCTGTAAACTGTAAATACCAAACACACGAAAGCCTTTTCCAATAAAAGTACAAACATTAAGCGTTAAGGTAAATGCAAACAATAATGTAATTTGAGAATTATTGGATTATTAATGCATAATGTCACGTATTAGATGCATAAAACTGCAAATGCGACATAAATAACCATGTTTATAATTATTCATACAGCTAAGTATCTCGTAAAACTGATTTTTAACTTCAATATCAAAACAATCGTTTTGTTTAGAAAATAAATTTATCGTGTCAAATTTTTATCAGTTTGTTGTGAAAAGCCCACACAAATTTTATAACCGTGTTACAAAATACCTAAATACAATGGGTCATTTTGTAACTATTGCTGACATTAATTTTTCTATTTATGCTGCAGTACTTCGATATCAGTAATAGGACGAAATCTTTGCAGATTGCAATAAATAAATAGTGCATTTTGGTATCAAGTTGCAATATACGTACAGACACCTATTATAAAGAGGATGGCTGTGGGAAAATAAAAAGTTGAAAAACTCATGATAGCAATTCGACGAAATGTATCCACGAAGTAAATAATTTGAAATTAAAGTTTGCAGCTTGTAATCATTTTCAAAAATTAATTTCTATCGGTACATGGATCGATATTTATCAGTGCATTTGAAATTGAACTTGAATGCACTTAACCACTAAATTGGAAAGGAAATAATTCACGAGCTTTTCACAAAAATATTTTGCCTAATGAAAATTTTAGATTGTGGCAAATTAAAAATATTTTCAATTGACCGCTTTTCAAGTTACAAATTACTAATGGGCTCGTGAAAACAAAAAAGTACAAAAATTGCTGATAATGAATTAATGAACGATCGCGAGTTCAAGTTTGAAGAATGATAACTGCTAAAATACTAATGTGAGAAAAAATTGTCTCAAATGAAAATCATAGATAATTTGATTATTAACAAGCCCATATAACAAAAGTAGCCATTAATAAGTTATTTTTAAGTCCCACATAAAACTATCGCTACATGAAAACCGCAAGTTCAACTTTGAAGATTGATAACTTCCTAAATTACTGATAGAAGAAAGAATTGTTTCAGAAGAAAATTATAGATAATTCAATCGTCTACAAGTTTTCATAACAAAATTTGTCATTAATGAGCTATTTTTCAAGTCCCTCGCAAAGCAATCCTTACTGGAGCTTTTTTAAGAGAACGATCGCTAGTTCAATTTTGAAGATTGATAACTTTCTAAATTACTGATAGAAGAAAGAATTGTTTCAGAAGAAAATTATAATTAATTCAATCGTCTACAAGTTTTCATAACAAAATTTGTCATTAATGAGCTATTTTTCAAGTCCTTCTCAAAGCAATCCTCACTGGAGCTTTTTTATGAGAACGATCGCTAGTTCAACTTTGAAGATTGATAACTTCCTAAATTACTGATGGAACAAAAAATTGTTTCAGAAGCAAATTATAGATAATTCAATCGTTTACAAGTTTCCATAACAAAATTTCTAATTAATGAGCTATTTTCCAAGTCCCTCGCAAAGCAATCCTTACTGCAGCTTTTTCATGAGAATGATCGCGAGTTCAACTTTGAAGATTGATAACTTCCTAAATTACTGATAGAAGAAAGAATTGTTTCAGAAGAAAATTATAGATTATTCAATCGTCTAGAAGTTTTCATAACAAAATTTGTCATTAATGAGCTATTTTTCAAGTCCTTCTCAAAGCAATCCTCACTGGAGCTTTTTTATGAGAACGATCGCTAGTTCAACTTTGAAGATTGATAACTTCCTAAATTACTGATAGAAGAAAGAATTGTTTCAGAAGCAAATTATAGATAATTCAATCGTTTACAAGTTTTCATAACAAAATTTCTCATTAATGAGCTATTTTTCAAGTCCCTCGCAAAGCAATCCTCACTGGAGCTTTTTTATGAGAACGATCGCGAGTTAAACTTTGAAGATTGATAACTTCCTAAATTACTGATAGAAGAAAGAATTGTTTCAGAAGAAAATTATAGATAATTCAATCGTCTACAAGTTTTCACATCTAAATTTGTCATTAATAAGCTATTTTTCAAGTCCCTCGTAAAGCAATCCTTACTGGAGCTTTTTTAAGAGAACGATCGCGAATTCAACTTTGAAGATTGATAACTTCCTAAATTACTGATAGAAGAAAGAATTGTTTCAGATAAAAATTATAGATAATTCAATCGTCTACAAGTTTTCATAACAAAATTTGTCATTAATGAGCTATTTTTCAAGTGCCTCGCAAAGCCATCCTCACTGGAGCTTTTTTATGAGAACTATCGCGAGTTCAACTTGGAAGATTGATAACTTCCTAAATTACTGATAGAAGAAAGAATTGTTTCAGAAGAAAATTATAGATAATTCAATCGTCTACAAGTTTTCTTAACAAAATTTGTCATAAATGAGCTATTTTTCAAGTGTCTCGCAAAGCCATCCTCACTGGAGCTTTTTTATGAGAACTATCGCGAGTTCAACTTGGAAGATTGATAACTTCCTAAATTACTGATAGAAGAAAGAATTGTTTCAGAAGAAAATTATAGATAATTCAATCGTCTACAAGTTTTCTTAACAAAATTTGTCATTAATGAGCTATTTTTCAAGTCCCTCGCAAAGCAATCCTCACTGGAGCTTTTTTATGAGAACGATCGCGAGTTAAACTTTGAAGATTGATAACTTCCTAAATTACTGATAGAAGAAAGAATTGTTTCAGAAGAAAATTATAGATAATTCAATCGTCTACAAGTTTTCACATCTAAATTTGTCATTAATAAGCTATTTTTCAAGTCCCTCGTAAAGCAATCCTCACTGGAGCTTTTTTAAGAGAACGATCGCGAATTCAACTTTGAAGATTGATAACTTTCTAAATTACTGATAGAAGAATGAATTGTTTCAGAAGAAAATTATAGATAATTCAATCGTCTACAGGTTTTCATAACAAAATTTGTCATTAATGAGCTATTTTTCAAGTCCCTCGCAAAGCAATCCTCACTGGAGCTTTTTCATGAGAACGATCGCGAGTTCAACTTTGAAGATTGATAACTTCCTAAATTACTGATAGAAGAAAGAATTGTTTCAGAAGAAAATTATATATAATTCAATCGTCTACAAGTTTTCATAAATAAATTTGTCATTAATGATCTATTTTTCAAGTCCCTCGCAAAGCAATCCTTACTGGAGCTTTTATATGAGAACTATCGCGAGTTCAACTTTGAAGATTGATAACTTCCTAAATTACTGATAGAAAGAATTGTTTCAGATAAAAATTATAGATAATTCAATCGTCTACAAGTTTTCATAACAAAATTTGTCATTAATGAGCTATTTTTCAAGTGCCTCGCAAAGCCATCCTCACTGGAGCTTTTTTATGAGAACTATCGCGAGTTCAACTTGGAAGATTGATAACTTCCTAAATTACTGATAGAAGAAAGAATTGTTTCAGAAGAAAATTATAGGTAATTCAATCGTCTACAAGTTTATATAAAAAGAATTGTCTTTAATGAGCTATTTTTTAAGCCCCTGGCAAAGCAGTCTTTACAGGAGCATTTTAATGAAAACGATCGTGTGAGTTCAAATTTGAACATCGATAACTTCTAAAATACTGATGGGACAAAAAATTATTTCGGTTGAAAATTATAGATAATTTAATAATCTACAAGCACGTGTTGTAAAATTTGTGTTTAATTTGTTATTTTTGACACCATATAAAAAAAGATTTTAGAGAGAGACTAATATGGAAATTGGTGACTATCAAATCCGCTAAATTTATTGAATTATGTTGTTTGAATATTGATTTTTATAAAAGAAAACTATTATTAATTTTAGTACATCTACTATAGTTTACATAGTATCTAATTTTTTTTATTTATTAGGTTCTAAATGATATTCAAAACGGAAGCTTTTATTCGTATTGATACTACTATCATAAATTTGAAATGAATAGTATAAATTAATAAATATTTTTTTGATATTAGCAGTAAATATTAAATATTAATTTTTAGTGTTTATTTTAAAAAATTATAATAATTTCTATATTAATAATAAAAAAAATTATAAAGTTATCGCTTCCAATCAGAATTCTTTTGTGGTGGATATTGTAGGTAAATATTAATTTTTTTGTTATATTTGGAAGGTTATGTATATTATGTAATATTAGAAAGATTGAAAAGATAAAATATCTATGCTAAAAGCAAATGTCAGAAAATATTAAATAGCATTTAGATAGTGTAGGTTGACGTTGAATACTTACCTGCTGCGTTTAAATATTGTTCAACTAATTACTAAAATACCTAACAATTTGTTCAATTTAATTGATTTATTTTTCAAACAATTTTAATGTAATAACTATTACTTTACTTATGAAGAGCATCCATTAAAGAGCTTCCTCTTTAGTTTTAACGAAATTTTCAAGTAATTTCAAAGTGCATTTAATTATTAAATATCATGCTAAGTACTATCAGTACCAGGATAGAAGAGTATTTCGTAAATAAGTAATTAGAGGATTTGGCAATATTTATCCCGGAAGTTAGTTGTGACTTCCTGTAGGGGTAGTAAATGGTAAAATCCGACAATACTCTTCTGCTCGACTTGAATTTTGCAATTTTAACATTAAACCTGTTAAAAGATAAAAGATGGATAATTTTAAATTGGTCACTGTTTACCAAAGAATCGTCTAACTATGCATGTAATCACTAATCACATATCAATTTTAACCGCAGATTAATTTATGTTTAATCACACGAAATACTCGAGTACTCTATTATTAATTAAATAAAATTCGCATAATTACAAAAGCTTGTTGCGCAAACGACGATGCATAATTGTAATTTTAATTTCTTAATGAATACAGACGGTGTCATTCGAGCGTATACGTAAACAAGATTTTGAACGGTGTACTAGATGATGGAATTAGTCAAAAAAAAATTTAAACCAACAAAAGTCGATGGTCTTTTATTTATTTTTTCCCAATATAATGTAATTTGATTCCAACTAATTTGCATACTTAATTAAATGGAATTAATCCAATAAATCCTAGTTTTTCTACAATTTTAAATTAATTAAAAAATCTAGTTTTTTTAACATTTATTTTCGCTCCATGTTTGTCTAAAATCGTTTAATGATAAAAATGTACGAATAAATAAAATTAGTGAGAAGGTGTTGATTAATTAACTGCTTCAATAGTTTCAAATTAAACCGTAAATTAAAGATACGCGATACCAATTCACGAGACTGAACAATAAAATCAAAATTACTTCAAAAGCAGGTAATTAAAATAGATGTGGCAACTTTGCCCAATTTTTTTAATATTATGAATACGCCCGATAAAAGTTATTAAAATAGATTTGGCAACAACGTTACGAAAAATATATCAAGAAATTAAATTTTTTTAATATACCTTGCCAAAGAAGATAAATCTTGAATATTTCTTACCAAAACTATAACTTCTATGATTTAATCAGAGTAAAAGTAGAAATTTGGAATTCAAAATTGCGGATCTACGTGTAAACACTCTTGAGCGATCTTCGTTTTATAATAATTATAATAAATAGGGTTTTAAACTAGTTAGGTAAGTGTTTATAATATAAATAAAATTCAAAATGGCGGTTCCAATATGGCGGACTTTAATTATTTAGATTCGTTGAACTGTAAGCGCTTTAAGGGCCCATTCAAATTCAATCAAATATATTAGAGCGTATGCGCACCATAATAAATGTTAAAACTGAGTTCTGCTTCTATGTTTCTACATACAATATAAAACGATTGCGTTGATTGCATTATTTAAAAATGGCTGTTCCAATATGGCGCTCGTTTGTATGCAATTTTACAATTTTAACAAGCTTTAATTGCTTTGTACAAAGCGCAATACGAACAAGCTTCTTGAATCACAGATTAAGCAATTTAAACCAATATTCAAAATGGCAGATCCAAAATGGCGGATATTACATATCTACTTTTATTAAAGTTTTATTGGGCTTTGTAAATCTAGATACGTACAGTTTCTCGAGTCATGGATTAAGTAATTTAAATAGAAATAAAAAAATAAAGAATCCAAGATGGCGGACGTTGAATATCTAATTTTTTTAAGTTTGAGTAGCTTTGTACATATAATATTCGCATAGATTTCTTTTGATCCGAGCTTGGGTAAGATAATTAAATAAAATTATAATAAAACTATAAATTCAAAATGGCCGACCCAAGATGGTGGCTTCAAAATGATGGACCTAAGATGGCGGATATTACATAAGTATCTAATTTTAATAAAGTTCAATTGTCTTTTTTTAAAGTTTGCTTTTGTAAGTACAGTTTCTCGAGTCACAGATTCAATAATTTAAATATAAATTACAAATAACAAATCCAAGATGGCGGACGTTGACTATCTCTTTTTTTAAACTTAAGTTTTGTACATAAAATATCCGCATATAGGTTTCTTTTAAATCCGCGCTTGAGTTAGATAATAAAATAAAATTATAATAAAATTATAAATTCAAAATGGCGAACCCAAGATGGTGGCTTAAAAATAGTGGACCTAAGATGGCGGATATTGCATAAGTAGGTATCTATTTTCATTAAAGTTTAATTGTTTTTTTTTGTAAAGCTTGCTTACGTAGGTACATCAGTTTCTCCAGTCATAAATTCAGTAATTTAAATAGAAATAAGAAATAAAAAATCCAAGATGGCGGAAGTTAAATATCAAATTTTGTTAAGTTTAAATAGGTTTATACAAAACATATCTGTATGTTTTCTTTAAATCCGTGCGCTTCAGTAAAATAAACTTAGACATAATATGTCTATTATGGACCATATTATGGAAGTTGTAGGTAAATTCAAAATGGTCGATCCAAGATGGCGGACGTTTTAATTAATTTTCTGTTTATATTAATCGTCGATAAATTGTTAACTTTTGGTATCAAACGTGAATTTTAGGTAATTGTGTGAGTCGTAACTTATTTTGTAATTTAACAGTAATTTGCCGTTTTCAATTACCGTTAATTACCATATATGTAGTTTGGCATTGATGTAAGTTCTAATTTTTGCCGTAAATTACGAATGTAATACCGTAAATTACGAACTTAATACCGTAATTTACCGTTTTCAATTACCGTTACTTACCATATAGTTAAGCAGTGATGTAAGTTCTAATGTTTGCCGTAAATTACGAACGTAATACAGTAAATCGCAAACTTAATACCGTAATTTACTGTTTTCAATTACCGTTTTATATTTGAGCAGTGATGTAAGTTGTAATTTTTACCATAAATTACGAACGTAATACCGTAAACTACGAACTTAATGCCGTAATTTACCGATAATTTACCGTTTTAAATTACCATTAATTAAAATAGTGCAATGATATAGTTAAATGTTTCCAGTATACTGCGTATTCTCAGCGGTAAATTACGGCGGTAATTTATCAATTTAAAAATAAAATACCTGAGAATTAAAAGTGGAAGATAATAAAAATCGTAAATTACATGAGTTATTTACCAAAATTTTCAATTTCGGTAATTTTACATCACTGATTGTATGCGATGCGACAACGTTGCCTTGTAGAAAACTAATAAAACGTCTTGCCGTTTTCGCTACAAATTAATTGCACCAAGATAACAATTTGTTAGTAATATGATTTATAAGAAACTTTCAAAATCCAACTTGAACAATTAATTTTACTTTTTTTATCTCAAGGTTAATTAATTTAAAAATTAAAAGTTCGGAAAATTTAAACTTTATTTTTCCGATTACAATGGTCTCATCACTCAAAAATGATAAATACTTGTAAGATAAGTTAATATAAAGTTTTTGGTCATTCCTATCTTTTTCGTTATAAATCATATAAAAATATAAAACGTTTGGCCATAATGGCCATTATGCTATAATACTTCACATTTTCCCAACTCTTTTTTTTTATCTTAAATAAAACGACAAAAATATGTAAAACTTTTATTTTTGTACTAGAAGCCTTATTTCCAATTTTATTATGTTTTTCAAAAAAATTATACGAGTACCAAAATGAAATTCTTACACCCTTCAAAAATATTTTTTTTCGATAATTCTAACTGTTACTGAAATGGAAGTAAAAACTGATTGAAGCGCGTTTGGAAGACATTTTTTCAAAATGGCGGACGCCATACGAGCACTATGCAAAAAATGGAGCTTAAAATGAATTTATTCCACAAAAACATTCAAGTAATTCTCTTGAAATATTAACAATTCGTTAACATTTAAATAATAAGATAATTGGAGGGTTTTAAAAATGCAATTATGTTGTTAAATTTTAATGTATTCTTTTTTACTTGTAAATGATAAAAATGCAATTTTGAATTTAAGTGGTACATTTACAGTAGCATAATGCAGTAGGTATGTCTGGAGGCAAGAAATTACAGCTATATGTATATTATAATTGGTGTCAATAAGTAGTCCAATACAAACTACTAATTATTTTAAATAATATCAAGAGAATATACTTCATTATGCTTAAAAATTTACATGAAAGGTTTACATTTACATGAAAAATACTTAAAAACCGTTAAAACCCCCTCGCACCAAAAAATATTAAATTTTAAAACATTTTAATTTTTTTTTAATAAATTAAAATTTATACGCCGTGAAATTATAGTTTATTTTTCAAAAGTTGGCTTCTCTTAAAAATTAATTTTTTTCATACATTGTTGCCGATCAACAACAATGTCGAAAATGAACAGAAAATTTGTGTCCAGAGCATAATTATTAAAATTATATATTTTTGATCAAGATAAAAATTAAAGATGCAGTTTTTTTAAATTTTGCCATTTTTATTATCTAAAATTTCCAAAATTATACAAAGAATTTATAAAAAATTACCAATGCCTACTTTTTTGTTAAACAAAACAGCCACTTATCGAGTTTTGTGAAAAATATTAAATTTTTAAAATGGTTCAATAGCACGAAAGCTGTGAGATGCGTTAGGAATAAGGGCAGTTTTACATGAACTAACTATTTAGTAACTGTTAGTTACTCAAGGAGCTCAATGAACTCAAGGAGCAAAAACACGGGAATCTAAGCTTTAACGTCAACGTCAAAATTTATCCGCCCATTTTGACCGCCCGTTAAAGCTTAGATTCCCGTGTTTTTGCTCCTTGAGTTCATTTAGTAACCAACTTAGTAACTAACAGTTACTAAATAGTTAGTTCATGTCAAACTGCCCTAAGAAGCAACTACTAAATTTTCATGTCTTCACTAGTGAACGCAAGCCCAATTTCCTATATTGTCAAAGAAAGAAGAAATCAAAAAGAGATAGGGTGTGTTTCAAAGGTACATTATAATGAAGAAACGTTAACAGAGGCTCCGAAATCAATTGAAAATCAAGGAAAATTAAAAATCGTAACATAACATAATAACATATCCTATTTTCCCTAGTCCCACGCAAAATAACCCTTTAGAGGGGAATTTTCATTAAAGCGTTTGTAAGTTGAATTTTGAAGATTAATATCATGTGAAGTACTGACCTCAGAAAAAATTATATCATATTAAAATTATAGAAAATTTAGTTTTCTATTAGATTGTGTAACTAAATTTGTCACTAATAATTTATTTCCCTAGTCACACGCAAAATAATCCTTTAGAGGGGAATTTTCATTAAAGCGCTTGTGAGTTGAATTTTGAAGATTAATATCATCTGAAGTACTGACGTCAGAAAAAATTAAATCATATTAAAATTATAGAAAATTTAGTTTTCTATTAGATTGTGTAACTAAATTTGTCACTAATAATTTATTTCCCTAGTCCCACGCAAAATAACCCTTTAGAGGGGAATTTTCATTAAAGCGTTTGTGAGTTGAACTTTGAAGATTAATATCATCTGAAGTACTGACGTCAGAAAAAATTATATCATATTAAAATTATAGAAAATTTAGTTTTCTATTAGTTAGTGTAACTAAATTTGTCACTAATAATTTATTTCCCTAGTCCCACGCAAAATAACCCTTTAGAGGGGAATTTTCATTAAAGCGTTTGAGAGTTGAACTTTGAAGATTAATATCATCTGAAGTACTGACGTCAGAAAAAATTATATCATATTAAAATTATAGAAAATTTAGTTTTCTATTAGTTTGTGTAACTAAATTTGTCACTAATAATTTATTTCCCTAGTCCCACGCAAAATAACCCTTTAGAGAGGAATTTTCATTAAAGCGTTTGTGAGTTGAACTTTGAAGATTAATATCATCTGAAGTACTGACGTCAGAAAAAATTATATCAAATTAAAATTATAGAAAATTTAGTTTTCTATTAGTTTGTGTAACTAAATTTGTCACTAATAATTTATTTCCCTAGTCCCACGCAAAATAACCCTTTAGAGGGGAATTTTCATTAAAGCGGTTGTGAGTTGAACTTTGAAGATTAATATCATCTGAAGTACTGACGTCAGAAAAAAAATTTAGTTTTCTATTAGTTTGTGTAACTAAATTTGTCACTAATAATTTATTTCCGTAGTCCCACGCAAAATAACCCTTTAGAGGGGAATTTTCATTAAAGCGCTTGTGAGTTGAATTTTGAACATTAATATCATCTGAAGTACTGACCTCAGAAAAAATTATATCATATTAAAATTATAGAAAATTTAGTTTTCTATTAGATTGTGTAACTAAATTTGTCACTAATAATTTATTTCCCTAGTCCCACGCAAAATAACCCTTTAGAGGAGAATTTTCATTAAAGCGTTTGTGAGTTGAACTTTGAAGATTAATATCATCTGAAGTACTGACGTCAGAAAAAATTAAATCATATTAAAATTATAGAAAATTTAGATTTCTATTAGTTTGTGTAACTAACTTTGTCACTAATAATTTATTTCCCTAGTCCCACGCAAAATAACCCTTTAGAGGGGAATTTTCATTAAAGCGCTTGTGAGTTGAATTTTGAACATTAATATCATCTGAAGTACTGACCTCAGAAAAAATTATATCATATTAAAATTATAGAAAATTTAGTTTTCTATTAGATTGTGTAACTAAATTTGTCACTAATAATTTATTTCCCTAGTCCCACGCAAAATAACCCTTTAGAGGAGAATTTTCATTAAAGCGTTTGTGAGTTGAACTTTGAAGATTAATATCATCTGAAGTACTGACGTCAGAAAAAATTAAATCATATTAAAATTATAGAAAATTTAGATTTCTATTAGTTTGTGTAACTAAATTTGTCACTAATAATTTATTTCCCTAGTCCCACGCAAAATAACCCTTTAGAGGGGAATTTTCATTAAAGCGTTTGTGAGTTGAACTTTGAAGATTAATATCATCTGAAGTACTGACGTCAGAAAAAATTAAATCATATTAAAATTATAGAAAATTTAGATTTCTATTAGTTTGTGTAACTAACTTTGTCACTAATAATTTATTTCCCTAGTCCCACGCAAAATAACCCTTTAGAGGGGAATTTTCATTAAAGCGCTTGTGAGTTGAATTTTGAAGATTAATATCATCTGAAGTACTGACCTCAGAAAAAATTATATCATATTAAAATTATAGAAAATTTACCCTGAGTCCTATAAAGCTTGGATTAGCTTAGTTCGACAACTAACCTCAAAATGGAACTGTTTATTTAATAGTAATCAATGCTGTTTTGTCAAAAACAGCTGTGAGCAGGTTAAATTAATTGTAATTTAACAGCAAAGTGTTATAGTACCGGCTGTAACAGACGGAAAAACAAATACAAAGTTAAATTTTAAGGTTAGTTGTCGAATTAAGCTAATCCAGAGCTTTATAGGACTCAGGGTTAGTTTTCTATTAGATTGTGTAACTAAATTTGTCACTAATAATTTATTTCCCTAGTCCCACGCAAAATAACCCTTTAGAGGAGAATTTTCATTAAAGCGTTTGTGAGTTGAACTTTGAAGATTAATATCATCTGAAGTACTGACGTTAGAAAAAATTACATCAAATTAAAATTATAGAAAATTTAGTTTTCTATAAGTTTGTGTAACTAAATTTGTCACTAATAATTTATTTCCCTAGTCCCACGCAAAATAACCCTTTAGAGGGGAATTTTCATTAAAGCGTTTGTGAGTTGATCTTTGAAGATTAATATCATCTGAAGTACTCACGTCAGAAAAAATTAGATCAAATTAAAATTATAGAAAATTTAGTTTTCTATTAGTTTGTGTAACTAAATTTGTCACTAATAATTTATTTCCCTAGTCCCACGCAAAATAACCCTTTAGAGGGGAATTTTCATTAAAGCGTTTGTGAGTTGAACTTTGAAGAATAATATCATCTGAAGTACTGACGTCAGAAAAAATTATATCAAATTAAAATTATAGAAAATTTAGTTTTCTATTAGTTTGTGTAACTAAATTTGTCACTAATAATTTATTTCCCTAGTCCCACGCAAAATAACCCTTTAGAGGGGAATTTTCATTAAAGCGTTTGTAAGTTGAACTTTAAAGATTGATATCTTCTGAAGTTGTGACGTAGAAAAAATTATTTCAAATGAAAATTATGGAAAATTTAATTATCTACAAGTTTGTGTAACTAAATTTGTCACTAATAATCTATTTCCCTAACCCCACACAAAATAACCCTTAAAAGGGGAAGTAACTTTGAAGATTAATATATTTTGAAATACTGACGTGACTTTTGGCTGCCAGAAATTGGCAGCCAAAAGTGTATGCAGGTAATTCTCAACTACTCTAGTCTATAAGGAAGAAGAAAAGTCTATGAATGTGGACCCTTAGCTTGACATTTCAGTTTTCACGCGTCGTGGAAGAAAAAACAAGTGCTAACGTAACGTAACGATAACATAATATTCTCGACGTTATTGAACTTTATGGTATGATGACGTCGTTTACGCTTGAAACTCAAATTAATTTGCTGAAAGTTAACAAGCGAATTTGTGCAATTATAAGATACAGTGAAGTAATTTAGTGTAAAAAGATTATTTTAACTAAAATAATCCAAGGGTATAAAAGCGTAACTGCGTTTTTTTTTTCAAAACAAAATATTAAATAAAATTTCCTGTATCGAAAACATGCGTTTAAACATATCGTGTGCGTAAAAGTGCCTCTCTGATATGATTAAAATAAATTTGAGAATTCAAAAATTCTAGTGCAGTAGCTAAACCCCTTTTAAGTTGTATTTTAACAAGAACCTAATTAGTCTTTACATTTCGTCTTGTTTCATTCTTCATTGTGGGTGGTGTATATAGTTTTGTGGTAGTTTTTTAAAAGATACAAAAAAATTTTTGGTGTAATAAAGAATAGTCTTTGACATAAAGAGGTAATTAGCAGTCTGAGTTTCTGTCAAGTAGCTCAGTTTTTTCAAAGCTTCCTTTGTATGTAGAAAACAAAATAAGAAAAAGAACTATAAGCTCCAGCAACTAAAAATTTCTTACGGATAATATTATAATGTGAATTCAAAAAAAATTTCTTCTCTCTCTCACACATACAAATTTATTTCTATTTACGTAACAGATGCACAGCAATCAAATTTAAAGTAACTGTGAATCAATTTGTATTGCTTAATTAGCCGAATCAATTTTTATTTTAAAAAAACGTTAAATGTGTATTTAGATTGGCCATCTATCAATTGTTAATTAATTTAGCGGTTATATTCTTTAATAAAGTAGATATTGATGAGAGTGTTGATTTTGAAAGAGATTCAAAGTATTGTTATTTGTTAATAATAAATCAGCGTAATCAACTTCCTTTTAAATTTTGGTTGAGCAAAAAAATTTTTTTTTTATAATGTAAAGTATGTTGATTTTTGAACAATTAAAATAGATCGTTGTTTGTCTTGATGAACTACTAAAATATAAAAGTAGGTCTTTGGGTAATTTACGGTATTATAATTCCTCTCACTTACAATCCAATTTATTTGTTAATGTTCGATGGTATTGTTTGAAGATGAGTCTACAATTGCTATAGATTATTTATAAATAATTATTTTTTCGAAATAAGGTTAGTGACTACCAAAAGCGTTCGAATCCAAAAATGTTCTCACCCGTTCTCATTTTTTCTCGAAAACAACTGAAGCTAGAGAAAAATACAATTAACAGGAAACGTAGAAAATTAAATAGTCTACAATTTATATTTTAACAAAAATAACCATAAAAGTAACCCTTAGAGAGATATTAGGATCTAAAACTGAGAAATACACGAAAAAGTACCAAACGGAGATGATAAACCATTTTATAATTTTTCTTATAAACTATTAAGGTAAATTCAATTGACAAAAAATGTAGACAATAAAATAATCTAAAACTTATATTCTAACAAAAATATCTATTAAAGTAACTTTTGGAGATATTGTAGTCTAAAGATGATACATACACGAAAAAGTAACCAAACGGAGATGATAAGTAATTTTCTAATTTTTGTCGAAACTATTGAAATTAGAGAAAAATGTAGTTAACAAAAATTGTAGAAAATGAAACAGTCTATAACTTATATTGTAACAAAAAAACTATTAAAGTAACTTTTGGAGAGATATTGTAGTCTAAAGATGATACATACACGAAAAAGTAACCAAAAGGAGATGATAAGTAATTTTCTAATTTTTGTCGAAACTATTGAAATTAGAGAAAAATGCAGTTAACAAAAATTGTAGAAAATTAAACAGTCTATAACTTATATTGTAACAAAAAAACTATTAAAGTAACTTTTGGAGAGATATTGTAGTCTAAAGATGATACATACACGAAAAAGTAACAAAAAGGAGATGATAAGTAATTTTCTAATTTTTGTCGAAATTATTAAAATTAGAGAAAAATTCAGTTAACAAAAATTGTAAGAAATTAAACTGTCTATAACTTATATTCCAACAAAAATAACTATTAAAGTAACTTTTGGAGAGATATTATAGTCTAAAGATGATACATGCACGAATAAGTAACCAAAAGGAGATGATAAGTAATTTTCTAATTTTTGTCGAAACTATTGAAGTTAGAGAAAAATGCAGTTAACAAACATTGTAGGAAATTAAACTGTCTATAACTTATATTCTAACAAAAATAACTATTAAAGTAACTTTTGGAGAAATATTGTAGTCTAAAGATGATACATACACGAAAAAGTAACCAAAAGGAGATGATAAGTAATTTTCTAATTTTTGTCGAAACTATTGAAGTTAGAGAAAACTGCAGTTAACTAAAATTGTAAGAAATTAAACTGTCTATAACTTATATTCCAACAAAAATAACTATTAAAGTAACTTTTGGAGAGATATTATAGTCTAAAGATGATACATGCACGAAAAAGTAACCAAAAGGAGATGATAAGTAATTTTCTAATTTTTGTCGAAACTATTGAAGTTAGAGAAAAATGCAGTTAACAAAGATTGTAGGAAATTAAACTGTCTATAACTTATATTCTAACAAAAATAACTATTAAAGTAACTTTTGGAGAAATATTGTAGTCTAAAGATGATACATACACGAAAAAGTAACCAAAAGGAGATGATAAGTAATTTTCTAATTTTTGTCGAAACTATTGAAGTTAGAGAAAACTGCAGTTAACTAAAATTGTAAGAAATTAAACTGTCTATAACTTATATTCCAACAAAAATAACTATTAAAGTAACTTTTGGAGAGATATTATAGTCTAAAGATGATACATGCACGAAAAAGTAACCAAAAGGAGATGATAAGTAATTTTCTAATTTTTGTCGAAACTATTGAAGTTAGAGAAAAATGCAGTTAACAAACATTGTAGGAAATTAAACTGTCTATAACTTATATTCTAACAAAAATAACTATTAAAGTAACTTTTGGAGAAATATTGTAGTCTAAAGATGATACATACACGAAAAAGTAACCAAAAGGAGATGATAAGTAATTTTCTAATTTTTGTCGAAACTATTGAAGTTAGAGAAAACTGCAATTAACTAAAATTGTAAGAAATTAAACTGTCTATAACTTATATTCCAACAAAAATAACTATTAAAGTAACTTTTGGAGAGATATTATAGTCTAAAGATGATACATGCACGAAAAAGTAACCAAAAGGAGATGATAAGTAATTTTCTAATTTTTGTCGAAACTATTGAAGTTAGAGAAAACTGCAGTTAACTAAAATTGTAAGAAATTAAACTGTCTATAACTTATATTCCAACAAAAATAACTATTAAAGTAACTTTTGGAGAGATATTATAGTCTAAAGATGATACATGCACGAAAAAGTAACCAAAAGGAGATGATAAGTAATTTTCTAATTTTTGTCGAAACTATTGAAGTTAGAGAAAACTGCAGTTAACTAAAATTGTAAGAAATTAAACTGTCTATAACTTATATTCCAACAAAAATAACTATTAAAGTAACTTTTGGAGAGATATTATAGTCTAAAGATGATACATACACGAAAATGTAACCAAAAGGAGAAGATAAGTAATTTTCTAATTTTTGTCGAAACTATTGAAGTTAGAGAAAAATGCAGTTAACAAAAATTGTAGAAATATAACCAGTCTATAACTTATATTGTAACCAAAAAACTATTAAAGTAACTTTTGGAGAGGTATTGTAGTCTAAAGATGATACATACACGAAAATGTAACCAAAAGGAGATGATAAGTAATTTTCTAATTTTTGTCGAAACTATTGAAGTTAGAGAAAAATGCAGTTAACAAACATTGTAGGAAATTAAACAGTCTATAACTTATATTTTAACAAAAATAACTATTAAAGTAACTTTTGGAGAGATATTGTAGTCTAAAGATGATACATACACGAAAATGTAACCAAAAGGAGATGATAAGTAATTTTCTAATTTTTGTCGAAACTATTGAAGTTATAGAAAAATGCAGTGAAAATAATGGTAGAAAATTAAATAATATATAATTTTCATTGGAACAAAAATAACCATAAAATGACCCTTAGCGTAGAAGAAAGCTCTGAAAATCTTACAAAACAGAAAGTTAGATCCCAGCTTTTGGCAATCGTCTCTAAGATTCAGTGTCTCTAACGATTTCTTTTCAGAAATGTTTTTTTGAAGTTCATGAGTTGAAAGTTATTCCAAATGTTACCTCAAATCGTTTACGAATAAGAAGAATTTTCTATTTTAAGTATTAAACCGTAATCGCTTTGTTCGCACCTTTTAAATTTTTGTATGATGACTAATTAGTAGATATCGTAAAATAGTAATTAGAAAAATAGAAATAAAAAGGTGTAAATTAAATGGGAACAATGGAGGAGAGAGAAGTTGTTTTATTTACAGCAGCATTGTTGGTTTTATTGTACGTTTGTTAATTGGCTGTTTGACATACGAAAATTTTAGTATTACTTGATGTAATGTACTCCTAAACGGCATCAAACAATATTTTATACTAACGAGCAACATTAATATTTCATGTATATTTTGTTTATTACAAACCATTTAAAGCCTCGAGGTGATAATAAAAAAAAAGAAGTAAAAAATAATTTTTACGATTTTGTTATAAATTACCTATAAGAAGATACCAGATAGTGTATGTATGTATGCGGAGGTATGGTATGTGAAAGTATAAAGTTAAATTTTAAAATTTTGTCATATGCAAATTACATTTCAATTAACTTGTAAGTATAAAGTACATAAAATAAATTACAATATTTTACATCGTAATGTGAGTTTCTTCTCTATTACCTGTAATAAATCATATTTTAGTATTTTAATGTTAAGTGAGTTTTACATTTATAGGTATCCGTATATTTTCTTTCGCTTTTTCCTATACTTCGCATACTTAGAAAAGGTAATAAACGAAAAAAATAATTTTTAGAATTAATTTTTAGAGGCTTTTCTCGTAAAAAAATAATAGATGATGAAATAGCGCCATCTTTTGTCAATTACTTGTACATCAGCTGTCAAATATTTTATAAAACTAAGTATATAATATACTATTTTGTACTGCATATAAAAAAGTACAACTGCAACCTTACTTTTTTCAGTAACAAAATGTCATCTTTTGATTTGACGTTTGACAAAAAAATATTTTTTTGCTTTATGTACGAAAAAAGTCCTTATATGGCCACATCCAAGTTTTTAATAAAGTATTTAAAACTTAATAAACCTAGGTGTAATTTTATAAACAACATACACTTATAATAATTTACATAATAAATTAACTATTATTAGTTTAACCATTAAATTAAATGCTTGTAAGTAAATTCATTTAATTTATTAATTTTTTTTTAACTTGAAGTACAGGACAATTACAATTTTGTATTTATTCATGATTTATAAATGCAGTATATAGTATCGTTTAAGGATGTAGTTTTCTTTACCACACCTCTGCCACCACCCCTGATTGCCTAATGCCTATGTTACAGTGTAACAGATAAAACAGGGCTGAGTTCTACTTTTGGGTTTATCTATCTCAAGGCTGGGATGAATTTAGGACTGAAGGGACGAGAGTTGCTATTGGGACATTGGGAGGCGTAGAGGCATCACACTCCAATAATCCTAATATAGTCAGACCTTTTTGGAGGACCAACTCTCATCATCATTAAAAAATCTTCCACAGAATGCAAGAAATAAGAATTTACTGGGTTTTTTTCCAAACAATGACAAACTGAGGGCGTTTATAATACCTGACAAAAAATATTTTGGAATTTTATTTTATTAGGTTTGAAACACTGCATTATCCATTTATTTCAAAATAATATTTTACCTTTTAAGTTAATTTTTAATTATCCTTTCAAATGTGATTTAAAAATAAAATCCAAGTGCACATAATGGAGTTTTGATTAAATAGGTCGCTGTAGTACTCGATTTTTATTTGTGCACATAAATAAATTATAAACTAGATGTTCGTATGTTTAAATTCAATTTTAATCAATTTTATTCAAACCGAAAGGATACAAATTAATTGCATTTTCTGACAGAAATTTTCATTCTTCAAAAATGCAAAGAAACGCTTATTAAGATCTTCACCACAAAACCAAGCTTCTAGAGCAACGTAAATATTCCGATTTTCAAAAAAATACAAAAGTAACTACACATTAGAATAGGGCATTTAATTTTTTTCAATTTTGGTTGAATAAATTATTCGCGAAAAACCAACGATTCCAGAGTTGTTGACCAACAACGCAAAGAAACGGTTATTAGGATCTTCTCCACAAAACCGCACTTCATCTGTGCAACCAATGGAAATATTCTAATTTTTAGTTTTTACCAAACGTTTTTTGTATTTATAATTTCTACTTCTTTCGTTTAAGAAATCGAAAAGGTAGTAATTTGTTAGCTATTGGTCAAAACATTAAGCGTACAATAAGAAGACGGGCAATTACGTTTTAGCTGTTAAGAAAAGGGGCCATTTTGTACCGACCAGGCAAATTATGCAATTTTGCTAATTCAACGTTTTTAGTTTACGCAGCCGCTTGTAAAATTGTAATTTCTCAATTTAAAACAAAAAAAAAGTTGAGTTATTATTTTATTTAAAAACAGAAAAGGCTCTCGTGAGTTAAAACCTTTGATAATGGAATAAAAAAATTTAAATCAATAAAAAGGAAAATTGTAAAGTATTATAACTTTTATTCGACAAAGTTGAGAGGAGTTCTCTTGAAGTTTTATCTCAAATGGCTGGTTCCTTTTAAACAAATTTCAAAAAATATCCATTTTAATTAAAATTACTGTGCATTACTGTCGGCATAAGAAAAACAAAATGGTAAATTATAGAGCAAAGGGTAGGCATTTGTACCAATTATGATAATTACTTGACAGATGATCAAAAATTTTTATAATTGGATTCAGTGGTGCACGTGAAATTTTATTATAAAATTCCTACGTGGAAAAGTTTAAATTAAAAATTTTTACCTACGTTCTGATGGATATTTTATGTTAGGACTATCAAAATAAAATAGAAATCTACCTGTGCACCTTTTCTATTATATCCTAAAGGCATCATTATAGTCGTTTTACTATTTGTAATAGTTTTATAACCTATTTCGATGATGTTCATATGGGGTGCTATAGATTCTATCAATTTATAGATTAAACTATCAAATTAACATATAAATCTATTTTTTTTGAGCAAGTTATTTTGTAATTAATACTTAATGAAGCTGTCCGCAATTTAAGAACAAATTATTAATATTATTTATGAATTTATAAATTAAAATTCCACTATTTTATACAGGGTCCACCAAAATCTAAAAAATCATCAGTTGATGTTCTAACGTTGACGCACTCTAACGAACATCCTGTATGCTGAATGTATGAAATTTTAATAGATAAAAATAGGTCATAATTTGGGCTGATGGTATGCCAAACTTGGCGTCAAAATTCCCAAAAATAATGTTGAGGTGATTTTTTATGCTATTAAAAATTAAAAACTATGCTCATTTGAGAATTTATAAAATTGTCGCACTATAACGAACATCCCATATACTGAAAGCTGGGAATATTATTAGATTAGAGTAGCTCATGGTTTTGGCTTATGGTATGCCAAATTTGGCATCAAAATTCCCAAAAGTAATGTTAAGGTGATTTTTTACGTTACTAGAAAATTAAAACATCCTCATTTGAAAATTTCTAAAACTGTGGCACTCTAACGAACATCCTGTATTCTGACATTTAAAATATTAATAGCTAAGAGTAGGCCATGGTTTTGGCTGATGGTATACCAAATTCGGCGTCAAAATTCCCAAAAATAATGTTGAGATGATTTTTTATGCTATTAAAAAATTAAAAACATCCTCATTTGAGAATTTCCAAAATTGTCGTACTCTAAACGAACATTTTATGCACTCTAGCATATCCTGTATGCTGAAAGCTTGAAATATTAATAGATATGAGAAGGCCATGGTTTTGGCTAATGGGATGCCAAATTTGGCTTCAAAATTCCCAAAAATAATGATGAGGTGATTTTTTATCCTATTAAAAATTTAAAACTACGCTCATTTGAGAATTTCTAAAATTGTCGCACTCTAACGAACATCCTGTATGCTGAAAGCTTGAAATATTAATAGATATGAGAAGGCCATGGTTTTGGTTAATGGTATGCCAAATTTGGCGTCAAAATTCCCAAAACTAATGATGAGGTGATTTTTTATACTATTAAAAATTTAAAACTACTTATGCTCATTTGAGAATTTCCAAAATTGTCGTACTCTAAACGAACATTTTATGCACTCTAGCATATCCTGTATGCTGAAAGCTTGAAATATTAATAGATATGAGAAGGCCATGGTTTTGGCTAATGGGATGCTAAATTTGGCTTCAAAATTCCCAAAAATAATGATGAGGTGATTTTTTATCCTATTAAAAATTTAAAACTACGCTCATTTGAGAATTTCTAAAATTGTCGCACTCTAACGAACATCCTGTATGCTGAAAGCTTGAAATATTAATAGATATGAGAAGGCCATGGTTTTGGTTAATGGTATGCCAAATTTGGCGTCAAAATTCCCAAAACTAATGATGAGGTGATTTTTTATACTATTAAAAATTTAAAACTACTTATGCTCATTTGAGAATTTCCAAAATTGTCGTACTCTAAACGAACATTTTATGCACTCTAGCATATCCTGTATGCTGAAAGCTTGAAATATTAATAGATATGAGAAGGCCATGGTTTTGGCTAATGGGATGCTAAATTTGGCTTCAAAATTCCCAAAAATAATGATGAGGTGATTTTTTATCCTATTAAAAATTTAAAACTACGCTCATTTGAGAATTTCTAAAATTGTCGCACTCTAACGAACATCCTGTATGCTGAAAGCTTGAAATATTAATAGATATGAGAAGGCCATGGTTTTGGTTAATGGTATGCCAAATTTGGCGTAAAAATTCCCAAAACTAATGATGAGGTGATTTTTTATACTATTAAAAATTTAAAACTACTTATGCTCATTTAAGAATTTCTAAAATTGTCGCACTCTAACGAACATCCTGTATGCTGAAAGCTTGAAATATTAATAGATATGAGAAGGCCATGGTTTTGGCTAATGGGATGCCAAATATGGCGTCAAAATTCCCAAAACTAATGATGAGGTGATTTTTTATACTATTAAAAATTTAAAACTACTTATGCTCATTTCAGAATTTCTAAAATTGTCGCACTCTAACGAACATCCCATATACTGAAAGCTGGAAATATTATCAGATAAGAGTAGGCCATGGTATTGGCTGATGCTATGCCAAATTTGGCGTAAAAATTCCCAAAAATAATGATGAGGTGATTTTTTATGCTTTTAAAAAATTAAAAACATCCTCATATGAGAATTTCTAAAATTGTCGCACCATAACGAATATTCTGTGTTCTAAAAACTTTAAATATTAATAGATTAAGAGTAGGCCATGGTTTTGGCTGATGGTATGCCAAATTTGGCGTCAAAATTCCCTAAAATAATGTTGAGATGATTTTTTATGCCACTAAAAATTAAAATTACCCTCAATTGAGAATTTCTAAAATTGTCGCACTCTAACGAACATCGTATGCTAAGCGCGAAATATTATTAGATAAGAGTAGGCCATGGTTTTGGGTGATGGTATTCCAAATTTGATTACTTAATTCCCAAAAATACTGTTGTGGTGATTTTTTGATTGTGATTGTTCCATTTAAGAAAAACGAATTAGGAATTGTCCAGAAAAATTGAGACACAAACTCTAGAAATATAGGCAAATTGAAGAATGCCAGAGGGAGGGTTTTGGCGGACCCTGTATAAATATGATACGAAAATTTCTTTGTAACAATTTACACTTAATTTAAATAAATTGTGTACGTTTGTTGAAAAAAAATGCATAATAAGATATGCAAAATAGAATTATGCATATAAAATTACAGGTAAGAGTAAAAAATTTGCTTCATTATGCTATTTTGTATTATCGAAAAAAATTATTATATTGTTTAAGTCTAGACGATTCTAATTAAACAATTTCTAAAGTTTCTTTAAGATATTAAAATTTATTTTTGGTAAAAAATGTACGCGTTTTTCATACTAACTTACTTTTATTATATTTATATATTTTATGCCTCATTATGCTATTAAGAAATTGCCTTAAGCAAGGACTGGTAATTGTTTGCTTACCCATTAGAATTTAAAATAATAAAATAATGTTTTGTAATTATGCAAGGTATTTTTTCTCCAATAAATTTTATGTATTCTATTTTTTTACGAAAAATTATTAAAATATAAAGAATTTCAATTAGGTTTCTTGTAATTATAAAGGCTCGTTCAGACTTCAAAGCGGGGTTTAAACAGAGTAAGTTGCTGGGATGAGTTGATGGTAATTGTAATTCAAGTACAACTGTCTTTGTGTGAACCATTGGGCTGAATTATGGAAACGAGAGGATGAACCTGGAATAAAAAGTTTACTAAGGAAAACATGGGAAAGCGGAATTAGCTGAGTAATGACGATCGTATTGAGATGATGACTGTCTATAATTCAAGAAAAATACATTAAATTATAGGGCGCATTATGTTGAACTATAGTACATACCAATAATACTTTAATAGGCATAGTAATCGTCCTAGACAAAATATAAAAGTTCTTTTTCATTGCGGCGGAAATATCTTGCATTTAATACCAACTGATGAAATTCTGTTAATTCTGTTTTCTTAATGTAATGTAAAGACACAAATGACACCCAAACGTTTTACACTAATTTCGAATAAAGACCAGTGCGGTCTAGCACAACATCCTATAATTACACGGAGGTAGGTAGAAATAGGACAATTTACCTACAACTTCCTCTTTTTATACTCTAATGATAGGGGATTTAAATAAAAATAATTTAAAACAAAAAAAAATTTATGGAACAAAAGAAAGCCACAATTAAATAGCTCTTGATGATATATTTCCTAAATAATTAAATTTAAATGGTCACTTTATATTAAAAAGGATTTTCGACTTCGTATCCAAAAAAGTTAATTATTTTCTTTTATACAGGATGTTAAAAATGTCAAGAATTTTTTTTAGAAGGTTGAAAGAGCTATCAAACGATACTATACTCGACATTTTATCAGATCGATGCTAAGGGTCGCCACCTATTGCTTTTCTTGCAGGAAATTACTTAGATTTTTTAAGCTGTTAAAAAATAAAAACATCCTTATTTGAGAATTTCTAAAATTGTTGCACTCTAACGAACATCCTGTATGCTGAAAGCTTGTAATATTAATAGATAGGAGTAGGCCATGGTTTTGGCTAATGGTATGCCAAATTTGGCGTCAAAATTTCCAAAAATAAAGTTGAACTTATTTTTTATGCTATTAAAAAATTAAAAACATCCTCATTTGAGAATTTCTAAAATTGTCGCACTCTAAGGAACATCCTGTATGCTGAAAGCTTGAAATATTAATAGATAGGAGTAGGCCATGGTTTTGGCTAATGGTATGCCAAATTTGGCGTCAAAATTCACAAAAATAAAGTTGAAATGATTTTTTATGCTATTAAAAATTAAAAACATCCTCATTTGAGAATTTCTAAAATTGTCGCACTCTAACGAACATCCTGTATGCTGAAAGCTTTAAATATTAATAGATATAAGAAGGCCATGGTTTTGGCTAATGGTATGCCAAATTTGGCGTCAAAATTCCCAAAAATAATGTTGAACTGATTTTTTATGCTATTAAAAATTAAAAACATCCTCATTTGAGAATTTCTAAAATTGTCGCACTCTAACGAACATCCTGTATGCTGAAAGCTTGAAATATTAATAGATATGAGAAGACCATGATTTTGGCTAATGGTATGCCAAATTTGGCGTCAAAATTCCCAAAAATAATGATGAACTGATTTTTTATGCTATTAAAAATTAAAAACATCCTCATTTGAGAATTTCTAAAATTGTCGCACTCTAACGAACATCCTGTATGCTTAAAGCTTGAAATATTAATAGATATGAGAAGACCATGATTTTGGCTAATGGTATGCCAAATTTGGCGTCAAAATTCCCAAAAATAATGATGAACTGATTTTTTATGCTATTAAAAAATTAAAAACATCCTCATTTGAGAATTTCTAAAATTGTCGCACTCTAAGGAACAATCCTGTATGTTGAAAGCTTGTAATATTAATAGATAGGAGTAGGCCATGGTTTTGGCTAATGGTATGCCAAATTTGGCGTCAAAATTCACAAAAATAAAGTTGAAATGATTTTTTATGCTATTAAAAATTAAAAACATCCTCATTTGAGAATTTCTAAAATTGTCGCACTCTAACGAACATCCTGTATGCTGAAAGCTTTAAATATTAATAGATATAAGAAGGCCATGGTTTTGGCTAATGGTATGCCAAATTTGGCGTCAAAATTCCCAAAAATAATGTTGAACTGATTTTTTATGCTATTAAAAATTAAAAACATCCTCATTTGAGAATTTCTAAAATTGTCGCACTCTAACGAACATCCTGTATGCTGAAAGCTTGAAATATTAATAGATATGAGAAGACCATGATTTTGGCTAATGGTATGCCAAATTTGGCGTCAAAATTCCCAAAAATAATGATGAACTGATTTTTTATGCTATTAAAAAATTAAAAACATCCTCATTTGAGAATTTCTAAAATTGTCGCACTCTAAGGAACAATCCTGTATGTTGAAAGCTTGTAATATTAATAGATAGGAGTAGGCCATGGTTTTGGCTAATGGTATGCCAAATTTGGCGTCAAAATTCAGAAAAATAAAGTTGAAATGATTTTTTATGCTATTAAAAATTAAAAACATCCTCATTTGAGAATTTCTAAAATTGTCGCACTCTAACGAACATCCTGTATGCTGAAAGCTTTAAATATTAATAGATATAAGAAGGCCATGGTTTTGGCTAATGGTATGCCAAATTTGGCGTCAAAATTCTCAAAAATAATGTTGAACTGATTTTTTATGCTATTAAAAATTAAAAACATCCTCATTTGAGAATTTCTAAAATTGTCGCACTCTAACGAACATCCTGTATGCTGAAAGCTTGAAATATTAATAGATATGAGAAGACCATGATTTTGGCTAATGGTATGCCAAATTTGGCGTCAAAATTCCCAAAAATAATGATGAACTGATTTTTTATGCTATTAAAAATTAAAAACATCCTCATTTGAGAATTTCTAAAATTGTCGCACTCTAACGAACATCCTGTATGCTGAAAGCTTGAAATATTAATAGATATGAGAAGACCATGATTTTGGCTAATGGTATGCCAAATTTGGCGTCAAAATTCCCAAAAATAATGATGAACTGATTTTTTATGCTATTAAAAAATTAAAAACATCCTCATTTGAGAATTTCTAAAATTGTCGCACTCTAAGGAACAATCCTGTATGTTGAAAGCTTGTAATATTAATAGATAGGAGTAGGCCATGGTTTTGGCTAATGGTATGCCAAATTTGGCGTCAAAATTTCCAAACATAATGTTGAACTGATTTTTTATGTTATTAAAAAATTAAAAACATATCCTCATTTGAGAATTTCTAAAATTGTCGCCCTCTAAGGAACATCCTGTGTGCTAAAAGCTTGAAATATTAACGTTTGATAGCTCTTTTAGCCCTCTGAAAATTTTGCCAGGGAATTTTCTTTTTAAAATACAATATTTTCAAATTACAGTCAATAACTAAATTGCCAATTTTCAGTTTTTTTCCCATATCTCACGAACCATTTTGAATTTTCAAATTTTCTAAGCTGATTCTTGAAGCTCATAAAAATACGCACCTTGTGCTTCTTTAACCAATTTCGTTTGTATCTCTTAGCGTTTCCGAGATGCCAATGTTCGTACCACTTAAAAAAATTACCCTGTATTCTCACTGCCACACGCAGTAGCTAAGTGCAAAATAAATTGGTAATTTAATAAATAAACCTTATGTAAGTAGAATAAATATTTAAGTTAAAAAAACTTTTTAATTTGTACATCGTTTGTCGAGTATAATAAATTCGTATTAAAAGGGAAACGCGTTATAAAATTTATGATACCCTAATTTTGGTCAAAGTTTCGTTAAACAAAAAAGAAGAACAATTTAAAATACGATTATAGAATAAAAGTTTTTAAGGTTGTTTTAAATAAAATTTGTGTGTGTTTTGTCGGCTCCACTTCTTTTTTTATTCTTTTAGCACACGTCGACTTCAACAGCTTGTTCTATATTAGATAAGTTTGATAATAAAAAAAAAAGTTTTTATTCCTCCATTATAAGCTACAAATATAGTAACGTGTTCTATTAGAAAATAATGAATTTTTCTAAATGGAAGGTTATGGGCGGTAGATGAAAGTCGAAACAAATTAGCGTTATCAAATTCTCTTTCAGCTTGAGCTATTTACTCTTGTTTTATTTTAAAAAGGATGCCGACAATCTTGGTATCAAAGTGGCAGGTGCGTTACGGTTATAACGCTCGTACGACCAGGCAAGTTTGCAATCTTGGAAGTAATACATCTGGTCATATGTTCACTGATTGCAATATAGAAATACACTTTTGAATCTTTAAAAGAGAAATGCGTCACAATTACTTTTTTTCTCTTCCGAGAGTGTTCTGTCTCTGGATATTACTCGTAGATTTGCTTTCTTTGTCAATTTATTGTATAGTGCGTCAGTTCGATTGAACTGAAAGCTGCTGCTACATGGATGAGAAGAGAATGTTTTCACCTTTCGATGAAACTGGTTTTACGTTAAATCATGATTTAAGAGTTTATCTAATAATTATGTTTAGATAATTTTCGGTTGAATGCATCGTTTTTCCAGTTTTGAATATTCAGAACAAACTGTCTATGACATCAAAAAAGGGCGTAGAGGACGTGGTATAAGGTAGAATTTTTTCTTCGAGATGTGTTTTGAGTAGTTAAAAGGTAAAAATGCTAAAAATCTTAGCTATATGCCTAAGGGAGGGAGGGGGGTTGAAAAGGATCCGTTTTTTGGGGTTTTTGCTTATATCTCCAAAACGGTGGGTTCTAGGGAAAAAATTGTGTAGCAAAATGAAAGCTTATTAAATTTACTACAAGATTGTTTCTATACATATTTTCTCTATTTCTTATAGTTTTTAAGATATCCGCACGCAAAAGGTGCTAGAGACAAAAGTTTGACGAAAAACGTGATGCAAATTATTTTTTCATACATTAACGATATTTGCGAGCGGATATCTCGTAAACTAAAAGGAATAGAAAAAAATGATAAAAATAGTCTTGTAGAAAATTTTATTAACTTTCATTTTACTAAGAATAATTTTTTCCCTAAGACCCTCTGTTTCTGAGATACAAGCAAAAACGCCAAAAACGGGACCTTACCACCCCTCTCTCGCTCCCTTAGCCATGCAGCTAGGACTAGATGATTCTAGATGATTTTATTAGCTCCATTTAGTCAAACAGAGGTTCTATCATCTATTAGTAATTTTTCTCTAAGTTTTGAAAAAAGTTTTCAGCTTTTTTAAATAATAAGACCAGCTGAAAAGAAACAAATTAGTTGCCTTGATACCCTAATCATGACAAGTACTACTACTTACAATTCGTTCTACAATAATTATAAACCTACAATACAACTGCTCGGTTTATTCTAATAAACCATCATTAGCTTCATATGTGTGTACTTTAATTACCTGTTATTCACCGGATACAGAACGAATTGCGAGCAAATTTAAATTTTTATTACTGAGCATTTTGGAAAAGAGTGTAAGATTTTCAACAAAAGAAATATATTGCGACTTGTGAGTTGCGACAATTTTTTTTGTTTTAACATAAATAAGGCACGTTTAGAAAAAATGTTTGAATCGAACACTATACTGTATAGTTATTAGTATTTTATGGCATTGTAGCGCCACACTCGAAGGAAATGTCTAGAACCGCCCCAAAAACTTGTCGGCTCTCCTTTTTAAAACCCCAAATTGCCCCTTGTAAAACTACAATGATTAATTTTAATAAGCATCCACAATTTCTTGTTGCTCTTGTTTACTTTAAAATAATATTTTTTGTCCAAATGTTATACACACACGTAGAGAGAAAAAAACCTATTGATCTGTAGCGTGATTCAAGCGCAAATCTGAGTTTATTTCTAACATAGACAATATTGCCCCAAGAGAGCCCTTGTAGATGATTGCGGTTTGGTCCTACCACTATAACATTGTGGTGGTAGAAAGAAAATTATTGTTTCAAAATAACCGTTTTTGGTATTTACCTTTGATGTAAAATTGCAATTTTTCACAGTTTGATTTAACTTTTTTTTTGTTCGTTCCACAAGAAAAAAAATTTTATTAAACGTAAAAAATATATAATAAATATGGGCACATGAGACATTGAAGTCTCTAAAAACCACTGCAGACATTCAAACGAATATAGATAGACATTCAAATGCCGTCGTTATTAATATTAGATGAAGCCGATTGAAGAGTTAGGTAAGCCTTACACATTTTCGGTCTCTCAGGTTGAATTGCATTTGCATGTATATAGGATACAGAAAAATATATTCCCAATAGACCTATATTCCAATATTCTCATCCTTTTTTTGCGTTTTAACGTACATATAACTAAAACTCAAGCGTCTAAATTTGATATTTTAAAGCTATAAAAATGTACTTTGGATTTAATCTTACGTAATCTGATAAAAGGTTTAAAATTTAAATTTTTTAAATGTTGGAGAGTGGAGAAGCCTCTAGAGAGTTGAGAGCACCCACACTAAAGTCAGTGTCTATTTACCTTTATTTGGAAGCAACTGAGCGACTGATTACTCATTCTTCCTAAAAAACTAGCTTAAGAGGCCCTCTGAGACTGAGAGCTAGAGCACGACAATCAACAGTCAAGAAACTCTGTAAGATAGAGGATACAAAACTCAAACCTGACCAATATACTTGGAGAGACACCAGAGCAAGTCTTGGAGAACCCCGATAAATTTCCAAACTTGATTTTAGGTAGTCTATAGAGCTTGTAGAACGAAACTAGATCAAACTTTTTTTGGTTCCAACCCATTAATTATTAATGCACGGAAAGCAAAAGACGAACAAATCTGTCCAAATCAATATCCAGTGTAGATAGTGCCAGCTCCAAACCAAAATATCCAATTCTGCAAGCAAAGAACTAGCATGGCATGGTATCAGGCTTCAGGCACAGGAAGCGAATGAGCGAATGATTACTCATCCTTTCGAAAAAAAAACTAGACCAAGAAGTCCTGAGAGCTAGAGTTCGACAATAAACAGTAAAAAACTCTATAAGAGATATACAATTGAAACCAATCTACTGTACTATGAGAGACAGACAGCAAGTCTTGGAGAACCACAATGAAACGAACATTTCTCAACGTCTTCATGAAAAATAGAAAAAAGACCAATGGATATCACAAAAACTGGAGTAACAGGTGTGATAAAAAGACTCACAGTGATCACGTCTCAAAAACAAAAAATTATGAAATAGACCGTTAACCACAAGATGATGCTGATATCAAGAGAGCTGCTGGACTATGGTGAGCAAAGCCAGCATAAGAGGAAGACAAAAGCAAGCTTATTTAATAAAAACTCCAACCAAGCTCGTAAGTCTTAAGGACTTCCTATAGAGTAATTTAATTGTGTGTCAAAATATCAACAATTTAGTCAAAACTAAGGCAACAATCTTTTTACAACTTTCTAGGAGTTCCTAAATAGTTGACGAGACACAAAATTAGAGATAAAAACTCAAACCAAGCTCGTTAGTCCTAAACATTCCCCATAGTAATTTGATTTAGTGTCAAAATATCGACAATTTAGTCAGAACGAGTTTAATAATTTTTTTTATAACTCTCTAGGAGTTCCTAAATAGTTAACGAGACACAAAAATAGAGACAAAAACTCCAACCAAGCTCGTAAGTTCTAAGTATTCCCCAGAGTAATTTGATTTAGTGTCAAAATATCGACAATTTAGTCAGAACGAGTTTAATATTTTTTTTATATCTCTCTAGGAGCTCCTAAATAGTTGACGAGACACAAAAATAGAGACAAAAACTCCAACCAAGCTCGTAAGTCCTAAGGGTTCCCCAGAGTAATTTGATTTTGTGTCAAAATAACGACAATTAAGTCAAAACGAATGTAACAAATATTTTTACAACTCTCTAGGAGCTCCTAAATGGTTGACGAGACACAAAAATAGAGACAATTTAGTCAGAACGAATGTAATAAATTTTTTGACAACTCTCTAGGAGCTCCTAAATAGTTGACGAGACACAAAAATACGGACAAAAGCTGCAACCAGGCTCGTAAGTCCTAAGGATTCCCCAGATTAATTTGGTTTGTGTCAAAATATCGACAATTAAGTCAAAACGAATGTAATAAATTTTTTTACAACTCTCTAGGACCTCCTAAACAGTTGACGAGCCTCAAAATGAGGACAAAAACTCAAACCAAGCCACTAAGTTCTAAGGATTCCTCAGAGTAATTTGATTTTGTGTCAAAATATCGACAATTTAGTCAGCACTAATGTAATAATTTGATTTATAGCTCTCTAGGAGCTCCTAAATAGTTGACGAGACACAAAAATAGAGACAATTTAGTCAGAACGAATGTAATAAATTTTTTGACAACTCTCTAGGAGCTCCTAAATAGTTGACGAGACACAAAAATAGGGACAAAAGCTGCAACCAGGCTCGTAAGTCCTAAGGATTCCCCAGATTAATTTGATTTTATGTCAAAATATCGACAATTAAGTCAAAACGAATGTAATAAATTTTTTTACAACTCTCTAGGACCTCCTAAACAGTTGACGAGCCTCAAAATGAGGACAAAAACTCAAACCAAGCCAGTAAGTTCTAAGGATTCCTCAGAGTAATTAGATTTTGTGTCAAAATATCGACAATTTAGTCAGCACTAATGTAATAATTTGTTTTATAGCTCTCTAGGAGCTCCTAAATAGTTGACGAAACACAAAAATAGAGACAATTTAGTCAGAACGAATGTAATAAATTATTTGACAACTCTCTAGGAGCTCCTAAATAGTTGACGAGACACAAAAATAGGGACAAAAGCTGCAACCAGGCTCGTAAGTCCTAAGGATTCCCCAGATTAATTTGATTTTATGTCAAAATATCGACAATTAAGTCAAAACGAATGTAATAAATTTTTTTACAACTCTCCAGGAGCTCCTAAATCGTTGACGAGACACAAAAATAGGGACAAAAGCTGCAACCAGGGTCGTAAGTCCTAAGGATTTCCCAGATTAATTTGATTTTGTGTCAAAATATCGACAATGAAGTCAAAACGAATGTAATAAATTTTTTTACAACTCTCTAAGGAGCTCCTAAATCGTTGACGAGACACAAAAATAGAAACAAAAACTCCAACCGTAACTAGGACTCGTAAGTCCTAAAGATTCACTAGAGTAATTTGATTTTGTGTCAAAATATCGACAATTTAGTCAGAACTAAAGTAACAAATTTTTTTACAACTGCTTAGGAGCTCCTAAATAGTTTACCAGACACAAAATAGAGATAAAAAGTCAAAGCAAGCTCGTAAGTCATAAAGAGTCTCTAGAGTAATACGATTTTGTGTCATATTGACAATTTAGTCAGAACGAAGATAATAAAATTCTTTTTTGTCGATACCTCGTATAGAAAGCTTTTAACGAATTTGAAAATTTGATAAACTTCCTCGAGTCCCAAACATTTCCCGAAGGTATCCAACTTTTCTAATTGAATCCATCTATTTGATTTCTTTTTATTGCGAAGTGAGAAGTCGACTTTTGCTTTTCTTTTCCACGTACTCAAAATAAACATTTTTTTTCCTCATGTGCGGTGCAATCTTTTAAATGAAATTAATAATTAATTTTTGTTTGAAGTAACGTCAAAAAAAGCCTCACAAATGTATACATTTTTTTACATTATTTGTCTTTATACGACTTCTTTATTACTTAAATAGAATGAAATAACATAGGTCACAAGTCTCGGGCGTCTTGTAAAAAGCTACTTTTAACCAAACGCCAAAAGAAAATGAAAGAAAAAAATAATAAATTTTGTATACACGAGTAGCACGAGTCTCATCCAATAAATCATTCGTACATGACACCAAAATAAAACGAAAATAAAATTACATTTCACCTGCTATAATTCTTTTAAACCTTTTATGTATTTCGACATTTTGCTTTCGCAGTAAAGCATACGTAATTTAGATCTAGAACTCGAAATTTATCAAAATTCTATTGAAAACTAAATGCCTTTACACGAGACGCTATATGCATTTAAGTTATCGCTTTCACGTTGAAAAGCAAAAGAACACTTACGTCAAATATTCATATCATTTATGTCGCGAACAGAACAAAAATTAACTGCTTCCAACTCCAACTTAAGACTTTTTCTTTTCGCACGTTCCAAAGATCCTATTAACTTCGAGACGAATAGAACCTACAGCTAAATTTATTACTTATACGTCTTTACAAATTTTCAATTCAAGCTGTTAATATAAATTAATAAAAGGACCTAAGAAAACAAAATAACAAAAATTAGCAATGTCTGTACCCTGTAGAGTAGACGCAGAGGCGTAGTTTTAGTGAGGTATTTGTTTAGTTGTCACAGCTTGGAAGTTGGAGGTTCTTGTATTGCTTAACTAAAGGTATTGTGAAATTAGAGCAAAAGTCGAGTATTTGGGTGTATTTAATTTTAGGGACCATTTATCTGAAACGAGCGCAAATGGCATTTAATTTGAAGTTGAACTTGTACGACAAACCACCAACTTGCAGAAGACTTTATATTAGGTTAGTCATAGCAATTATTCCCTTGGAATCCCTTGGAGAAAGATGCACTCGTTTTTGAGTGATGAAGAAGAACACGCCGAATTCATGAATGCAAATAAGCATTGAGCAAACGTATGGACTACAAGGATCAGGATAAGAGAAACATTTCCAGCCTTACAGACACCAGAATACTTAGCCAGTTTAATCCTTGCGATGAGGAAAAGCTGCAATAGATACCTCCTCAACTGCCAGTTCTTATTTGGCACTAAGTTCAGATAGAGAGTACTGTTTCAGGAATTGGAAGATGGATATGGGAGGAGAAAAATAATGTAACTAACGGATGACAAAGCAATAGACGTTGATTTAACCATTTGGACGGTTGGATTAACGCACCCCTCCCCTCGTTCATTAAAGATAAAATTAAATCAAATTATTATTTATTCAATTTTAGTAATTTCATTTTAATTCCTAGCAAATTTCCATTTCTAAAACTTTAAAAACTAAGTTTTAGTCGTTATTTTTCATCGTAAAAAATAACATAAAGTGACATATTAACATAATGTAACATAACAATCTCGCAACTCTTACCGTTTTCGAGATCTCAATTTTTGTACCACTTAAAAAAATCACCCTGTATAAGTGTATACCAATGTTATAATGTAATGTAAACGCGGCTTAAGAACTGGCACCTTTTTGTTTGTTGCTTGCGAAACACCCGGTATATATTTTTTATCTAGTGTCAACGTCAATGTGTCAGTTAATTACATAATTATAACTGACAACAGCGAACCGAAATCGCTGCATGAGGTGCTTATTAAATTTTTAGCGCCTCTAATTTGTAGGTATAAAAGATGTGTTTAATGTTTACTGGCAACATTAAAAAAAATGTTTTCTTGTAAAATTAAAAGATAGTTATAATTATTAATGTTTAAAAGTAATTCTTTGTTCACCAGCATATTGAGCAACGTCGTCATTTTGTAATAAAATTTTACGACTTTTTAATACATTTTACAATGAAAAGAATCATTTTTTTCTTCAAAGTTGACATTTTGTTACTGAATAAGTGTACTAGTACAAAAAAGTATATTTTAACCTTACTTATTTACAACTAGATCAAAAACGCGCGCTACCTTCTATCTGTCTGTTTATGTCTCTTCTATCTATGAATATCATCTGTCAATCTCATCTGTCAATGTTATCTGTAAATCTGTCATCTGTCAAAATCATCTGTCATGTAATCTCATTTATCATCTCATTTGGCAGTCTCATCCTATTTGACACTCATCCTATCTGTCAAACTCATCTGTGAGATGAGAAGACATATGAAATAGCAGATTTGATGACAGATCAAAAAGAATGATAGATGAAATGTGAGTTGATATGACAGACGATAAATGATGACTTATGGGATGTCAAATGGGATGATAGACGACCCCCTGATATATGAAATGGCAGATGAAATTACGTATGGCATGACAGATGATCCCCCCCTTATGATGGCAGATTGACATTCGACTTTTATTAATTACAGTGGTAGATTATACCCTCACTCCCCATCTCTGTTAACCAATCTCTGAAATGACTTAGGTAACTCCACCTGACATATGAAATGTCAGATGAAATTGACATATGGTCAATTATGATGATTAATGATGAGCTTGACATTGACATATGTTGGATGACAGATGAACCCCCTCTCACATTGACATATAACGTCAGATAACGACATTGACACATGGCAACTATGGTAACAGATTGAAATTTGACACATGGTAACTATGGTGAGAGATATGACATTTGACACATGGTACCTATGGTCGCAGACTACACCCCATTTTTCTAAATCAATCCTCACGCTATTTCCAACACTCTCTCTATCTCTTTTTTAACCAATCTCTGAAATGACATAGATAACTCCACCTGACATATGAAATGAAGATGAAATTGACATATGATCAATTGTGATGATGAGTTTAACATTGACATAATGAAGGATGACAGATGAACCCCCTCTGACATTGACATATAAAGTCAGATAACGACATTGACACGTGGTAACTATTGTAACAGATTGACATTTGGCACATAGTAATTATGGTGACAGACCACACCCCAGTTCTCTTAACCAATCCCCACGCTACTTCCAGCACTCTCTCTATCTCTTTTTTAACCAATCTCTGAAATAACATAGGTAACTTCACCTGACATATGAAATTGACATATGGTCAATTGTGATGATTAATGATGAGCTTGACATTGACATATGTTGGATGACAGATGAACCCCCTCTCACATTGACATATAACGTCATATAACGACATTGACACATGGTAACAATGGTAACAGATTGAAATTTCACACATGATAACTATGGTGAGAGATATGACATTTGACACACGGTAACTATGGTGACAGACTACGCCCCATTTTTCTAAATCAATCCCCACGCTATTTCCAACACTCTCTCTATCTCTTTTTTAAGCAATCTCTGAAATGACATAGATAACTCCACCTGACATATGAAATGAAGATGAAATTGACATATGATCAATTGTGATGATGAGTTTGACATTGACATATGTTGGATGACAGATGAACCCTCTCTGACATTGACATATAAAGTCAGATAACGGCATTGACACGTGGTAACTATTGTAACAGATTTACATTTGGCTCATAGTAATTATGGTGACAGACCACACCTCATTTCTCTTAACCAATCCCCACGCTACTTCCAACACTCTCTCTATCTCTTTTTAACCAATCTCTGAAATAACCTGACATATGAAATGTCAGATGAAATTGACATATGGTCAATTGTGATGATTAATGATGAGCTGGACATTGACATATGTTGGATGACTGATGAATCCCCTCTCACATTGACATATAACGTCAGATAACGACATTGACACATGGTAACTATGGTAACAGACTGAAATTTAACACATAGTAACTATGATGAGAGATATGACATTTGACACACGGTAACTATGGTAAAAGACCACGCCCCATTTCTCTAAATCAATTCCCACGCTATTTCCAACACTCTCTCTATCTCTTTTTTAATTAATCTCTGAAATGACATAGATAACTCCACCTGACATATGAAATGAAGATGAAATTGACATATGATCAATTGTGATGATGAGTTTGACATTGACATAATATGTCATTGACATATTATGTTGAATAACAGATGAACCCTCTCTGACATTGATATTTAACGTCATCGGATAACTATACTGACACATGGTAACTATGGTAACAGATTGACATTTGACACACGGTAACTATGGTGAAAGATTGACATTTGACACATGGTAACTATGGTGATAGACCACTCCCCATTTTTCTAAACCAATCCCTACGCTGCTTCTAACACTCTTCCTATCTCTATCTCTTTTTTTATAACTGTGTCTCTTTCAGACTTTACTGCGCATTACCGATGATCCATGTGTTTTTTACTGTGTGGATTAGTAACATAAATTATATGTCTAAGCATTACTTTTTTTCGTTTAAAGAAAAAATAAAAAGTTCCATGCGAACAAAAGTGACTTTTTGTGACTCATCACTTGTAGCGCTACAAGTGACAGGCTCGACTTCGTCTCATCTGATAAGAGAACTGACTCGTCGAAAAAAGTGTCACTTTTCCTCCTTATAAAACACTATTTTTTGTAGATATTTCAAAACGTAATTTAAGGCTTTTTTTTATTTTAAAATAATTACTGCAAATGTCTGTCAAAAAGGCCATAATCGTCCGGAAAGTGTTAGTACATTCGTGAAAATTTTTGTGAAGACGTCGGAAACTAATTTAAAAAAATAAAAAAAAAAGTTAGCGGAAACCGTAAACACGGTGCGCGGACTCTATTAAGTTTTCTGTATAAAACGCCTAGCTAAGGATTCATGGATTATAATATGGAAACTCAAGAAGAATTTGTCTTGTCTCGGTGTGAATTATGCAAATGAAAACCGCTAACGTGGAAATTCGCCTTTTAAATTGCATTTCTACAGCTATAAATAAGAGCTTTTCCTTCAAATAATGAAGCAAAATCTTAAGAAATCCTTACTTTTTAAGGATACAAAATTGAAAAGCGCTTTTTTTTGTATTTCTCTACTAGTAGTTAAGTGAAGTGCCGTGCAATAAAATAATAAATTCCGGCGCACCAATTTAATTTGGAAAGGAATAGAGAAACCATCGCCGTGTGGTTTATATTTTATACGCTGGTAAATTGTTGATAAACGTTGGAACGAACAAAAACAAGTCCCTTCTTGGTCTAAAAATTGCCACTAATTATTATTATCTGGCCTCGAGGTAAATTTTTAATGGTTTATATGGAATAAAATAATAATGGTTGCTCGAGAGCAGCCATGTGACGCGTCCGATGATGCGTGCGTTTGTGGTTCGCTTTTTTTTAAATTAAAAATTTTCTAACTATTACGTGACATCTCCTGAAACGTTAGTAAATATAATGTACATAACGAGTGGTAACGTGACTAAAAAATTTTAATAAATCGTGGGTTTATATAGGGTGGTCACAAATTTTGTTATGTCCCAATAACATCCCAATAACTCGAATTTTTTAAATAAGAACAGCTACTTGTTGACACGCCATTTTTTAGAAATTGAATAAATAACAAGAATATAAAAAAATATATACAGGGTGTGGTTTAAAAAACAACTTTTGATGTCATTTTCACCACTTTTTATAAAAATTATGGAGCAAATGAGCGGTTACACTTTTTATAACTTTGGCACCAAAATTTGAAAATTTGAAAATCACCTATTTTTTTACTCACAAATCATCTAGTGTGGTAAGACGTAAGTTTAATCAACGGCCACCTTGTATAAATGGAATAGAAGAGCGGAAGTATAAAAAGATGATGTTTCAAGTTTAAAAAGCGCTCTTTTTATAAAATTTAACTCTTTGTCGTTGAGCAAAGCAGTCGATTTTATGAGAGCCCTGATCTCTTATTTGAAATTTCTAATATAAATTTACATCGTAATGTTAAAATGTTATATAAAACTACTTTATTAACATTTTCAAACTGGTTTAAATTAAAAAATAATATTTATATACCGTCTTCTCTTTTTTTAATTGTTTAGAGATTATTAAATATTTTTAATGTTCATAATTTAATACAAAAAGTTAATTTACTTTTAATATATTATGCTATAAAGTAAATATAAACATAGGACGTTAATAGAATTCAACCTTTAAAAGATACATATAGATACTCTTTTTTTTATTCTTGTTTCTCATTTAGTTAAACTACCTTTTATAAAAATGTAAATTTCAAAATTTAATCCATAAATTTTTTATTTTTTATTTAGTCAAGATGGGCTATTATAAAAGATTGATATCTATGCCAAAATATTTTATATCCAAAAAAACGAATCTAATTTTATTTTGAATAAGATACACGAGGTTGGGGGTGTATAAGTTCAGCTAGTGGCCTCAGGTATAATTAAGTGAGCCAAACCAGAATTTTGAATAAATAATGAGAGTATCACATGACAGAATGCAGTTTGCAAGTTTATGTAACGAGTGAAGGGATGAAGGGTACATACGTAGAACATAATATTTTAAGCTTCTATAAGAAGCTATTTATGTCCCTTTTAAGTCACTCAACAGAAAAATAGAGTTAAACCCCCTGGTAAAGCGTGAGAGGTGGTAGAGGCGACATACAAACTAAGGACGTCATTCGAAATAATTCTTTACTTTTTAACCTAATTTCCTGATTAATATAAGGCCGTTTTGCTAAATATTTAGTATGCACGTGTTAGCTATTTATGTCCCTTTTAAGTTACTCAAGTAAAAAATAAGCTTAAACTCCCTGGTAAAAGGTGAGAGTTGGGAGAGACGCCATACAAACGAAGAACATCATTCGAAATAATTATTTACTTTTTGACCTAATTTCCTGATTAATATAAGGCGTTTTACCAAATATTTTGTATGTCCGTGTTTACTATTTATGCCCCTGTTGAGTTACTCAAGTAAAAAATAAGCTAGAACTCCCTAATAAAAGGTGAGAGTTGGGAGAGACGCCATGTAAACGAAGGACGTCATTCGAAATAATTCTTTAGTTTTTGACCTAATTTCCTGATTCATACAAGGCCGTTTTGCTAAATATTTAGTATACACGTGTTAGCTATTTATGCCCCTTTTAAGTAACTCAAGCAAAAAGTAAGCCTTAAACTCCCTGGTAAAAGGTGAGAGTTGGGAGAGACGCCATAAAAACGAAGGACGTCATTCGAAATAATTCTTTAATTTTTGACCTAATTTCCTGATTAATATAAGGCCGCTTTCCCAAATATTTGGTATGCCTGTGTTGGCTATTTATGTCCCTTTTAAGTCACTCAAGAGAAAAATAGGTTTAAATCCCCTGGTAAAGCGTGAGAGTTGGGAGAGGCGCCATACAAACTAACGACGTCATTCGAAATAAGTCTTTACTTTTTGACCTAAATTCCTGATTAACATAAGGCCGTTTTGCTAAATATTTAGTATACACGTGTTAGCTATTTATGTCCCTTTTAAGTACCTCAAGCAAAAAATAAGCTTAAACTCCCTGGTAAAGGGTGAGAGTTGGGAGAGACGCCATACAACGAAGGACGTCATTCGAAATAATTCTTTAATTTTTGACCTAATTTCCTGATTAATAAAGGGCCGATTTCCCAAATATTTTGTATGCCTGTGTTGGCTATTTATGTCTCTTTTAAGTCAATCAAGAGAAAAATAGGCTTAAACTCCCTGGTAAAGCGTGAGAGTTGGAAGAGGCGCCATACAAACGAAGGACGTCATTCGAACTCATTCTTTATTTTTGACCTAATTTCCTGATTAATATAAGGCCGCTTTCCCAAACATTTGGTATGCCTGAGTTAAGTATTTACGCCCCTTTTAAGTCACTCAACAGAAAAATAGGTTTAAACCCCCTGGTAAAGCGTGAGAGTTGGGAGAGGCGCCATACAAACTAAGGACGTCATTCGAAATAAGTCTTTACTTTTTGACCTAATTTCCTGATTAATATAAGGCTGTTTTGCTAAATATTTAGTATACACGTGTTAGCTATTTATGCCCCTTTTAAGTAACTCAAGTAAAAAATAAGCTTAAACTCCCTGGTAAAAGGTGAGAGTTGGGAGAGACGCCATACAAACGAAGGACGTCATTCGAAATAATTCTTTAATTTTTGCCCTAATTTCCTGATTAATATAAGGCCGTTTTGCCAAATATTTTTAATTCCTATGTTAGCTATTTATGTTCCTTTTGGGTTCCATAAGAAAAAAATAAGTTTCAACCTCCTTGAAAAGCGCGAGAGTCGGGAGAGACACCGTACATACTAAAGACGTCATTCGAATTAATTCGTAATTTTTGAATTAATTTCCTGATTAATCTAAGGACGTTTTGCCAAATATTTTTTATGCTTCTGTTAGCTATTTATGTCTCTTTTAAGTTCCACAAGAACAAAATAGGCTGTAACCTCCTTGAAAAGCGTGAGAGTCGGGAGAGACATCATACATACCAAGGACGCTATTCGAATTATTTCTTATGTTTTGAATTCATTTCCCAATTAATCTATGTTTATGTTAGCTATTTATGTCCCTTATGAGTTTCATAAGAGCCAAATAGGTTTTAACCTCCAGGTAAACCGTGAGAGTCGGGAGAGATGCGATCCATACCAAGGACATTTTAATTAGTTCATTAATTTTTACTTAATTTCCTGATTAATCTAAGAACGTTTCGCCAAATATTTTTTATGCTTCTGTGAGCTATTTATGTCTCTTTTGAGTTCCACAGGAATAAAATAGGCTTTAACGTCTTAGTAAAGAGCGAGAGTCGGGAGAGACCATACATACAAGTTCTCAACTCTTCCAACAGTGTGACTATACCTATGGTAGAGTGAGTGAGGCATTGTAACACTAAAAAGAAATGATCTGTGCTCATTGCTCACGTATGGTATAATTATCTATTAGATCACTCACGTTTAAAAAAACGAATGACACTGACACTACCCAAAGAAACGCCCAAAAAAATTTTCTTCCACATAAAATAAAACTATTAATGACAATGTGCGACCATTACCTCCAAGCATAAAAAAACGTTAAATTGGACTCTTTTAATGTTATATAATTTTATCAAAGGGTGGTCTTGACCATGCGAGGGGACAAGTAAGAAGTTAAAACATGCTACCTGATTACCTACCCACATTATGATCAGATCCTACACTAATAATATAAAAAAACATAACGGGCGTTACAATAGTGGCCTGTTTGTAATGAACCTAACATGCTTTAGCTACCTTTAGTTGTCGACAATCATTAATCATCGATTCAAAAGATTAAGTCACATTTTTATCATACAAAATAAAGATCGTATGAATGAACATGAACATTTCCACCCATTTATTTTGTTAATTTGTACATTATGTATTTTTTTTTATTTGTTTAAAAAAAATTAAGAATCCAAGTCGATCAATCGGCAATTCGTCGTCGTTTATGCAAAGCAATCCAAAATTTAGATTTCAAGACACGCATAGATAATTAAAATAATTTATGAACATCTGTCACTTTTGTAAAGGGTTGATTTCCCAATTACAATAGCAATTTAGAATTCCATACATCTTAGTGTTCTTAAGACTGCCCAGGTAGGATGAAAATCACATTTGTCTAATTGTGATTTATACGATCCTTTGTTAAAGTCTGTTTGATGTTAACTTTTATTTCTTTACAGAACCGTACTTGTTTTTAGTTTGTTTCTTTATTTTCAATTAAATTTACTCTTATTTGACAAAACTATAGATATACAGGGTGATTATTGGAACCTCTATTGTTTGCTAGTTTTCTGCTATGCAGAGAACATTGCTCTTTTAGACAAATTGTGGCTTTGGAAACTTTATTTTACAAAAAATCAACAACCAACCTTATAAACTCCTACCTTTAAATTTTAACTATAGTCAAAAACTTATGAGAACAATAGGGCGGAGCCAATATCTTGCTTAGTACAGATGGAAAGAGCGAGTGCTCTCTCCCTCGCTCTATCTCTAAAATTAATGCGACCAGATGTTACCAGACAGAGTTTCGTTATGATAAGAAGAGATTGCAGGATAGTCTTGGATTCTTGGGTGAAACAATGACAAACCTAAAGAAGAGTAACCAGAACCAGTATGTGAAATAAAACATTTAAGACGTAGATTTTTTAGAAAATTTCTGGACGGAGCCTGTGCGCTACAACGAAAATGTGACCCATCGCATAGAGTCACATTAATTGTGGTGATATGGAGAGAGAGATATTACTCGCTTCCTCCATCTGTACTATGTACGATATTGGCTCCGCCCAGGAATTCTCTAAAAATCTCATTCCGAACACCGAAGAGCTCCCAACAGATGATCTCTTGCTCACACTTTCTCTCTAACTATTTCAGTACGTAGACAGAGAGATAGTATGAGGACTATCTGGCTCTTCTCTTCTAAACGAGGCCTATGACACATTCAAGGTATTAGACGTTGAAGCTAAGGGAGAGTAGAACTGGCTTCACTTAGTCTCGTCGGCCAAAGCTGTAATTTGGCCCATGTACCCTACCGGACCCCTAGGAAGATCAATAACTTTCAGGAAATAAAGATATCATACTTAAAATAAAGATTTCTATTTCATTAAACAGCGGTTGCCCACCCCATGCCCGCTGGCACCATGATGCCAGGCGACCGGTTTACGTGTGCCCGCCGCTTGTACGACCATGATAAAAAATTTAAGTTAATGTTGCCTCAACCGATATTCTAGAATATGCTCATAGATACAAAAAGGTTGGGAACCCCTGGGTTAGAGTATACTAGGGTAGGTTGGGGTCGTGAGATTAAGTTGTGTTTGCTAATAATAAACTTGAACTTCCTTATTCATAAACGTTTGACGTTGGCAATGAACGACCTGCCGATATGGTCAGTCCGACCCTGATATGAGGTGATTAAAACGGAAAGTGAAAAGATCGTGCTAAGCAAGAAGTGTGCACTGTATTTAAAATAGACCATGAACTAACGTACTAATAGGATGAATTACGCAAATAATTTCCTTCATGTGAATATAAGAAAATGAGTTCCTAAGAGAAGAACACGTAACTTGTGAAGGGCTGTAGGCACAACAATAAAACTTCAAAAATTCCAAAAAGAGTCTCAAGAAGGTCTTAAGAGGCAACTCGTGCAAATTGGGCCTTTTTAACATAAAAACAAATTATTTACCTTTTTTATGATGTCCCTTGTCGATTGCGCCCTTGTCCATGCCTCACTTAGTTTAAAATTAAAACGAATCGAACGAATAATAATTATTGAACACTGAGCACGTGAGCACTTATTTTTAGAACAAAAACTGAATAACGATTTATTAAAGCTTCCATCAAGCTTCCAACATCGGACTCGATTTGAAATAACGCGTACGCGGGAATTTAAACTCGATTCCGAAAAAAACGTTTTTATGCTGAAATCGAAAATTGTAAAATTAAACAAAAATATAGTTTGATACTTTCTCGTCCAATGGAAATGGCCTGAAAATAGAAATTTGATTTTTACGTCTTCATTTTATTTATTATGGTATGGTATCGAAAAGATGGATTAACCGATAGGATTTGAGTGAAGGAGAAGAGGAAGAAGAATGTCTTCAGATGTCTACAAAAAGGCGAGTGGATAGGCAGAATGAGATGGCAAATTGTAAATGAAACGACAACAGCCGTACTCACCTGTTGCTGTACTTTCTTGACAGATCTTCAGAAGAAGAAGTTCTTCCATTGTTTCCTCGTCCAACGATACGATCTGAAAAAAGAAATTTGATTTAGTTATAATTCTTACGTCTTAGTTTATTACTAAATGATAAACGAAAGACATTTGGCTCCATCAGTAATTGCCGACTTGTCGACATTACCAATGACCAGTCCGACCCTGTGCTACGGTACAAACATAGCAAAATTATAATGGGCAAAAGTTTCAGTCCCCCCAGCCTTGGAAAAAGGCGTACCATTAGCCGTCAATATCCTAGGTGTTCGGGTAAAAGGCAGCAGAAGATCTCTGCTGGTCGCTTTCGACCTCTGTCACGCGGCCCCCAGTAGTCCCGTTATTAGACTATTGAGAATTATCGGGCTTAACAGGCCACCCGTACCTGCAAAACTGTAACCAGGTTAACTGGCGGTACTCAACAGGAGTTATCGTGGTGGGTCGACCGATTCAGCCACCAGCCAACCTGACTGCATCAACACTTGATGAGAACGCTGAAGTTCCGCTGACCCCGCTTGCTTAGAGTGGCAGTTCAGAGAGAATATGTTGTCAGGTACAACAACCTTCAAATAAATAAATAAAAACAGTAAGAAAACGAAAGAGAACGGCCCTATCAGCTAAGCGTGTTAAACTCTATAAAGGCCGGACTTCCAAAGATGGTAGCAGAAGTCATTTAAGAATTCTCGAGGAGAGTTCTAAAAAACTCCCTTATTTGAAAATTAATGTTGGCAGTACTCCACTCATAGCTTCCACCAATCGTTATAGTGGGCATCCTCTTTTCTTTCAACTTCCAAGTTACGGTTTTTCATGGCTCTTTGGACCCCTTCGTTCCGAGATCTTATCGGGGTCACCCGTGTTTCCTTCTTTGGGTGTCCATTTTCAAAGCTTTTTAGGGCATCTATTTTCGTTCATCCAGATCATTTATCGCAGCGATTGTTGAGAAGGGACACTCTAATGCAGAAATTTCAAGTATGAAAATGCTCTTTACGATTGTCGTTTCTTAACGTCTATTAGAGGATCCATGGAAGGGAATTTCTAACTTCACATGGTTTAATTAGAACTAGTGACGCTAAGCCTGCCCAAAATCCTCAACTAGTGATCTGATGGGAGTACTCTTTTGCCCTCTAGAACTATTTTAGATTTTAGAGAGAGAACTAGTGATCTGGTGGGAGAAGCCCTTGTAATGTCTTCAGAACTATTGGTCTCTCCCTTACGGCCGTACCGCTCTAGGAGAGAGAACTAGGTGGCTCCAGGATTATTGATCTCTCCGTTAAAACCGTACGGGTCTATAAGGGAGAACTAGGTGTCTCCAGAACTATTGATCTCTTTCTTAGGACCGTACGAGTCTAGGAGAGAGAACGAGGTGTCTCCAGGACTTTATATCTCTCCCTTAAGACCCTACGGGTCTAGTAGAGAGAACTAGGTATCTCAAGGACTATTAATCTCTACCTTAGGATCGTACGGGTCTAGAAAGAGAAGTAGGTGTCTCCAAGACTACTGATCTCCACTTAGGACCGTACGAGTCTAACAGAGAGAACTAGGTGTCTCCAGGACTATTTTTCTCTCCCTTTAGGACTATTTGTTTGAAGAGTGAAATTCACTAGACACGGTTGGTGGCCTCTTGGTGCAAACCATACGTTTTAAGAGCTATAAAAAAGCAATAAAAATAATAAGGGCTTTGAATTATTTATAGGACGCACTGTATATGCCCATAACAATAAAAATCGAAAGCTCAGCTCCTATATTGTCTAGTACAAAATGGCATTGACTTGATAAGCTGACAACAGATCACGAAATAGATACTTAAAGTTTTTTTATCATTGCGAACAATGCGAAATTATTGCACATTATTTCTAAGAAAAATTTTACTTTAGTATTAAATTACTCAAGTTGTGCACAAATTTATTCTACTGGGTGTATCTAATTATTACGAGAGTAATAATGTGAATTAATTCGAAAAGGTATCAAAGCGTTAAATGTAATGTATTTAGGTGTGAAAAGTAACAAATAAAATGTCTCTTAATAATGCATCGAAGAGAACATTGTTACGGAACCAAATTAAATTTTATACCTTCATGCTGTTCTTTAGAAAGTCAGCCGGATGTGAGGTGTATTTAGTAATTTTCCTACCTTTTATAGAACACATCATCTCCACCTTATCTACCTTAACATTAACTTATACCTGGATAAAGTCGTCATTTATTCACATATAACCATATTCTCTCGTGTGTATTTGCTTCGTTGAACATTTATTTTCGCATGAATTATAATAGTTAAGAATTGCAGTTGCAAATCTTGATTTTGAGCAAAATTTTCTCATTTGAAAGGAACGTATGCACATAATTGGCGTAATTATTATTTATTATCTTTTCAAGATTTATAAATGCTTCTTATTCTTCCTATATGACTATGTTTAACTGCTTATTCAATTGAAAAGTTAATTTGCTCAATAAATAATAAAGTCGTTAAGTGAAACCGACCGAACACTAAACAGTTGAGGATTTTTTCGTCATTTTTTGGCTTTAGGAAGGTTCAAACATACTATTCAAATTAACCTGCTTGGATTTTAAAGAAAAATACACCAGAGGTCGGCAACCTCTTCTAAAAGAAGCACTCCCCCCAAATGGTTATGGTTTCTTATAACAAAGACTCCTTATCAATTTTAATTCTCCTGCATGGGGGGAGCTGGAAGCTTAAGACTTTGCACTGAAGTGGTCATCAATGACCAACAAATTTAGTAGACAGGTAGTTCACATTTCGAGAAGATAAATGCACTCCTCTGGTATGCCGATCAAAATGATTAAAATTAAACGATAAAATGGGAATAAACGTATATGGACCAAATGGTAGCCCTCAGAAGCCTTAGGCCCCTCACCATCTATCTTTAAGGCATAAATGCATAACATGGTATTCTGCACCTAAGAGAACATCAGCAACTAGCGTATCCAAAAAAAGATAATCTCTATTTTGTAAGAGAACCAAGTTTTACTGAAGGCTTGAAGATTGAAAGATGAAGCAAAATACTTGGAGATTGTCAAGCAACTGACTACTAACAATAAGGTCACACCGATGTGGATACCAAGGTACGAAGCTATTAAAAGGATTGAAACTGCATATTGCTTAGCAAATGAAGCAGCGAAACCTTCATAGCTAGGGCCCAAACCATTTTAAGGCGCATTAGGAAGCCACATGACTTTACTCAAGCCATGGGAAGCCCAATAATAGAGCTGTTCTTGGATGAACAATATGATCATGTTCGATCAAAGACATGCGACAATGTTCATACAACATTCACAAAAAAGAACCCAAGACCTAGAAATTGAAATTTAGAACCATCGCTGGTTTGCTATATCGACACTTAAAAAGATGGGTCAAGTCGAGACCCACGACACATGCTGCTACTGCAAAAAAGCACCAACAAAAAGCTGCCGAGCTGCAATTGTGAAGCTAATGCGCTGCAAAGACTGCAGCCCCTAGAAAAGGTGTGTCTAGAGCCAAAGCAGCCTTCAGAAAAATCGCTCAAATGTCATGGGACGGGCTACACCAGTCTAGTCAACAAAGGGGTTATAGAGAAGAGATGGAACAGGGTGAAATTTTTTTCTTCAGGAATGTGGAGCTAGGAGGTAAAAATACTAAGATCTCCAGTGCTAGGTATATGGATAAGAGAGGAAGAGGGTGGGATGGTCTCGTGTTTTGGGTTTTCGCTTATATCTTAAAACGGTGGGTAGTACGGAAAAATTGCTTTTAACAAAATGAGAGCTTATTAAATTTCCTACAAGATTATGCCTATTCATTTTTCCACATTCCTTATAGTTTTCGAGATATCTTCCCGCAAAAATCCTCGTCGAAATAAAATAGAAAGAGCATTCAGTGAGAATCTCGCGATTCGAGTCTAGACAATCCTTCTGAGGGCACCATTGACAAACTTTCTAATAAATTAATGAGAGGATCCCTTATTACTGATGTTTAAACTCTTTCTAAAAACCTCTTGCATTGATTTTAAAGTTTTCAGGATTTGTTGGTCGTCGAAATGAAATAGGAAGAATCTCCCAGTGAGAATCAAACGATTCCACTCTAAATAATCCTTTGAGGGCACCTTTTAGAAATTTTATAATAAATTAATGCATTGATTTAAGAGTTTCCAAGAGCTTTTGGTCGTCGAAATGAAATAGAAAGAATCTCCAGTGCGAATCTAGCGATTCGACTCTAAATACTTGTTCTGAGAGCATCATTGGGATATTTTCTAATAAATTAATGAACGAATCCCTTATTATTTATGTTAAAACTCTTGCTAAAGACCTTTTGCACTGATTTTAGAGTTTTCAAGAGTTTTTGGTCGTCGAAATGAAATAGAAAAATCTCCAGTGAGAATCTCGCGATTCGACTCAAATCCTCCTTCTGAGAGCACCATTGAGATATTTTCTAATAAATTAATGAGCGAATCCCTTATTATTGATGTTTAAACTCTTGCTAAAGGCCTTTTGCATTGATTTAAGAGTTTTCTAGATTTTTTGGTCGTCGAAATGAAATAGAAAAAATATCCAGTGAGAATCTCGCGATTCGAATCTAAATACTCCTTCTGAGAGCCTTATTGGGATATTTTCTAATAAATTAATGAGCAAATCCCTTATTATATATGTTTAAACTCTTGCTAAAGGCCTTTTGCATTGATTTTAGAGTTTTCAGGATTTTTTGGTCGTCGAAATGAAATAGAAAGAATCTCCAGTAAGAATCTCGCGATTCGACTCTAAATACTCCTTCTGAGAGCCTTATTGGGATATTTTCTAATAAATTAATGAGCAAATCCCTTATTATATATGTTTAAACTCTTGCTAAAGGCCTTTTGCATTGATTTTAGGGTTTTCAAGAGTTTTTGGTCGTCGAAATGAAATACAAATAATCTCCAGTAAGAATCTCGCGATTCGACTCTAAATACTCCTTCTAAGAGCATTTTTGGGATATTTTCTAATAAATTAATGAGCGAATCCCTTATTACTGATGTTTAAACTCTTGCTAAAGGCCTTTTGCATTGATTTTAGAGTTTTCAAGAGTTTTTGGTCGTCGAAATGAAATAAAAAAATCTCCTGTGAGAATCTCGCGATTCGACTCTAAATAATCCTTCTGAGGGCACGTTTGAGAAATTTTATAATAAATTAATAAGCGAATCCCTTATTATTGATGTTTAAACTCTTGCTAAAGGCCTTTTGCATTGATTTAAGAGTTTTCAGGATTTTTTGGTCGTCGAAATGAAATAGAAAGAATCTCCAGTGAGAATCTCGCGTTTTGACTCTAAATACTCCTTCTGAGAGCACCATTGAGCAATATTCTAGTAAATTAATGAGCGAATCCCTTATTATTGATGTTTAAGATCTTGTTAAAAACCTCTTGCTTTGATTTTAGAGTTGTCAGGATTTTTTGGTAGTCGAAATGAAATAGGAAGAATCTCCAGTGAGAATCTCGCGATTCGACTCTAAATAATCCTTCTGAGGGCACCTTTGAGAAATTTTATAATAAATTAATGAGCGAATCTCTTGTTAATAATGTTTAAACTCTTTCTAAAGACCTTTTGCATTGATTTCAGAGTTTTCAGAATTTTTTGGTCGTCGAAATGAAATAGAAAGAATCTCCAGTGAGAATCTCGCGTTTTGACTCTAAATGATTGATCTGAGGCCACCATTGGGAAATTTTCTAATAAATTAATGTGCGATTCCCTTATTATTGATGTTTAAACCCTTTCTAAAGAGCTGTTTCATTGATTTTAGAATTTTCAAGAATTTTTGGTTGTTGCAATGAAATAGAAAGAACATTCAGTAAGAATCTCGCGATTCGACTCTAAATAATGATTCCGAGGGCACCTTTGAGAAATTTTATAATAAAGTAATACCTAAGCGCGAAAATTAAATTAAAAACTTTCCCGGGCCTCAAGATCCCTGATGTTGCGTGCAAAGGATAAGTATTGGGAGGTAATTGTGAAAGTAGTTCCGAGTAGATATCGATCAAAGAATTATTTTTATTTTTAAATCTACAAAAAAAAGAAAAGTAAGAGCTGAGTGAGTTGAGTAATTTTAATTGGAGTGCATACATAAAAATTTGCATTCTGATTAACCAACGAAATCCCACAATCTGAATATTATGTTGTACCTACAGTTAACAATTTACATTAAAATTAAGTTATTTTAAGTGCACACACACGTTACAAAAAATATACCATCAACATCCCAATTTCGTATACAAGGTTTTGATTAAATAAAACGAAAGTGATGATAATTATACTATGTCATTTAGTTTAATTTTAATTCTTCCATTGAATATTAAAGTGTGTTAAATTGCAAATTGTGTTTTAATGTTGTGTAATTATTATTGAAATAGCTTTTTTTAATTTTTTCTGCATAAAAGATTTAGAAAGTGAGCCTTTTATTATCGAGTGACATTTCAAAATTAAAGGTAATCTTTTAAACATGAAATTAATAAAGGCAAGTCCCATTTGTAATTGTACAAAAGTGAAACTGATATTAAAACGGGGGTAAATTTCAAATGGATGTAATTTTACTTTTCTTATTGCTTTAATTAAATTTTGTAAAATATAGTGGTCATTTTAAAAAAAAATTGGTAGCAGTTTTTACTATTGCAATTTTTTTTTGTTGTTGTTAACTTTAAGTGTTTTTACTTTCTAGCACTCGACTAAAAAATAAAAAATTACGATCCAGAAGATCAAATTTATATGCTTCACACGCAAATAATAATTTAAAAGGGTTTCTGTTTAAATTTGGTCTATAAACGACAGTGGACGTATTGGCAGATTACCTAAGAGGGCCCTAAATTGATGGAAAGACAAAGGCATACGAGGAATACGAAAGAGTAAAAATATTTTAAAATAAAGTAACTAGGACGAAATCCTCATAATCGATAAATCTATCCACATGCCCAGTGGGTAATCAATATAACCATTTACTCACTTATCCACTTAAAACCCATTGCTACGCACTACACATGAACCGATTAAATCATCTACGTACTTACTACACAACAAGACATCATAAACCCATTTATCTTTCTGTCCATTGAGAGATTCTTGTATGATTAATTAGACCTTATTAACCTTTATTATCACTACAACCTGTTTAGACCTATTGGGACTCTCTCCTTTGTCTAATGATTCAATTCAATTTTCAACATCTTGATAAAGTTTAAGATCGTTTTGGTACAGGGACGCATTGAGAACTAAATTTGGTTCTAGAAAACGTGATGAAATTACCCCAAAGTCTATACAAAGACACGATGAACTACATAGAGATTGAGCATGTTTCTGTTCTCAGCTCACTAGAGTTAAGGCTCGTTCTGACGATGACACTGGTGTCATAATATTAAATGTTGCAGTAGTGCCATCATTATATTATATTATAATATAATTATGTCATGGCATTTTATGACAGTAAAGGCATGACACTAGTAGGATCGACAGAACGGACCTTTAGTCAAAAATAAAAAGAGTTCTTAGTAGTTCAGGTACATAGCATTATTTGGGCATTCATACATAACATAACCCAGCTTCTATAACATAGGACAGGAAGGAGTGGAGAAAAATATGGAAAAAGACACCAAGAGATAATTGAACCGAATCCATACCTTAGATAAGCTCTACTTGTTCAATAAAAGGCATTACTCTGTACCGTAGTGCCATCCATGACTTTCTTAGCGTTCTTACATAACTTCTAAGAACGCTGTAGAGCGCTTCAGGTCCTATGTTTTGAGAAGAGAATTCATTTGCTAACCTAATTTGCAGTTTGATGGATTCAATGCCCTAATGCCTTGTTAGCTGTTACCCCTTGATACACATCAAGCTAACCTTGCGTTTTGAAATATCCAATCAGGCTTTCAAAAGGAAAAAATTAATCTCAGAGATCGATGGAGTGAGTCTCAGAGACCTATTAATTTTTGTTGTGAACTATTCGTTTTCTGTGGCATTTCCAATTTTTTCTTTCTTCAAACTTCTTCCATATTTCTTACTTCCATGGTCTGTCAACCTCTGTCATACACCCTTATTGGAAGTGAGTCGTGAATCTACACTGGGTCTCGTTTACCCATATACCAATCTATACCTATACTATTCCACCCCTAAATGGGGTAACCTACCCCCAAAAAACCAACGAATATATTTATTTGCTATACAACTTAAAATAGCAAGAGAAATAAATGTGAAATGCAAAGACTATCAAAATCAATAAATAAGCTGGAAAATTTATTGGAATATTTTTTCAGAACGTAAATTTATTATCTTTCTCCACATATAAATCTAATACGTCAGTTGGTGTTATCAATAAATTAAACTTTATCATATATGAATACTAAAAAATAATTTTTTTCTCCCCTAAAAAGAGACACAGTTTAATGTAACAAGGAACAAATTTTTTACGCTCGAAATGATTTTATTGCGGCCTTAATGGCCATTATTATAGTTATTTTAGAAATTCAAACCCCCTATACATAATACAAAATCCCCATGTCACCTCACCTGGGACTGTCCAAGATGTAAAATCTATTCAAGCGTTTCTTTATCCACTAGGTCTGGTTTGACAAATAGATCCAACAATGGATATTTCTTTTGTACGAAAGTGTCGGAAACATAAATGGGTCGGAATGTTATCGTTTTCTTTAGGAAGTTATTGCTAGAAAATTGCAACCAAAATGTGTGTGTGTGTGTGTGTGTGGTGTGCGTATGGTTGTAGTAGTAGTATTTTAACAATTTAAGTCAATTCATAGCACCTTTACGTTTTAACGTGGTTTTAAGTTTCCCTACATCCCTCTACCAATCACTCATATAGTTAACAAATAAATAAATAGTTACAAATTGCATTGATGTCAACAATGTTGGTGCTCAACGTCATCGTTGAATTACATGCATTAATGTTGCTATTTGTTTGTCATAAGTTTAATTAAAGCTTTTGTAAAATCAATATTAATAGGGGTAGTAAATATTACACAACAACAATTAAATGAATTGAAATTTCTGTTTTTTTTTTTAATTTAAAAAAAATTCTCTCGAGTTTTCGTTTTTAAATTAGAAAATATTTTGATGTCGTCGTGGAAATTTAAAAAAAGACGTCGGGGTAGTATTTCACTTCCCTTGTGACAAATAAAAGCTACGGGAATAAATTTAGTGTAAAAACTATGCCATTGTCTTAATCAAAGAGTTTCCATTTTATTTTTAATTTGAACGGCTATTCCAATATCGATCGCTTATAACAATTTGAGAGGATTAGTTGAAGAATCCTAAAATAAAACAAAAGAGCTCAAGTGGTAAAACCTCAGACATTTTGTTGGAATCTTAGGTGGTTGTCAACTTTTTATTTTATTGAACATGGCCATTGTTTATGTTTTTCAATACTTCGATCTTAAAAACAGTTTGCTTTAATCTGCTATCATGGATGGACAATTATAGGCTCTCGATTAAACTCCAATTGCACGTTTCGAGTTTATTTTTAAGTACTACACTCTATCCACCGAACAGATGCATCTAAGCCACTCCCCACAAGTTTCTGTCTAATAAGATTGTCGCTTGTTAACTCTTGTGTGAATGTCGTAAACCAAATTGCCAAAATTCGACCAATAGAAAAATTCTATTCAAATATCGCGCGCTTTTGTAGGAGTGGCTTAGCTGTATCTGTTCGATGGACTGAAAAAATAAAAATATGGTTTTGATACAAAAGAGAAGAGACACAAAGACGCTATGTAATTTAGTAGGCTCGAGTAGGTTCGTCTACAAGTGTAAAACAATTTTTGACAAGGAACCTTCAGTAGAGGTGATGAGCAAAAGTGATACTTTTACATCGTAAGCCGAAAAGACCTCAAAACTTTATTCCCATAAACATTACCATATTCATTAACCTACTAGAACTAAAATCCAATTGTATCTTGTTCTTATTCTGATAATTAATCTTTTCCATTATTCGCCAATACGCCAATAGTTATTTATTTTTTATTTTTCAATTTGCAGTAAATTTGTAGAATTAAAGTACTGAAATTACGTACTATCTCTAATGCTACTATTAGAATTCTCGACAATTAAAAATGTCTAAAAACCAGTATATAGATGGTAATTTACTAACGAACAGTAAAATAAAATACCAACAACTTATACAACAATTGACAGTTTGCCTATTGTTTTCACTTTGATTATAGTCTCATATATGCGCAGAATTCTCAAGTCCTTTCAATACATTTATTTGCATATTTCTTTGACAACGTTTTAAGAATACTTATTAATTTTTTTATCATCAGTCTACAAGTTCAACATGCATATCAAAGGTAACGCATTGCAATGTTTTCAATAATAGTCGGATTAACAATAAATTATACTTTATCACAAAAAATGTATTAATAAGTCGATTTGGACACTATGACGTGTATCTCCCGACTCTAGCTCCTTAAGGTGTGATCTGAGGGTAATTTTACCTCTAATAAAAATTATAGAGCATAAAACTATCTACCCAAATCAATAAAAGCATCTGTTTTAGTTTCCATAATTAATCTGTGGAAATAAGTAAAAAAAGTTTAAAAAAAAAGTATGCATTCAGCCAATTTTTAAAACATTCGATGACTCTTCCTACTCTAGCTCCTTAAGGTGTGATCTGAGGGTAAATTTACCTCTAATAAAAATTATAGAACATTAAATTGTCAACTCGAATCAATAAAAGCATCTGTTTTAGTTTTCATAATTAATCTGTTGGAAATAAGTAAGAAAAGTTAAAAGAAAAAAGTATGCATTCAGCCAATTTTTAAAACATTTGATGTCTCTCCCTACTCTAGCTCCTTAAGGTGTAATGTGAGGGTAATTTTACCTCTAATAAAAATTATAGAGCATTAAATTGTCTACTCGAATCAATAAAAGCATCTGTTTTAGTTTCCATAATTAATCTGTGGAAATAAGTAAAAAAAGTTTTAAAAAAAAGTATGCATTCAGCCAATTTTTAAAACATTCGATGTCTCTTCCTACTCTAGCTCCTTAAGGTGTGATCTGAGGGTAATTTTACCTCTAATAAAAATTATAGACCATAAAATTATCTACCAGAATCAATAAAAGCATCTGTTTTAGTTGCCAAAATTATTCTGTGAAAATAAATAAAAAAGAAAAATATATGTATTCAGACGATTTTTAAAACATTCTGTGTCTCTCTCTACTGTAGCTCCTTAAGGTGTGATCTGAGGGTAATTTTACCTCTAATAAAAATTATAGAGCATTAAATTATCTACTCGAATCAATAAAAGCATCTGTTTTAGTTTTCATAATTAATCTGTTGGAAATAAGTAAAAAAAGTTTAAAGAAAATGTATGCATTCAGCCAATTTTTAAAACATTCGATGTCTCTTCCTAGTCTAGCTCCTTAAGGTGTGATCTGAGGGTAATTTTACCTCTAATAAAAATTATAGACCATAAAATTATCTACCAGAATCAATAAAAGCATCTGTTTTAGTTGCCAAAATTAATCTGTGAAAATAAATAAAAAAGAAAAATATATGTATTCAGACGATTTTTAAAACATTATGTGTCTCTCCCTACTGTAGCTCCTTAAGGTGTGATCTGAGGGTAATTTTACCTCTAATAAAAATTATAGAGCATTAAATTATCTACTCGAATCAATAAAAGCATCTGTTTTAGTTTTCATAATTAATCTGTTGGAAATAAGTAAAAAAGTTTAAAGAAAAAGTATGCATTCAGCCAATTTTTAAAACATTCGATGTCTCCTCCTAGTCTAGCTCCTTAAGGTGTGATCTGAGGGTAATTTTACCTCTAATAAAAATTATAGACCATAAAATTATCTACCAGAATCAATAAAAGCATCTGTTTTAGTTGCCAAAATTAATCTGTGAAAATAAATAAAAAAGAAAAATATATGTATTCAGACGATTTTTAAAACATTATGTGTCTCTCCCTACTGTAGCTCCTTAAGGTGTGATCTGAGGGTAATTTTACCTCTAATAAAAATTATAGAGCATTAAATTATCTACTCGAATCAATAAAAGCATCTGTTTTAGTTTTCATAATTAATCTGTTGGAAATAAGTAAAAAAGTTTAAAGAAAAAGTATGCATTCAGCCAATTTTTAAAACATTCGATGTCTCTTCCTAGTCTAGCTCCTTAAGGTGTGATCTGAGGGTAATTTTACCTCTAATAAAAATTATAGACCATAAAATTATCTACCAGAATCAATAAAAGCATCTGTTTTAGTTGCCAAAATTAATCTGTGAAAATAAATAAAAAAGAAAAATATATGTATTCAGACGATTTTTAAAACAGTATGTGTCTCTCCCTACTGTAGCTCCTTAAGGTGTGATCTGAGGGTAATTTTACCTCTAATAAAAATTATAGAACATTAAATTGTCAACTCGAATCAATAAAAGCATCTGTTTTAGTTTCCATAATTAATCTGTGGAAATAAGTAAAAAAAGTTTAAAAAAAAAGTATGCATTCAGCCAATTTTTAAAACATTCGATGACTCTTCCTACTCTAGCTCCTTAAGGTGTGATCTGAGGGTAAATTTACCTCTAATAAAAATTATAGAACATTAAATTGTCAACTCGAATCAATAAAAGCATCTGTTTTAGTTTTCATAATTAATCTGTTGGAAATAAGTAAGAAAAGTTAAAAGAAAAAAGTATGCATTCAGCCAATTTTTAAAACATTTGATGTCTCTTCCTACTCTAGCTCCTTAAGGTGTGATCTGAGGGTAATTTTACCTCTAATAAAAATTATAGACCATAAAATTATCTACCAGAATCAATAAAAGTATCTGTTTTAGTTGCCAAAATTATTCTGTGAAAATAAATAAAAAAGAAAAATATATGTATTCAGACGATTTTTAAAACATTCTGTATCTCTCCCTACTGTAGCTCCTTAAGATGTGATCTGAGGGTAATTTTACCTCTAATAAAAATTATAGAGCATAAAATTATCTACCAGAATCAATAAAAGCATCTGTTTTAGTTGCCAAAATTAATCGGTGAAAATAAATAAAAAAGAAAAATATATGTATTCAGACGATTTTTAAAACATTCTGTATCTCTCCCTACTGTAGCTCCTTAAGATGTGATCTGAGGGTAATTTTACCTCTAATAAAAATTATAGAGCATTAAATTATCTACCAGAATCAATAAAAGCATCTGTTTTAGTTTTCATAATTAATCTGTTGGAAATAAGTAAAAAAAGTTAAAAGAAAAAAGTATGCATTCAGCCAATTTTTAAAACATTCGATGTCTCTTCCTAGTCTAGCTCCTTAAGGTGTGATCTGAGGGTAATTTTACCTCTAATAAAAATTATAGACCATAAAATTATCTACCAGAATCAATAAAAGCATCTGTTTTAGTTGCCAAAATTAATCGGTGAAAATAAATAAAAAAGAAAAATATATGTATTCAGACGATTTTTAAAACATTCTGTATCTCTCCCTACTGTAGCTCCTTAAGATGTGATCTGAGGGTAATTTTACCTCTAATAAAAATTATAGAGCATTAAATTATCTACCAGAATCAATAAAAGCATCTGTTTTAGTTTTCATAATTAATCTGTTGGAAATAAGTAAAAAAAGTTAAAAGAAAAAAGTATGCATTCAGCCAATTTTTAAAACATTCGATGTCTCTTCCTAGTCTAGCTCCTTAAGGTGTGATCTGAGGGTAATTTTACCTCTAATAAAAATTATAGACCATAAAATTATCTACCAGAATCAATAAAAGCATCTGTTTTAGTTGCCAAAATTAATCGGTGAAAATAAATAAAAAAGAAAAATATATGTATTCAGACGATTTTTAAAACATTATGTGTCTCTCCCTACTGTAGCTCCTTAAGGTGTGATCTGAGGGTAAATTTACCTCTAATAAAAATTATAGAACATTAAATTGTCAACTCGAATCAATAAAAGCATCTGTTTCAGTCTCCATAATTAATCTGTGGAAATAAGTAAAAAAAGTTTAAAAAAAAAGTATGCATTCAGCCAATTTTTAAAACATTCGATGACTCTTCCTACTCTAGCTCCTTAAGGTGTGATCTGAGGGTAAATTTACCTCTAATAAAAATTATAGAACATTAAATTGTCAACTCGAATCAATAAAAGCATCTGTTTTAGTTTTCATAATTAATCTGTTGGAAATAAGTAAAAAAGTTTAAAGAGAAAGTATGCATTCAGCCAATTTTTAAAACATTCGATGTCTCTTCCTAGTCTAGCTCCTTAAGGTGTGATCTGAGGGTAATTTTACCTCTAATAAAAATTATAGACCATAAAATTATCTACCAGAATCAATAAAAGCATCTGTTTTAGTTGCCAAAATTAATCGGTGAAAATAAATAAAAAAGAAAAATATATGTATTCAGACGATTTTTAAAACATTATGTGTCTCTCCCTACTGTAGCTCCTTAAGGTGTGATCTGAGGGTAATTTTACCTCTAATAAAAATTATAGAGCATTAAATTATCTACTCGAATCAATAAAAGCATCTGTTTTAGTTTTCATAATTAATGTGTTGGAAATAAGTACAAAAGTTTAAAGAAAAAGTATGCATTCAGCCAATTTTTAAAACATTCGATGTCTCTTCCTAGTCTAGCTCCTTAAGGTGTGATCTGAGGGTAATTTTACCTCTAATAAAAATTATAGACCATAAAATTATCTACCAGAATCAAAAAAAGCATCTGTTTTAGTTGCCAAAATTAATCTGTGAAAATAAATAAAAAAGAAAAATATATGTATTCAGACGATTTTTAAAACATTATGTGTCTCTCCCTACTGTAGCTCCTTAAGGTGTGATCTGAGGGTAATTTTACCTCTAATAAAAATTATAGAGCATAAAATTATCTACCAGAATCAATAAAAGTATCTGCTTTAGTTGCCATAATTAATCTGTAGAAATAAATAAAAAAGAAATCATAGTACGAGTATTCTTCGTAGCTACAAGCCTTTACTTAGTGCAATGTTTGCTACAGCTACAAGTTTATTCCTTTATTTTGTAACCCACTGTGTAAATGTGAGAAAAAAAGCAAACGTAAGTAAATACAATTACATATAATCACTGATTTATTTATTCTTATTTCGTATGCTCAAATAAATATTATTTGATCGCTTGACTGATTACAAAAGAACAAGGCAAAGTGATGTACAAGTCATTTGTTTGACCACATTTTAATGATAGAGTGCGTAATAATAGACGTATCCGGTACACATATAACAATACATAATATAAGAAGATACACAATTTGTCAACAAATAACATAAAAACCCGGACGTCAAAATCGAGAATAAATTGCCAAAAAATTGAAGCATTTTATTTACTAAAAATTTGAATTGAATTCCGGACATTTGTTAGTTCTCTCTTTCAAAAAAGAGAAAAAAAGGCGGAATTTACCAAACGTAACTTAGCTATAGAAACGGAAACGTATAATATAGGTTTCGATGGTAGTCACTATAGTCAATTGCATTTGGTTCTTATTGTTTACCTCGTAACCCACGTGCATAGCTTGAAAGAAAAATCTGTCTTTATAACGAAAGCACGATTTATAACCATGCAATTGTGTCTACATGCCTTTTAGTATGTAAAAATGATATAGGGCGTATTTCTGAGCCACCGCATTTTTGGTTCAAACCGCGCACACACAATGACATATTACAACCACCACCCAATTACAATTTTAACGAGTTTCGAATTCACCCCTCATATTTTTTCACATAATTTACTACCCATCTATAAATGAAATCAGAATATCATTGTTCTTTCGATAAAATATGAGCAACGTCAAAATTTGAATAGTCGATTTGAGCCTTTCGCTGGGGATGAAATATTTTAGTTTTTAGCACTTCGCTACTTTTACTTTTTAAATGTTATTTTGTTACACGATTTAATTATTTATCAGTAATTAGTCATTAAAAAGGGTTAAAGTGGTTAGACTGTGATGGTCAATTTTAGCAACGTAGATAGCAATGTTTCGAAGGGCACGTAAAGCTGTCGGTCCTGGTTTGGCTGCTAACGATCATAAAAATTCTAAAGAACGAAACGCATCTAGTAGGTCGAGTTTAAATATCTGATAAACCGAAACAATCCCTTAGGGTAGTCTCAACAAATTTTTGACTGTTGGTCGAATGCATCGCAACTGTGTCGAGAAATCAGTAAAATTACCATCTTGAATTTTGAGTTATTTTAGAATTTAATGAAAACCGTCGCTGATTTATCATTACCATCGTAATAAACTACAGACCATTCACCGACAAGATGCAGCTTAGCCACTCCCATAAAAAGCGCACGATATTCGAATAGAAGTTTTCTATTGGTCAAATTTTGAAAATCCGTTTTACAACACTCACACAAGAATTGAGATGCGTCAACCTTATTTGTCAGGAATTTGTAAGGAGTGGCTTAGCTGCATCTTGTCGGTGAACAATGTAAAGGTCTGTTTAACATCAGAATTAAACCCGGTCCCTCAATTTATAAACTAGCGCCCTTGAGTGACTTTTTAAGATTAGATATCGAGATATCATATTTTAGAAATGAATTAACACCGTTGCCTATTTGTCATTACCTTCGTAATAAGCTATAGACTATTCACCGAAAAGATGCAGCTTAGCCACTCCCAAAAAAAGATCGCGATATTCGAATAGGAGTTGTCTATTGGTCGAATTTTGTAAATCCGATTTACAACACTCACACAAGAACTGTCATGCGTCAACCTTATGTGTCAGGAATTTGTAGGGGGTGGCTTAGCTGCATCTTGTCGGTGAACAATGTATACTTATCAGAATTGAACCCAGTCCCTCAATTTATAAACTCGCGCCCTTGAGTGACTTTTTAAGATTAGATATCGAGATATCTTATTTTAGAAATGAATTAACACCGTTGCCGATTTGTCATTACCTTCGTAATAAGCTATAGACAATTCACCGAAAAGTGGCAGCTTAGCCACTCCCAAAAAAAGCGCACGATATTCGAATAGCTGTTGTATATTGGTCGAATTTTGTAAATCCGGTTTACAACACTCACACAAGAACTGTCATGCGTCAATCTTATTTGTCAGGAATTTGTAGGGGGTGGCTTAGCTGGATCTTGTCGGTGAACAATGTATACTTATCAGAATTGAACCCAGTCCCTCAATTTATAAACTCGCGCCCTTGAGTGCCTTTTTAAGATTATATATCGAGATATCTTGTTTTAGAAATGAATTAACACCGTCGCCGATTAGTCATTACCTTCGTAATAAACTATAGACTATTCACCGAAAAGATGCAGCTTAGCCCCTCCCAAAAAAGCGCACGATATTCGAATAGGAGTTGTCTATTGGTGGAATTTTGTAAATCCGGTTTACAAAACTCACATAAGAACTGTCATGCGTCAACCTTATGTGTCAGGAATTTGTAGGGGGTGGCTTAGCTGCATCTTGTCGGTGAACAATGTATACTTATCAGAATTGAACCCAGTCCCTCAATTTATAAACTCGCGCCCTTGAGTGACTTTTTAAGATTAGATATCGAGATATCTTATTTTAGAAATGAATTAACACCGTCGCCGATTTGTCATTACCTTCGTAATAAGCTATAGACTATTCACCGAAAAGATGCAGCTTAGCCACTCCCAAAAAAAGATCACGATATTCGAATAGCAGTTGTCTATTGGTCGAATTTTGTAAATCCGGTTTACAACACTCACACAAGAACTGTCATGCGTCAACCTTATGGGTCAGGAATTTGTAGGGGGTGGCTTAGCTGCATCTTGTCGGTGAACAATGTATACTTATCAGAATTGAACCCATTCCCTCAATTTATAATTTCGCGCCCTTGAGTGACTTTTGAGATTATATATCGATATATCATATTTTAGAAATGAATTAACACCGTCGCCGATTTGTCATTACCTTCGTAATAAGCTATAGACTATTCACCGCAAAGATGCAGCTTAGCCTCTCCAAAAAAAAGATCACGATATTCGAATAGCTGTTGTCTATTGGTCGAATTTTGTAAATTCGGTTTACAACACTCACACAAGAACTGTCATGCGTCAATCTTATTTGTCAGGACTTTGTAGGAGGTGGCTTAGCTGGATCTTGTCGGTGAACAATGAATACTTATCAGAATTGAACCCAGTCCCTCAATTTATAAACTCGCGCCCTTGAGTGACTTTTTAAGATTAGATATCGAGATATCATATTTTAGAAATGAATTAACACCGTCGCCGATTTGTCATTACCTTCGTAATAAGCTATAGACTATTCACCGCAAAGATGCAGCTTAGCCTCTCCAAAAAAAAGATCACGATATTCGAATAGCTGTTGTCTATTGGTCGAATTTTGTAAATTCGGTTTACAACACTCACACAAGAACTGTCATGCGTCAATCTTATTTGTCAGGACTTTGTAGGAGGTGGCTTAGCTGGATCTTGTCGGTGAACAATGAATACTTATCAGAATTGAACCCAGTCCCTCAATTTATAAACTCGCGCCCTTGAGTGACTTTTTAAGATTAGATATCGAGATATCATATTTTAGAAATGAATTAACACCGTCGCCGATTTGTCATTACCTTCGTAATAAGCTATAGACTATTCACCGCAAAGATGCAGCTTAGCCTCTCCAAAAAAAAGATCACGATATTCGAATAGCTGTTGTCTATTGGTCGAATTTGGTAAATTCGGTTTACAACACTCACACAAGAACTGTCATGCGTCAATCTTATTTGTCAGGACTTTGTAGGAGGTGGCTTAGCTGGATCTTGTCGGTGAACAATGAATACTTATCAGAATTGAACCCAGTCCCTCAATTTATAAACTCGCGCCCTTGAGTGACTTTTTAAGATTAGATATCGAGATATCATATTTTAGAAATGAATTAACACCGTTGCCGATTTGTCATTACCTTGGTAAAAAGCTATAGACTATTCACCGAAAAGATGCAGCTTAGCCACTCCCAAAAAAAGATCACGATATTCGAATAGCAGTTGTCTATTGGTTGAATTTTGTAAATCCGGTTTACAACACTCGCACTAGAACTGTCATGCGTCAATCTTATTTGCTAGGAATTTGTAGGGGGTGGCTTAGCTGGATCTTGTCGTTGAACAATCAGGGGTGTGTTGTAAGCAAGTGGTTATTTTATAACAAGAGCGTTAAACCAGTTTCTAACGTTATTTTTATTTTTCGGCAAATTGGGGTGTTGTAACTTTCTACCTGTTCAACTTAAAATTTTCTCACTTTATATTTGACATTTGGTGTTGTTAAAAGTAAAGATAACCAGCTAGAAATACCCGCAGCCCACACCCTGCCGTTATTCTTTAACGTGAGATAATTGTTGAAGTTTTTGTGTGTTAAAAAGGTTTTTTTTTGGATAATTTTGCTGTTCTTAATGAATTATTAGGAGATTAATTGAAAGAAGAAATACAAGAGTACGTACATAATTTTTTTTAATAAGTTTAAATAAATAATTTACGTCGGTAATTGCACGTATTTTACCTATAGATGTTGCCTGTAGTAAAATACCCAAAAATGCCTTTATTTTTCAAAATCAAGAAAAACATCATAAGGAAAAATTGTTTCTTTTCCCCTCAAGATACTAGGTACAAAATTTAAGAAAAAAATATTAACGTTTTCATTTTTTTGTAAATTTTCACTGTAGTTCTCAAGGGGTTCTTTTCTTTTCATATAAATTCTAGAGATCCAACGAGATAAACATGAGTTTTCGTTTTGTTTTTTAAGTCTAATTTTGGATAATAAAAATATTTTTGTTAAAAACTACTTTGACTATTTTCTCTCATCTGATATTTTGGTGCCTTTTTGGTTCTATTTTATGCAGATTGAAGCCAAAAGCTATTTTCGAAAAACACAATACTTGATCATATTATTTATAATAATAAAAGTCCCATATAAAAAATACGCAATTACCTACGTAAATTATTTATTTAAAATTATTTAAAAAAATTAAATACAAGGGTAAAAGCAAGGGTGTCTTGCTTCTCGATTTAAAATTTCAAAATGTTCCCGCGTGGGCGTGCTCGTTACTGTAGTACAGCAAGCTAAAAACATTTAATTTCTCTCTCTTATTATTGCATGTAAATTTGAGTATACTTACGTCTCCCTCTTTCGACAATGTTCAACTTAGACTTTCTTCCCTTTTTAACATAAAATTTCAACCCAACGTATAACAATAGTAAGATACAACACGCCAAAATCGGACAAACAGGTTATTTTGGTGGTTATTTTTCTATCGTTATTTCGAGAAAATAACGTTAGTTGTTATCTGCTAGAAATAACCTGGAAGTTACAACACACCACTGAATGTATACCTATCAGAATGGAACCCAGTCCCTCAATTAATAAACTATAGACTATTCACCGAAAAGATGCAGCTTAGCCACTCCCAAAAAAAGCGCATGATATTCGAATAGCAGTTGTCTATTGGTCGAATTTTGTAAATCGGTTTACAACACTCACGCAAGAATTGACATGCGTCAACCTTATGTGTCAGGAATTTGTAGGGGGTGGCTTAGGTGGATCTTGTCGGTGAACAATGTATACTTATCAGAATTGAACCCAGTCCCTCAATTTATAAACTCGCGCCCTTGAGTGACTTTTTAAGATTAGATATCAAGATATCTTGTTTTAGAATTTAATTAATACCGTCGCTGATTTGTCATTACCTTCGTAATATCCTAGGTGAGTTTGACATCAGAATTGAACCCGGATCCTCGTTTTATAAACTCTCTCATTTGAGTATCTTTTTAAGATTAGATATTTACTCTTGAAATTATTTTCAGAAACCGGTAATTAAGTCGTTTTGTTTTAACGTAGACTTAAAACTTAAATAAAACTAAAAAATTACTACTAATTAAAAGTCTTCGCTCTTTTAATCTACTTAATGTTTACGAGTGGCTCTTTAAAATAGTATTTAACCTTATAATATTTTTAATTGTAAATTTTTAGAAGCAATTAAAACTAAAAATTTGCATATTTTTCCATTAAAAAGTTTTTTATTTATTTATTAGTTTCTTTTTTAATAAAAAAAAATTTAAAAAAGTTACAACCCTTTGAAAGATATACAGTAGCCTAACATATACCCTTTGTGTATTAAATTCTTTTACCTGAGCTACTTTTATATTTACCTAAACATTTTAGTATACAATATCTTTATGCAGGGCGCACAAAAGAGGATTTTTTTTTCTCCATAAATTCAATTTACTTTAAAGTTTGTGGGTTGTACTTATAATAAGGCACATTTCCTGTCTCTTCATCACCTCATTTTTATACAAACTAATAAGAATAGTATACTGTATACTTTATACTAAGAGCTTTAAAATTCAACCCCTAATATGAAAATTATCAATACCTTTTTTTACACAAAAAAGATTTCTTTATGCGAAACTAATTTAATTTTTATAAAAGTTTAAATTGATTTACACAAAAAAATAAAAAATTTAGACAATTTATCTTTGAGGGTTTGATCGAATGATTTTTTGAAGTTTAAACGAGTGAAAGGATTCGATACAGAGAGTAATAGCTCTCTTTTTTTATACTTGACACTAAACGAGCCTTTTTAAAATTGCAGTATGCAGTAACAGCGTTCAAAAGGCTTAAATCTACTGTATGTAGCACGAAGGGCACGTTAAGCCGTCAATTTAAGCTAAACCATAATTGGCTGTCAAATATTATATCTACCATTTCTAATTAATATTTTTAACTTTAGTTGATAAAATTTCTATTGGAAGAAAATTTCAAATCAAATATAGTTTTGTTCGAACATTTCAACATCCACTTTTGAGTTTCTATAACTGTAATCATTAATTTTCTGATACTATTGTTGAGTATAGAAAAGTTATAAATTGCTTAATTGTATTTTATATCTTTCATTTAGAAAATGGTTTTCTTTAGTCTCAATAATTGCAAAACTAATGTAAAAACAACGGATGTGTCCATATGAGGAACTTTTCGTGCGTATTCCGGTTAAACCGGAAGTAAAGTATACAGTGTTGGATATCATGTAATAGCTAGTTTTACGATCTTTCAAAATATTAAATAATATACAGAGTGTTCCATTTAAATTAAGAAAATTGTTTCCATTTCCATTTGGTGTGGTGTAACAACTAATTTAGAAGCTCTGAAAATATTTGAAAAGATTTTCCGGTTTAACCGGAAGCGTTTTTTAAACGAAAATAGTGTAAAATACTAGATATTTAGAGGATTAATAAATTTATGAATTTTCAAGTTTTAATTTTTATTACAAAAGAAATAGTAGATTTTTGAAACTTTGACATTCAAAAAATCATAAATCCCGCTCCGTTCGGTAGAAGTTAATAAAAAAATAGAGTTTGGTAGAGAATTACGTTGTCTGAAACATATCCAAAAATAAAAAAAATTCTTAGAAGAAATATTGAGATAATCTATTTCAAAATTTTCACCTATTTTAGCCCCTTAAAGGTAGGCAATTTTGAAACAATTTTAAAAATCGGTTAGGTTAGGACGAGAGCCTTATATATTGGCTGTATAATCCCATTTTGACATTTTTATAATAATAATAACCGGCCAAGTTATAAGGGAGAAACCACAAGGGGAATAATATTTAAATTGGCCGCCATTTTGCTTTTAAAAATTTGAAATTTTATTTTTTAATTGCGGCTCAGATGTCAGATGTACTATTTTATAGCTAAGCAAAAATAACTTTGGTCCAAATTTTCAATAATGCGTCCACAATAACCCCCTTATTACTATTTCGAGATGATATTATTCCAAAATAACCCCCATTAGCAAATAAAAAAGTTTTGTGTAGGTACTCAATTTTTAAATAAAATAATTTCCAAATTATTTTTTTTCTATTGAAAATTTAGGACACCTTTTGTGGTTGATGTCGGTGGTAAACGCTTGATTCAATTTTTTTTGGTAATTGAAATTTCATAAAATCGTCATGGGTGACTCAATAACTACAAACTTGGATAATTTAATTTTTTTTCGTTTCGAAACTCAACTCATTAACAAAATTACCTTTCAACCACTTCCAACATCTGCCAAAAAAGGTTGCAAATTAAATCATTTAATCCTAGTATAATTGTTTCCTTTTTAATTTTTTTCTCTTTTTCTTAAATTAATAAAAGCAGGTTAAAAAAGACTCAAAACAAGCAATTTATGTAATTATTGTGATTTACTTATTGATTTTTCAAAAAAAGAAATTGAGTGCTAACAGGTTTGGTCACAATCATATAGATTAAATTTCCAGTTCAATGGGCAATGAGGAGCTTCTTATTTCATGTGCAGCAATGCATTAAGTTTGATAGAAATCAAATTGAGAATTTTTTTTAATACAAACAAAAGAGAAAAAAAGTTGTTGAAACCAACTTGTCTTTTACAAAATGTCCTCTTTTTTTAGAAAAAAAAATAACCAGGGGCGTAATTGTAAAAATTGATTAAGATGGATATTACTTCTTAAAATAATTAAATTTGTCTCGTCAAGTCTATTTTTCTATGTTTATTATGTAAGCTATTGACTAATTTAGGTAAGGCTAAGACCGCGATGCTAAATTTAATTTAGGCACCCCTTTTAGAGGAAGGCCTAAAGGCTAGCTTTAGACGAGATTTTAGCATTCACTAAATTAGAGGTTTGATCAAGTTTAAGTAATAATTTTTAAATTAAAAACCCATCAGCACCTAAGTTCAACCTTTACCTTTTTAATATACTTTTTGAATTTTTCAATAAAGCCACTGATTTTAAAGATCGCATGGAGTAAAAATTTGTCTGTAGCCATTTATTTTTTATGGAAAAAACGCCACCCTTAAGCCCTTAATTTTTTGGAATTTCCAACCGAAAATACCCAACATGTGGTTATCACCTTAAACTATTACTTTGCATTATACCTTCAGTTCAGAGTAGGTGTACAGGATGTCCTTTATACTTTTACTTTTGCAAACAATAGAAACAAGATTTGACAAAGTAGCAAATTTTTAAATCCTTCAAATTGCTTTATGAAAAATAAATACAGGAAGCACGTATTTAACATTTTTTTTAACAAAAAAAGCTCCCTTCAACTTTAATATAATTCAACAAAGCTTAAGCCGATTGTGTAGGGGTTTAAGTTTTTAAAGGAAAAATCTCAAGCAAACACTTTACAGTTTTTCGTTCTACAATCAATGTATTCAAATTTTACAGTAAAAAGAAATTTTATATTAATTGAAAATAGTTGCAAATTTTTTGATAAAATTGATTGAAACGTAATGATTTTCGTAAGAAATGTATATGAAGAGTTGCACTTTTCAAAACGCTCTTGCTCCCTTAATATTTGTCGTAGACAGGTGGTTAAACAATCAAATTAAATATAATTTCATAAGCTTCAAAAAACATGAATAAATTTTTGGCTACAATTGATATTTTCCGGGTTATTGTCAAAAGAGATCGAATTATTTAATAAATGATGTGCTCAGCGAGTAGTGAAAGAGTTGCAATATTCAAAACGCTCTAACTCCCTTAATATTTGTTGTAGAGAAGACGAATGAAAATCAAATTGAAGGCAATTTAATAAGCTTGAAAAATGATTATTATAAATTTTTGGCTACAATTGATATTTTCCGGGTTATTGTCAAAAGAGATCGAATTATTTAATAAATGATGTGCTCCGTGAGTAGAGAAAGAGTTGCAATATTCAAAACGCTCTAACTCCCTTAATATTTGTCGTAGGGAGGTCGGTAGAAAATCACATTGAAGGCAATTTAATAAGCTTGAAAAATGATTATTATAAATTTTTGGCTACAATTGATGTTTTCCGGGTTATTGTCAAAAGAGATCGAATTATTTAATAAATGATGTGCTCAGGGAGTAGAGAAAGAGTTTCAATATTCAAAACGCTCTAACTCCCTTAATATTTGGCGTAGGGAGGTCGGTAAAAAATCACATTGAAGGCAATTTAATAAGCTTGAAAAATGATTATTATAAATTTTTGGCTACAATTGATGTTTTCCGGGTTATTGTCAAAAGAGATCGAATTATTTAATAAATGATGTGCTCAGCGAGTAGTGAAAGAGTTGCAATATTCAAAACGCTCTAACTCCCTTAATATTTGTCGTAGGGAGGTTGGAAGAAAATCACATTAAAGGTATTTTAATAAGCTTGAAAAATGATTATTATAAATTTTTGGCTACAATTGATATTTTCCGGGTTATTGTCAAAAGAGATCGAATTATTTAATAAATGATGTGCTCAGTGAGTAGAGAAAGAGTTTCAATATTCAAAACGCTCTAACTCCCTTAATATTTGTCGTAGGGAGGTCGGTAGAAAATCACATGGAAGGCAATTTAATAAGCTTGAAAAATGATTATTATAAATTTTTGGCTACAATTGATATTTTCCGGGTTATTGTCAAAAGAGATCGAATTATTTAATAAATGATGTGCTCAGTGAGTAGTGAAAGAGTTGCAATATTCAAAACGCTGTAACTCCCTTAATATTTGTCATAGGGAGGTCGGTAGAAAATCACATTAAAGGTAATTTTATAAGCTTCAAAAAATATGATTATAGATTGCTCGCCACAATTGATAGTTTTCAAGTTATTTTCAAAAAGTCGAGCGAAAAATTTTAATTTTTTGTTAAATTAATTACTTTTTTTTATTTTCAAAAAAACCTCTTTGTCGCTCTTTTAACCCTTTTTTCCAGTACTACGGAATGAAGGTCGATCTTAGCCATTCATCAGACAGTTTGAAGTTTGTACCAACTCCCATTCATATTTATTTCAAGGGAAAGTAAAAAAGATAACAAAGTTGTATTTTTACCTGTAATTTTAAAATATTTATTAAGCCGGAAGTCCTTTTTTCTAAAAAGAAATTACCGTTCGACCCTTTATAAATTGTCTCATTGCGTACCTGTTTCTTCACTTAGTGTTTTGAGTTTGCAAGTGAAAGTAGTGCCCAAAAGTACAAAGGCAGCTAAAAAATGTTTGTTGAAATTTTATTTTTGATGTGTGGATTACCTCTCTTGGTACAAACGGACGATGTGATCGACTACGTTAAACCAAAATTAATTGTAGGAAAATGTCGAACAACATGTATACAAAATGTGAGTATTTTTAAACAAATATTTGATTAGGAGGATCTCCTTTTTTCGAATTATAAAAGCCGACTATTTACATTTTAGATTAAAACGTAAATTTTGGCGTTTGAAATTTTTCTTCTTTTTTTGAAATCCGGCAGCTGTTTCATCACAATGTTTATAAATTTAATATTTGTTTGTTGAGGGCCGTTGTGGGTTTGTTAGAGGATACGCACATGACCCTTATATAGTATTTTATTTTAACCAAAAAATAAGAAAAATCGCCTTTGGAATATCAATACATTTTATAAATAGGAAAAAGTCAATATTTTTTCTTCGCATAAAACCCTACCAAAAAGCAAGTTTGTTAAAAAATTTTACAAAGTCAAAAGCAAAGCACAACTTTTAACAGTTTTTCAATCTGTATTTATGCGTTTTTTGCTGAAAGCTCACGACTCAATTGTTTGCATAAAATATTAGCTCTTTTATTTCGGGCAAGCGTGATGCCAAGTATGAAATATGGCCTAACCCTCCGGCCTTTTATTCGTTTGTAAATTGAAATCAAAAAAACTTTTTTTCCCACTTTTATCATATTATAATATAAAAAAATACCTACTAGTGGTCAGTTACCACTTTTTATTGGCTTTTCCATTAAAAGAGTTTTTCTCTATTCAAATACTAAATTAAAGCTAAAACCTACATTGATTTTTAACAAAATAAAAACCATTACAGGGCTTTCCGTTAATTAAAAGTTTAATTTTTAAACAAATATGTTTGTTGATATTTTTTAAAATGATCAATTTGGGTTGCAAATGAGCAAGATTTTACAACAGAAATTCACAGGTAAATGGCGTCCGAGTTGAGCTGGCGCCAAAATTTTATTATTATGACTTCCTTTGGAAAACTTTGCGTTTATGATAATGTAAGTTTCTTGTATACTACTTTAGATTCTCATTTAGAAATATACCATCAAATATTCTTCAATGGGCTATTTTAACCAGTTATAAAAGTGTTTTCTACAACTGTTTCTAAACTTTACCTGTAACTATTTCGAAATTACCCGTCATTTATTTATTGTTTCCATAATTCCATGCAGTAATGTCTAACTAAAGTTAAAGTTTTTAACATTTTTATTAACAATTTATGATCAAAAATCCCATTGTACTAGCGTTAATTGCCATCTAACAATGAAAGATATGAAATTCGCTGTTTTAACCTCTTAAATTGAATTTTCCCAATTTTCACGTAAACGTGAAGATTTAGAGATGAGTTTTCTCAACAAAAGTTGTAAGAAATTAAATTCTCCATAATTTCTATTTAACAATTTATAACCAGAAGTCCCATTTTACTAACGTTAATTGCCATCTAACAATGGCAGATACAAAATTTGCTGTTTTAGCAACTTAAATTGAATTTTCCCAATTTTCTTGTAAACGTGAAGACTTAGAGAGGAGTTTTCTCAACAAAAGTTGTAAGAAATAAAATTCCTCATAATTTCTACCAACAATTTATGACCAGAAATCCCATTTTACTAGCGTTAATTGCCACCTGACAATGGCAGATACAAAATTTGCTGTTTTAGCAACTTAAATTGAATTTTCCAAATTTTCTCGTAAACATGAAGACTTAGAGAAGAGTTTTCTGAACAAAAGTTGTAAGAAATTAAATTCTCCATAATTTCTAATTAACAATTTATAACCAGAAATCCCAATTTACTAGCTTTAATTGTCATCTAACAATGGCAGATACAAAATTTGCTGTTTTAACCTCTTAAATTGAATTTTCCCAATTTTCTCGTAAACGTGAAGATTTAGAGATGAGTTTTCTCAACAAAAGTTGTAAGAAATTAAATTCTCCATAATTTCTATTTAACAATTTATAACCAGAAATCCCATTTTACTAGCATTAATTGCCATCTAACTATGGCAGATACAAAATTTGCTGTTTTAACCTCTTAAATTGAATTTTCCCAATTTTCTCGTAAACGTGAAGATTTAGAGATGAGTTTTCTCAACAAAAGTTGTAAGAAATTAAATTCTCCATAATTTCTATTTAACAATTTATAACCAGAAGTCCCATTTTACTAACGTTAATTGCCATCTAACAATGGCAGATACAAAATTTGCTGTTTTAGCAACTTAAATTGAATTTTTCCAATTTTCTCGTAAACATGAAGACTTAGAGAAGAGTTTTCTCAACGAAAGTTGTAAGAAGTTAAATTCGTCATAATTTCTATAAAAAATTTATAACCAGAAATCCCATTTTACTAGCGTTAATTGCCATCTAACAATGGCAGATACAAAATTTGCTGTTTTAGCAACTTAAATTGAATTTTCCCAATTTTCTTCTAAACGTGAAGACTTAGAGAGGAGTTTTCTCAACAAAAGTTGTAAGAAATTAAATTCGTCATAATTTCTATTTAACAATTTATGACCAGAAATCCCATTTTACTAGCTTTAATTGTCATCTAACATCTAACAATGGCAGATACAAAAATTTGCTGTTTTAACGTCTCAAATTGAATTTTCACAATTTTCTCGTAAACGTGAAGACTTAGAGAGGAGCTTTTTCAACAAAAGTTGTAAGAAATTAAATTCCTCATAATTTCTACCAACAATTTATGACCAGAAATCCCATTTTACTAGTGTTAATTGCCATCTAACTATGGCAGATACAAAATTTGCTGTTTTAGCAACTTAAACTGAATTTTCCTAATTTTCTCGTAAACGTGAGGACTTAGAGAGGAGTTTTCTCAACAAATGTTGTAAGAAATTAAATTCGTCATAATTTCTATTTAACAATTTATGACCAGAAATCCCATTTTACTAGCGTTAATTGCCATCTAAGAATGGCAGATACAAAATTTGCTGTTTTAGCAACTTAAATTGAATTTTCCCAATTTACTGGTAAACATGGAGAGGATTGTTTCTAACAAAAGTTTTTAACAAAATCTTATTCTCTATAATTTTCTTTAATTAATTCATGACCAAAATTCCAGATTAGGTGAGTACAGTAGAAGATATAAAATCTGTGGTTTTTATTAGGATTTTCCTTGAATTTTCTCTAAATGAGAGGTCCTAGAACTATATAGAGTAAAGGTTTCTTTTATGAAATTAGATTAAGTTCACCATTGTATTCCTACTATAATTTTAATTAATAGATGCAAATAGTTTCATATTTGATAGTTAATTACCTTCTAACAGTAAAAGATGCGAAATCCGCTATTTTAAACACTAATTCAATTGCATTTTTACAATCTGTTCTTGCAACATAAGTTTCGACAATCAAGTAGCTCTACAACAAATTGGAACTTGACAAGACAAATCGATCTGATGGCTTTATATATTTCTTTTTAACTACCAACTCATTTCACTTTATTCTAATTCTAAATATTTCAAAATGGCGTATTTTGAGCCGCTCTGATTACACAACTATACTGTTGGTTGGTCTTATTGAATATAGCAATTTTGGAGTTAATTCCGTGTAAACAATTTGGCCTGTCGTTCGCCCCAAATTTTTAAAGCAATTAAATTGGTACAATAGACGACAATCAAACTTAATTGGTACATGTCACGGGTGCATTTCTGCTGACGCTAAAAGACAAAAGCTTTAAGCAATTTACAGCTTATACTTATGGCCAGTTTCTGGTACATTTTTGCTTAGTTATGGATCCATAACATTCCAAAACTTAACCATTTCTATTGTTTGAAACCGGTTTTTGAACACTTAGGGAATACATATCTATTCGTCAGTAGATAACTATCTTTTGAGAAACTCGCAGTTAGAGGTACAATTGTTGAGCAGTTGAAGAGCAAAAAAATGTTTATTGCAAAAGCAAAATTTGAATATTAACGGTTTTGTAGTTAAATACATAATTAGTAATTCTTGTATGTAAATTTCGAACTAATTCAAGCAGGAGCGATTTAATGTACGTTGTTTTTTCTCTAATAGTTTTTCGTTATAATTTCCTCCTCTAATCATTTTTGTTTTAAAAAAGAACAAAAACATCTCATCTAATGCAACGAATTTATAAAATTAATTTAAACATTAATCAATCCTTGACAATTTAAGTTTTGTTTATTGTTCTAAAATTAATATTACTGTAAAATTTATTTCCTGTGTTAGTTCTAAAGTCAATTAAGTAACAAAACAAAGGTATACTAATAATGCAATATCCTGGGGAAAAAACTCTGATGTGGCCATAAAAGGACTTTCTCGTCCGTATTAAATCTATATTTTTAAGCATTTAAAATAAATAAAATTAAGTCCATTTCCGGTTAAACCGGAAGTACTGTATAAACTGTTGGGTGTCATGTGATAGCTAATTTTACGAACTTTTAAAATATTAAAATATATTTTAGTGGGTTTTCACAATTTTCTCTTAAACGTTAAGACTTAGAGATGAGTTTTCTTTACAAAAGTTGTAGGAAATTTAATTATTTATAATTTATATTAAATAACCTATGATAAAAAGTTCATATTACTTGAGTTAATTACCTTCTAACAGTGGAAGATACAAAAATGGCTGTTTTAACCACTTTTAGTGGGTTTTCACAATTTTCTCGTAAACGTGAGGACTTAGAGATGAGTTTTATTTACAAAAGTTGTAGGAAATTTAATTCTTTATAATTTATATTAAATAACCTATGATCAAAAAGTTCATATTACTTGAGTTAATTACCTTCTAACAGTGGAAGATACAAAAATGGCTGTTTTAACCATTTTTAGTGAGTTTTCACAATTTTCTCGTAAACGTGAAGACTTAGAGATGAGTTTTCTTTACAAAAGTTGTAGGAAATTTAATTCTTTATAATTTATATTAAATAACCTATGATCAAAAAGTTCATATTACTTGAGTTAATTACCTTCTAACAGTGGAAGATACAAAAATGGCTGTTTTAACCACTTTTAGTGGGTTTTCACAATTTTCTCGTAAACGTGAGGACTTAGAGATGAGTTTTCTTTACAAAAGTTGTAGGAAATTTAATTATTTATAATTTATATTAAATAACCTATGATAAAAAGTTCATATTACTTGAGTTAATTACCTTCTAACAGTGGAAGATACAAAAATGGCTGTTTTAACCACTTTTAGTGGGTTTTCACAATTTTCTCGTAAACGTGAGGACTTAGAGATGAGTTTTCTTTACAAAAGTTGTAGGAAATTTAATTCTTTATAATTTATATTAAATAACCTATGATCAAAAAGTTCATATTACTTGAGTTAATTACCTTCTAACAGTGGAAGATACAAAAATGGCTGTTTTAACCATTTTTAGTGAGTTTTCACAATTTTCTCGTAAACGTGAAGACTTAGAGATGAGTTTTCTTTACAAAAGTTGGAGGAAATTTAATTATTTATAATTTATATTAAACAACCTATGATCAAAAAGTTCATATTACTTGAGTTAATTACCTTCTAACAGTGGAAGATACAAAAATGGCTCTTTTAACCATTTTTAGTGTTTTTTCACAATTTTCTCGTAAACGTGAAGACTTAGAGATGAGTTTTCTTTACAAAAGTTGGAGGAAATTTAATTATTTATAATTTATATCAAATAACCTATGATCAAAAAGTTCATATTACTTGAGTTAATTACCTTCTAACAGTGGAAGATACAAAAATGGCTGTTTTAACCATTTTTAGTGTTTTTTTCACAATTTTCTCGTAAACGTGAAGACTTAGAGATGAGTTTTCTTTACAAAAATTGTAGGAAATTTAATTCTTTATAATTTATATTGAATAATCTATGATCAAAAAATTGATAATACTTGAGTTAATTACCTTCTAATAGTGGAAGATACAAAACTGGCTGTTTTAACCACTTTTTGTGGGTTTGAAAGAAAATTGGACCCATTTCCGGTTAAACCGGAAGTAATGTGTTAGATATCATATGATAGCTATTTTTACGATCTTTTTAAATATTTAAAAATATACAGGGTGTTCCATTTAAATTAAGAAAGTTGTTTTCATTTCGGGTGAAACTGCAAGTCACAATGAGAAGCTTTTGAAAATATACAATAACCCCCTTATTTTTGGCCACCCTGTATAGATTTATTTTATTTTTGCACTCAGGGGGGCTCAAAACGTCATAAATTGAATTTAAAAAAAATATTTTTTCGATCATTACACTTTTCCAAAGTATGTAGATATAATCTACGTAAAAAGAGCATTAAGAATTTTTCTTCTTCTTCATCTTCTTAAATTTATATTAACTCGTGAATGCAATTCTATCATTTTATAGTAAATTTGATTTATATGTTTAACCCACCTCTCTCATTCTTAACGCGTGACTTGATAAATGTTGCCCCTATCTCGCGTATATCGGTTTGGAACCGTTCTTGAAGTCTTTGTAATTACACAGCGTTACGATAGCTTTAAGTTGATTGAACGTACCCTCCGGGTTGAGGAACTAAACGTATCCCAGACACCCATCCAGGAAGAAATTTATAGTGCAATTTAAAGGTTTATAGATACTGATAATGTCGCGCGTATACCCGACTTGATATTTTACAAAATGCTTTTTTTTTATAGAAAAAAGTATGCCAAAATGGCTAGATTGTATATTTATTCAATGATAATTTTATTTAATTGTTTGATTGCCACTTTATGTAAACTACAACTTTATATTTTATAATGCTTTGAGCGTTTTTAGGTAGGCGTCTTCCTAGATGTTGTTTGTGTTATTAAATTTAAAGAAAAATTATTTATTTGTTTTCTGTTTTATTTCTAACTGTTTATTCTATATTAATCGTTTGCCCTAAGTTTAAAAAACGGATTCCGCAAGTTGATGAAATGTGAGACGACCTTTAAATACTGTTTTCCATTATTTACATCATTAAGTTGTTTTGAAACATGCAGAAATATCCCTCATTAGAACTTTATAAAACCTATAGATACAGAGACAAGGGAACTTGAATTTAAAAGACAACAGGATAAGGGTTATTAGGATGGGGAGTATGCAACAGTTCAGAGGCCCCTGAGAGTCCCCTGAGTCCAGTGAGCTACCTTCTTGTAGTACTTCTTACTTCCTTACCATTTATCAAATATTCTTTGTTACATGAGTTAATTAGCTTCTAACAGTAGAAGATACAAAAATGGCTGTTTTAACCACTTTTAGTGAGTTTTCACAATTTTCACGTAAACGTGAAGTCTTAGAGATGAGTTTTCATTACAAAAGTTGTAGGAAATTTAATTATTTATAATTTACATTGAATAACCTATGATCAAAAAGTTCAGATTACTTGAGTTAATTACCTTCTAACAATGGAAGATACAAAAATAGCTGTTTTAACCAATTTTAGTGAGTTTTCACAATTTTCACGTAAACGTGAAGTCTTGGAGATGAGTTTTCATTACAAAAGTTGTAGTAAATTTAATTATTTATAATTTACATTGAATAACCTATAATCAAAAAGTTCAGATTACTTGAGTTAATTACCTTCTAACAATGGAAGATACAAAAATGGCTGTTTTAACCACTTTTAGTGAGTTTTCACAATTTTCACGTAAACGTGAAGTCTTAGAGATGAGTTTTCATTACAAAAGTTGTAGGAAATTTAATTATTTATAATTTACATTGAATAACCTATGATCAAAAAGTTCAGATTACTTGAGTTAATTACCTTCTAACAATGGAAGATACAAAAATGGCTGTTTTAACCACTTTTAGTGAGTTTTCACAATTTTCACGTAAACGTGGAGTCTTAGAGATGAGTTTTCATTACAAAAGTTGTAGGAAATTTAATTATTTATAATTTACATTGGATAACCTATGATCAAAAAGTTCAGATTACTTGAGTTAATTACCTTCTAACAATGGAAGATACAAAAATGGCTGTTTTAACCAATTTTAGTGAGTTTTCACAATTTTCTAGTCCTAGACATGATTTTTATGAGCTTTTCGAGTGTGCATAGTATCAAAAGAGTTAAAAATGACAAGGAGGTTCGTGGGACCATAGTTTCTTTACCATCTTACATTTAGGGAAAAAGCAGGTGACCGAGCTGGTGGCGGCTATTGCTACAGCGCTTAATTTATTGATTTTCTTTGTAGAAAATTGAAATCACACGCAAACAATCGAATAGCAACTTCTAAGTCTCTATTTAAAATTTTTTACATTGTCATGTGTATCTTACGAACAAGAATAGATTAACCATTAGTTTTGACTTTATTTGGTTCGAGATAGTTTCTTTTGTTTTACCTATATGTGTGTTTTACATGTGTAAGAACTTATTTTACGCCGAAGGTATTTGCATTGAATTTGTTCTTCTTCTTGTTAGGCTTTGTTTTGTATGTTTAATGCATAAACGTCTTTATGTATGTTTAAAATTTTTCTTCTTCTTCTTGTGCTTGTTGAGAAACTTTACAAGATCCGAACGTATAATAAATTGATAAATACTAATTAAATAGGGCATATCTTGCATATCTTATCATTAACTCACCTGTTTAATTTTGGCAAGCCCTTTAGTGGTAATAATCAGACCGAAACACATTTATAACGATTACCATAAGAAGATCTTCTTTTGATTTTTTTTACTGTTCCGCATTATTCTGTTTGTGAGATGAAATATATAATTCTTTAGAATTTAATATGTAATTACTACTTTATCAAAATTTATAACTAAATAAATTGTTATCTAAACGTGCTCTCTCGTCGTAACCGAATAAAATAAGAATTAAAAAATGCTTTTGTTTCGTGATTTCATCTATAATTCCAATTAACGGTTTCTACTATAATACAACCTGCTCGATTCGTCATTTATCACCTTTCATCTACTTACAATTTTTATAATAATTCAAACAGTAACATGCAAAAAAGTATAATATGATGGATGAATAAACTTTCTTTGCGTATAGAAAAATGAATAAATTAACGTATTTTACCCAAGCGACATTCTGAAACAAAAAATTTTGTATTTGCACAGGGGTGTCCAAAACAAATTTCCACGGTTAGTTTCTACACCCAACCCATTAAGACAATAGGTGCACAATTATTTGAGGCAATAATAAACAGTGAAAAGCATAGTGCTAGCCACACTATCTTAATTGTTATTTCGGGCTTGCGTTTGATCAACGCAACTAACCAACCCCTAAGGTCCTGTTTTATAAACGAAGGTTGAAACTCAACTTACGGTTGAAACTTAATCTAAGGTTAGCCTGTCATTTTCGTTTGATATAATTGGACATCATAGTGAAATACGCGTTATTTATAATTTCAACCTGCGGTTGAATAAACCTTCTGTTAACTAGGCTTCATAATACTGGACCTTAGGCGCAGTTTTATTCAGTTCAACAAAGGTTGAATCTCAACCTAAGCTTAGACAGTCATTTTTGTTTGACATAATTGGACATAATAGTTAAATTCACGTTTATTTATAATTTCAACCTACGGTTGAATAAACCTTCGATTAACTAGGCTTTATATTACTGGGCCTAAGGCCCAGCATTATAAACGAAGGTTGGACCTCGACCTAAGATTAGACAGTCATTTTAGTTTGACATAATTGGACATAATAATGGACGTTTATTTATAATTTTAACCTACGGTTGAATCAAGCTTCAGTTAACTAGGCTTTATAATACTAGGCCTTTACGGCCCACCAATTTTATTCAGTTCCACAAAGGTTGAATCTCAACCTAAAATTAGACAGTCGTTTTAGTGTGACATAATTGGACATTCTAGTGGACGTTTATTTATAATTTCAACCTACAGTTGTATAAACCTTCGGTTAACTAGGCTTTATATTACTGGGCCTAAGGCCCAGCATTATAAACGAAGGTTGGATCTCGACCTAAGATTAGACAGTCATTTTAGTGTGACATAATTGGACATTCTAGTGGACGTTTATTTATAATTTCAACCTACAGTTGTATAAACCTTCGGTTAACTAGGCTTTATATTACTGGGCCTAAGGCCCAGCATTATAAACGAAGGTTGGACCTCGGCCTAAGATTAGACAGTCATTTTAGTTTGACACAATTAGACATAATAGTTAAATTCACGTTTATTTATAATTTTAACCTACGGTTGAATAAACCTTCGGTTAACTAGGCTTTATATTACTGGGCCTAAGACCTAGCATTATAAACGAAGGTTGGACCTCGACCTAAGATTAGACAGTCATTTTACTTTGACATAATTGGACATAATAATGAAATTGTCGTTTATTTATAATTTCAACCTAGGGTTGAATCAACCTTAGGTTAACTAGGCTTTATATTACTGGGCCTACGGCCTAGCATTATAAACGAAGGTTGGACCTCGACCTAAGATTAGACAGTCATTTTAGTTTGACATAATTGGACATAATAATGAAATTGTCGTTTATTTATAATTTCAACCTACAGTTGAATTAACCTTCGATTAACTAGGCTTTATATTACTGGGCCTAAGGCACAGCATTATAAACGAAGGTTGGACCTCGACCTAAGATTAGACAGTCATTTTAGTTTGACATAATTAGACATAATAATGAAATTGTCGTTTATTTATAATTTCAACCTACAGTTGAATAAACCTTCGATTAACTAGGCTTTATATTACTGGGCCTAAGGCGCAGCATTCTATATGAAGGTTGGACCTCGACCTAAGATTAGACAGTCATTTTAGTTTGACATAATTAAACATAATAATGGACGTTTATTTATAATTTCAACCTACGGTTGAATCAAGCTTCAGTTAACTAGGCTTTATAATACTAGGCCTTTAAGGCCCACCAGTTTTATTCAGTTCCACAAAGGTTGAATCTCAACCTAAGATTAGACAGTCATTTTAGTGTGACATAATTGGACATTCTAGTGGACGTTTATTTATAATTTCAACCTACAGTTGTATAAACCTTCGGTTAACTAGGCTTTATATTACTGGGCCTAAGGCCCAGCATTCTAAATGAAGGTTGGACCTCGACCTAAGATTAGACAGTCATTTTAGTGTGACATAATTGGACATTCTAGTGGACGTTTATTTATAATTTCAACCTACAGTTGTATAAACCTTCGGTTAACTAGGCTTTATATTACTGGGCCTGAGGCCCAGCATTATAAACGAAGGTTGGACCTCGACCTAAGATTAGACAGTCATTTTAGTTTGACATAATTATGAAATTGTCGTTTATTTATAATTTCAACCTACGGTTGAATAAACCTTCGGTTAACTAGGTTTTATATTACTGGGCCTAAGGCCCAGCATTAGAAACTAAGGTTGAACCTCAACCTAAGAATAGACAGTCATTTTAGTTTGACATAATTGGACATAATAGTGAAATTGTCGTTTATTTATAATTTCAACCTCCGGTTAAGTTAAGCTTCGGTTAACTGTTCTCTATAATATTGGGCTTAAAGCTAGTGATCGAAGTATTAAAAGAATTCAAATCACAATTATGCGTCGACAAAAATCTACGTTGTTATTTGAAAAAGGAGAGGTGGGGAGGGTGTCGATGAGGCGATTTTAACAATGTTTACTAAAACTGAAACAGTAACGAGGAGAAATTAAATTGCAAAACCTTTTGTGCAACCCTGCATAAACGTGATTTTCATGCACAATCAACCATAACTATTATTTTCTATATTTTAACCTCATTTATTGTGAGAAATTTAAAATGCCCTTTTGATCTATTTTTATCTAATAAAAAATATGCTTTTTTAAATAAAAATTTATCTTTTAAAGCCCCCACTCGTGTAAAAGCACAAGCAATAAATTAAGTGACGATTAAAAAATCTACTTTAATTCATCCCCTAATTTTTAAGCTTAATATATTAGAGTTATCTTTACATTCCCATAAATTTAATCCAAATGAATTAGTAATAGGATCATTTACCTTGACAGTGTAAAAGAGCCATTGTATATCACCTATCCTGTCAGTAAAATATTTCAAATCCAAAACGACATTTATGTTGTAGGTAGAGTAGGGTATAAAATGGCTTTAAAAAGCAAATCTCTTTACTATTACACATACGTACGTGATGAAAAAAAGTATTAAGAAAAAAATCCCTTAAAGGTATAAAAATTGTCATTATTGTCGTACGTCATCTGCCTTTGTGTGCGTTACTTCTTAAAGATTTTGGCTTATTAGGGTCGGGTCTTATATCACAAAGTACAGGATGTTTAGAAAACCCCAGGTATAAAAGTAAATTGTACCTAACTACTACACTTATGGCTTTGTGTGATCACCTGCATTTCAGCTCCACTTTTTGTATATATTTTTGCAAGACTTGGAATAAAATTATTTTTCTCAAGTAGCATACAGAGGGTAGTTGTATATTTTTTTGTTATTCACAATAACAAAAAACAACGGATGTGGCCATACCGACCACTTTTTCATAAGTGCTATTACCATTTCCGGTTAAACTAGAAGTAAACTATAAAGTGTTTGGTGTCTCCAGATAGGTAATTTTACGAGCTTTTAAAATATTCAAAAATATATAGGGTATGCCTAAAAATTTTGATATTTTTGTAATTTCCGGTTAAACCCGAAGCGTTTCGTTAACCGAAAATAGTGTCAAATAATAGATATTCATTGGATTAACATATATATCCATTTTCAAGTTTTCATTTTTGTTACAAAAGAAATTAGAGATTTATTAAGTTTTGACATTCAAAAAATTGTAACTCCGAATCCGCTTGGGCGATTTTAATAAAAATTTGAATTTCGATAGAACATTACGTTGTCTATAATATGCCCAAAAAAGAAAAAATATAGCAAAGGAAATTTTAAGAAAACCCATTTTAAAATTTTTACTAATAGAGAAAAAAAATTAAAAATGGTTAATCAGAAATATAACGTCACACAGAGAGTTAAGGGTTAAAACACCCTCCATTTTTTCCTGCAAACTAAAGTAGTAAATTAGCGCTATTAGTAGACACGTTTTGAATTTTCAAACACCCTTATTTGTGCACTAAAAAAATTAATTTATACGCGTACACATAAAAACTCATTTTCATGTTAAACTCATAAAGTTATGATATAAAGATATAGGGGTTGTAATGATGCAAAAAATATGAAACATTACAGACGTGTTTTTGATATTAAGGGCGTTCTTATCTTAACATTATTTCATTTTATGCCTTTATTTGTACTGTTTCTCACCCTGTTTTCTCTCAACTTATTCGGGGGTTAAGTAGGATGAAATAACAACATAAGGTAAAAATAAGGGTGGTCTTGTGACAATTTAACTTTTGTAAAAATTTGAAAATTCGTGTAAACACAAAGTTACAAAGAGCGGCTCGTTAAGTCTTTTTAAAAGTAACAAAAAGCGCTAAACAAGCCGATTATTTTCCGAGAAGTTACCTGTAACTTACTCTTTCTCGGTAGCACTTTTTTGTCCAATTATAAAGTGCTCGAACAATTAGGACCTCCCAAGTTACATTAGTTTTAATATTTATCACAATCACCTTGTATATATTTTAATAATTTAATTTTCACACGTTAAGGGTTAAAAAAAGCAGTCACTCTAGTTCCTAAGGGTCTTTATGAGATTTTTAATTACTACACTCTTTGACATTTAACAACTAACATAAATAAACATTAAAGTAGAACCCCCTTAAATAATTTATGTTTTTTTTGACGTATAATATTTCTTTTTTGTTACGATATAGCTTTCAGCGCCGAGACGTCATAAACTTTGACCCGTTTCACCCTAGGGGATGATTTTAACAGCGTATTTGCTGTACGCTACTCAAAGTTACTTATTTATAAAAAAAAACTCAAAACTTTGTTTATAATTTGCATTTCAACACTAAATATTTTTTTGGGTTAATTATAAATGATAGTGTAGTCAACGAACCAAAATTTATCCTGATTTTTAAATTTTTTTGGAACAGGAATTTTTTTTTTTTAATCCGTCGAAACCATTCCTGTTAGTTTGTGCATAAAATGTTTCAACCCAATTTTGACCGGAAGGCATTTATTCTTCGACTTTGGTGTAAAGTTTTGATTTTTTCAAGTTTCCGTTTCACTATTTTTTGAATAACTTCGCTTGTATTGGTCGGATCGGGATCAAAAAAATTTGGTTTTGTTCGTAATGAATCTCTCTTTAAAACTGCTTGGGTTAAAATAATTTATATTAATTTCCTAACCTAAAAAAAATTCAAAACTGTCGTCAAACTACGGGTCGTAGTTTTTTATAGATAACTTTAGTTTTAATTAATGTTATGATATGAAACTTTAGGAAGTTGTAGCTGATAGAGTAACAAATCCATATTGCAAGTTTGATCCAAAAATATTAAGAACTATGACTAAACTTTGCATTTTGATTGAAACTTTTTTTTCATATTAGTTTTGTTCATATTGCTGGTATTGCAATAATTTTTCTCTTAGAGAAGAAATTGGAAAAAAATAGTCTGATGTGATTGTTTTTGTTTTCATCTGGAAGACCATTAAATTTTCCACATCTCTAGAAAATAATTATTGCGATACCACCAATATGAACACAACTAATATGAAAAAAAAGTTTCAACCAAAACGCAAATTTTAGTCATTGTTCTTAATATATTTGGATCAAACTTGCAATATGGATTTGTTACTCTATCAGCTACAACTTCCTACAGTTTCATATCATAACATTAATTAAAACTAAAGTTATCTATAAAACACTACGACCCACTAATGACAGCGCTTTGGAATTTTTGTTAAGTTAGGAAATTAATGTCAATTATTTTAACCCAGGCAGTTTTAAAGAGAGATTCGTTACAAACAAAACGAAAATTTTTTGGTCCCGATCCGACCAATACAAGCTAAGTTATTCAAAAAATAGTAAAACGGAAACTTGAAAAGTAAAAATTGTACACCAACATTTTATGCACAAACTCACAAAAATGGTTTCGAGCGATTAAGAAAAAAAATTGCTGTTACATTAAAAATCCAAAAATCAGGAAAAATTTTGGTTCGTTGACTACACTATGAGGCAAATTCGTCAACTTCTTATACATGAGTGGAAATAGCTCAAAAACAATGTTTAAAATTGTGCGCCAAGTATGTTAAGAATAAGTACTTGAAAAGTTCAAACGTACCGCCCTCTTGAAATCTATTACTTCAATTAGAATTATTATTTATTAACTTAAAGCGTTTTGTAAGTACACGGCCACCCAGGATAAGCTTAAACTTTAAAATAGCCCTCTTTTAAATATTAACAATTTGTTTTAATATAAAAGAACCAATTAAAAACCCTTAAGGGCTCTTTGAGTAACAATAGAGAAACAAAATTATTTTCGTGGGGGTTGAAAAATTTTTTTTAATTTTCTTATATAAATATTTGACATATTTAAAGAATATTCCTTATGGGTTGTTAAAAATCACGTTTCCAATTATCTCATTTATTTTTCGACAACACTTCTTTGTTAAAAAAATTTATTTTTTATTCCTCAAAGATGAAAAGATTTACCTTGTTAATACGCTTGGTAAATTTTGTTCTTTAAAAGAAAAAAAGAGATTATAAATAGGTTATTCTTACAGGATTTAATTTCACGTTCTATTGCACTTCTTTTATTGAAATGCGCTATACTTTTCTACAACGTTAAGTAATATTAGTTATGTTAAGATGAAAATTGGTTTATGTTTAAATAAATCCTCTTTCGTTATTATAGGCGGCACTTTTAAATATTAATAAGTCCTAAATACCATATTTTTTATTAAAGGCTTTACATAGCCGCCATCTGTAGTTTTACGAGTAATATTTCAAAATCAGATTGAAATATCGGGACGTGCCTTTGTGACATTTCAGAATGATCTATTTACAATAATTTGGCCAACTCGCATCCCGATAACTGTCTTAGTTTATTAGTAATTGAAGAGTAAACGAGACAGGACAGCCCGGACGTAAGGCGCTTTTCACATTTAGTTATTGAATTACAGTTTTTCTAGAAAACGGTGCATCTTAAGAAAAAAATACAGGAGATATTTTTTGTATAAAATTAAATTCTACGCTTAACCGTGCCACAAAAAAATAAAGTATGCTTTCAACAAAAAAACTGTGCAGAAAAACAAAGACCAGTGCCTGTAACTAGCGCTCTCTAGCGACATTTATAAAATTAGGATTTGGTACTTGTGTTAATGCACTTGGTTAGGTCGCATACCAAATTTTGTTAAAATCGGTCTAGGGGTTTCTAAAATATTTGCAAAATAATTTTAGGGGTCTCTTTTTGAAGGCTCCCACTCCTTCAAAAAGAAATTTGGTTTCAGTCACTTTAAAATTATTTCATCGGCAAAAATAGCTTTAATAAGAAATATATACAGGGTGTCTAAAAATAAGGTGATTATTTTGGGCGCATATTTGCAAATGTGGGCCAAACTTATTTTTAATTGGCTATAAGTTAGTACATGTGAGCCCCAATTGAAAAAAAAAAATTTTTATTCAAAATGGCGGCCAATAGAACGATTGTCCCATTTTGTGGTTTTTCCCTTATCACTTGGCCGGTAATTAATATTATAAAAATTTCGAAACGGGATTGTACAGCCAAAATATAGAGCTTTCGTCCTAAATAAGTCAATGTTAAAAATTGTTTCAAAATTGCCTAACTTTAAGGGTCAAAGTAGGTCAAAATTTTGAAATGGATTTTCTCAAAACCTGGTCCGACCGATTTATACAGATTTGGATATGTTATAGACAACGTGATTTTTTATGTAACTCTAAATTTTTAAAGACTTGTATGATGCGGATTCCGAGTTATGATTTTTTGAATGTCAAAACTTCAATAATCTCTAATTGTTTTTGTAATAAAAATTAAAACCTGAACCTGGTTTGGCCACATCCGTTGTTTTAAAATTGCAATCAATAAATCTCCAGCCAAGACTAGGGCTGGACTGGCCCGGTGGGATATCGGGAATTTCCCGGTGGCCCGTGGTGTGACAGAGAAAAAAATATATTGCAAAAATTGAGATAAATTGAAAAAATAAAAAATATAAACCTGGACTCTCAGATTTCCCTGTACTAATTTTTTCCCAGTCCAACCTTGGTACCTTCGAGGCACATCTTAGGACTTTCCGACCAGGTTAAAATTTAACAGGGGTTCTTACCTTTCTATCAGGAAAAATTTTGAGGGGTGAAACTGCCCATATTTCAAAAAAATAAACAAGGACCACCCTAGATTTAATTTACACCTGTACTTTTAATTTCAATTAGTACGTCCCTGTTAGTAAACAAAGCAATAAGTAATTTAAAAATATAATAAACATATAAAGTGAATAAAAGAATAGTAGTTGTAAGGGAGGAAGTAAACGAAATTAAAGATTAACTTAAACGGAAATAATGCATCAGTTTGCAACTGCATTCTTATTTATTCTTTTGGAAAAATATTATCTGCTTTTTTGGGTATAATAACTTCTTTTACATTATGTTTATTTGTAATAGTGATATTATTAATTTTTATTGTTATTTCAGTTTGGCGTACAAAATGGAAGCCATCATTTGGGGTGTTTAACAGAACAAAATTGGAAATGTAATATGGTAAGTTGCTTTGTGTTTGTGAGATTTGTATCGATAAGTTTTAAAAAATTGATATTTTATCGAGATTAATTGTGCTACTACTGTATAATATGGTTATTGATTCATTCAAACCCTAAGGGATTCGAGGGATGTAATTACAAACGAATTGACAAAATCCGTTTAATTTTGTTATATTTTTTGTGTAGAATTTTTAAATGGTCCCAAAAAATTACTTTCGTTAATATTTGTCACGTTTTGTCCTTTTAATTATTCTCTTACCTTTATTATTTATACAAATACATTTTTTAAATTATATATAATTAAATCTACTACATCAGAGGGTTTATATTATCTAATACAGCAGTAATTAAACTTGATACCATCAAGAGAGAAAGAAATAATACTAGCACTTGTTTGAATTTGGCGCCTTACAGATCTAGTTATTTTTATCAGTTCAGTTGGCAACGACTAACGTCACTTGCTGTCCTTAGAATATAAAGATTCAGAAGGAAGGTTAGCAACCGTTGCCTATAACAAAAAATACAATGCAACTATGGATGACTCATTCATTTCGTCGAGTTTACATTACCATTGGTTGTCATGATCTTTCCTTAAAAGTGGGAGTATAAGCAACCATTTCTTTTGGAGAAATTGACCGGAAATCGCTTTAGCTGAAAGCTCGTTCCTGGTAGAGTAGCGACTATTTATTCAATGATACCAACATTTGTAATTTATTGAATTTGCGGGAAATTCAAACTTTTTCCAGTTACCATTTTTGAATTTTAAATCCACCAATCATAACGCGGATTGGGGAGTAGGAATTTGGATTATTTTTATTACAATTTTTGCAAATGTACCAAGACAACAGTACCTACCTAAGTACTAAATCCTGCCTATTACTTGAACTTTTTGAATTTTTTAAGCCATGGAATATATTAAAATGGTAATTTTTCAAGCAATTAATGACGGTTAGAAAATCGCCTATATTAAAGACTTACGTCCTTGATAGTTAAAAAACAAAGTAAGTGATTAAGTGTCTTACCTTTTTGTGTTCGATCGTAATTATGTTAATAGCTCTCGAAATGATTATAGTTCGATGATCATTATAGTCCAACCTCTTTTATAAATATATTCCCTCCCAGTAGGACCTCGTAATTTTCGTAATATAAATTAAAAGTAATATTTTTCTAAAAAATTACAATTTCAAAAATATGAAAATTGACAAAATAATGTAAGTTGAAAGTGCAGTTAATTAAATTTGAGCTTTTTGACTTTCATTTACGCTCAATTTATATATTACTTTATTTCGCTTTAATTTAAAATTTAAAAGCATAAAATACAAAAAAATTTGTGAAACCATACTCGACTCTAATAAAACATTGTTAAGAAATTTCCATTTTTATTACAATTTTAATGAAAAAGCACGTAGAGTGGATGAGATTCCATTAACTATAATTTGCTTCTATAAAAGTAATGTGTAGATTATGCGAAAAAATCTAAAATTGTAAAAACAATCCACTACCAAAAGGAAAAAAATTATTATTTTCTAAACAATTTTTTGTTTATTTAATTACAAAAAGTGCTCAACTTCGTACGCGGATTAAAGTAAGTGCTCTACAACAATGCTATTCTATTTTTCTGTTAACACAGTTACCTTTGTGACGTCACTACAATTTACTTAGCTTCTTTACAATTCACCTAAAAACTCTCCCACGTTGTTTTAGCAGCAACATCAGCCTTAAAATTAAGAGCATTGCAATGACACGATACAACTCCTCTTATTTGCATACTACAAGACCCTGATGACTGATTATCGTCAGTCCATAATAGATATGAGTAATAAAGGCAACTGTTGATATTGTTATTTTAATCTGAAAGCCATGGAAAAAAATGAGGCCACACGTCAGACATCACCCAGCAAAAGAAGAAGAGTCTTCTCGGCCCATACGAGCTGAAACTCTAATATGGTTGTAGAAGGCCTCTTACGGTGAAGACATACAGCAGGAAAAAGATGTATCTGTAGCTAAAGGATGTTAAAGAAGCAGTTCCCAAAATGAACTCGAAGCTCATCCGAATCAACCATCAAAACTCCAAAGACATGCCTTAGTGTAAGTGCCAAGGTATGGAAAGAAGTGAGGCCAAACGTCAGACATCACCCAGCAAAAGAGGGAGAATCTTCTCGGCCCATAAAAGCTGAAACTCTAATAAGGTGTATCCATAGCTAAAGCATGTTAAAGAAGCAGTTCCCAGAATGGATTCGAAGCCCACCCGAATCAACCATCAAAACGCAAAAGAGTTGTCTTAGTGTAGGTGCCAAGGCATGAGAAGAAATAAGGCCACACGTCAGACATCATCCAGCAAAAGAGAGAGTGTCTTCTCAGCCCATAGGAGCTGAAGCTCTAATGAGGTAGTGGAAGGTCTCTTACGGAAGAGACATACAGCGGGAAAAAGGTAAATCCATAACTAAAGGATGTTAAAGAAGCAGTTCCCAGAATGGACTCGAAGCTCACCCGAATCAACCATCAAAACACAAAGGAGTTGCCTTATGCCCGTATTTATAGACAGATCTCAAGCACTTGCTCGGACTCAAGTCCGAGACGGGGCCGGTTGCTATTGGTTTCTATTGTATAATACAATAGAAACCAATAGCAACCGGCCTCGTCTCAGTCTTGAGTACGAGCAAGTGCTTGAGATCTGTCTATAAATACGGGCATTAGTGTAGGTGCCAAGACATGGAAAGAAATAAGGCCACACGTCAGACATCATCCAGCAAAAAAGAGAGTGTTTTCTCAGCCCATAGGAGCTGAAGCTCTAATGAGGTAGTGGAAGGCGTCTTACGGAAGAGACATACAGCGGGAAAAACGTAAATCCATAACTAAAGGATGTTAAAGAAGCAGTTCCCAGAATGGACTCGAAGCTCACCCGAATCAACCATCAAAACACAAAGGAGTTGCCTTAGTGTAGGTGCCAAGACATGGAAAGAAATAAGGCCACACGTCAGACATCATCCAGCAAAAAAGAGAGTGTTTTCTCAGCCCATAGGAGCTAAAGCTCTAATGAGGTAGTGGAAGGCGTCTTACGGAAGAGACATACAGCGGAAAAAGGTAAATCCATAACTAAAGGATGTTAAAGAAGCAGTTCCCAGAATGGACTCGAAGCTCACCCGAATCAACCATCAAAACACAAAGGAGTTGCCTTAGTGTAGGTGCCAAGACATGGAAAGAAATAAGGCCACACGTCAGACATCATCCAGCAAAAAAGAGAGTGTTTTCTCAGCCCATAGGAGCTGAAGCTCTAATGAGGTAGTGGAAGGCCTCTTACGGAAGAGATATACAGCGGGAAAAGCGTAAATCCATAACTAAAGGATGTTAAAGAAGCAGTTCCCAGAATGGACTCGAAGCTCACCCGAATCAACCGTCAAAACACAAAAGAGTTGCCTTAGTGTAGGTGCCAAGACATGGAAAGAAATAAGGTCACACGTCAGACATCATCCAGCAAAAGAAACAGTGTCTTCTCAGCCCATAGGAGCTGAAGCTGTAATGAGGTAGTGGAAGGCCTCTTATGGAAGAGACATACAGCGGGAAAAAGGTAAATCCATAACTAAAGGATGTTATAGAAGCAGTTCCCAGAATGGTCTTAAAATTTTACAAGATTGGACTGGAACAGTTTGTGCTACCGAAGCTAAAACACCCAACCACAACCACTAATCTGCTGAGCTAAAAATTCAAGTCAATTGGAAGTTAAAAAATTAAGAAAACATTCGCGAGAAGAACAATTCAAATCTTCTTGCTCATTAAGTCAGTTTTAAGCCTGCTAACTGGACCTCGGTCTCTCAAAAAAATCCAGGGATGAATTTTAGCTGAGGTCAATTCCCTTCCTCTCAGATAAGAGTAAAAATTCGACAGTACTTTATTTCCATAGCCGCCAGGTCTGCTCCAATGCTATTCCTCCATTCCATTTATGGACGTTTTCGACCTTTTTTCGAGCCTAGCAGAGCTTCTGCTATCTGGATGCCTTTGGACGTGTATTACCGCTCCATCACATAATCTATGAATTTATTGCACACCATCTGGCTCCTATTTTCGGCTATTTCCATAGCCGCCAGGTCTCCAATGTTATTCCTCCATCCTATTTATCGACGTTCGAAAAACCTTTTCGAGCCTAGCACAGCTTCTGCTATCTGGATGCCTTTGGGCATGCGTTACCTCTCCATCACATAAGCTATGAATTTATTGCACACCATCTGGGTCCTTTTATAGTTCTTTTAGTTCTCAATTTGATCTGTTAAATTATCTTCTTTTGAATCTTCTTGAAACTGTCTTTTCAAAACGACTCAACTGCTGCTCGTTTTCTTTAGTCGATATTCCAGTCCTTCAGAAGGTTACAACTCTGGTTATCGCCTCATACTCTTAGGCCACCATGTTTTCAAGTTTTTTGTTAAAATTTTTTTCATAGGTGAGAGTGGGGGGTGTTTTTCACATCAAAACAAAATTATTTTCTTCAGCTAGTCGTGAAAGCTTGTGAAAAGTCTTAAGTCAATGACTTTTTCAACTTAATGTGTCGACAGGCAAATGTAGGCGACATGGATATAAGCACCATTTAATTACATTTACATAAATAAATTGTAGTAGGAGGAATTAAGCAGATATAAAATAAAATTTTAATCCTCAAAAATAAATTGATATCAAAAGTTTTAAAATTGCCGTGTTAAAAAACACGTGTATACAGTGTATCTCTTCAAAAACGATCCACCTTTGCAAATATGTTTGAAACTAGGGCGTCATATAAATATGAAACGAACGTTTTTTTTGTAATATAGAGAGGGGGGAGGGGGCATATTGTGATTTAATAACTGTCAATATCGCACGTGGACACTTTTGTCCACCCCTAACCTCCACGAAAATAAAAATTTAAAATATCACACTTATATCATGTGACATATCAAATGAAAGCTGGTTAAACGTAGTGTCGAACGGTGAAAGAAAAAATTAAATCGGACAATGCGTTCTTTAGTTATAATAAAAACAAATTTCAATACTCAAGAATTCACTAGTTAGGGTGCTATTAAAATTTTTTAATTTGGTAGCCCTGGAGGACGTGCGTGATATCATAACACATTCTCCTTCCTACATTATAAACTAGTATTAGTTGAGAGGACTAATCGTGATTTAATAACTATCAATATCGCAGGCGGGCACTTTTGTACACCCCTAACCCCTACCAAACTAAAAATTTGAAATAGCACAATATATCACGTGACATATCAAATGAAAGCTAGTTAAACGTAGTTTCGAACAGTGAAAGAAAAAATTACTCAAGAATTCACTAGTTAGGGTGCTACTAAAAATTTTTAATTTGGTAGCCCTGGAGGACGTGCGTGATATCATAACACATTCTCCTTCCTACATTATAAACTAGTATTAGTTGAGAGGGCATATCGTGATTTAATAACTATCAATATCGCAGGCGGGCACTTTTGTACACCCCTAACCCCTACCAAATTAAAAATTTGAAATAGCACAATATATCACGTGACATATCAAATGAAAGCTAGTTAAACGTAGTTTCAAATGCTGAAAGAAAATTTTAAATCAAACTATTCGTTCTTTAGTTGTAATAAAAACAAATTTCAAAACTCCAGAATTTACTATTTAGGGTGCTATTTAAAATTTTCATCTTGGTAGCCCTGAAGGACGTGCGTGATATTATAATTTCAAGAAATGTGTATCTTTCGTTTTCGGCGAGACACACTGTAAATGTAAAAAAGGTCTCAATTAAATTTAATCCTTGTAATTTTTCAGTGCTGGGATTACTGCGACATGCTAATTCAGGACAAAACGAGGAACCAAATGTGCGATGACAACATATGCGTAAGTGAATATTAAATTAAAACAGAATTTATAAACACGTCACTTCGAAATTTGTCAAAAACAAAATTAAATTCAAACACTCAAAATAAATTTATTAAGAGAAAAGAGAACGCTGGATTCAGTTGCTTTATGTAATAGCAAAAAACACATTTATTTAATTAAATGTTGGGTTATTTAGTTGTAAAAATAGTTAGTATTGTAGAGAAAACTACAACCACAAAAAAGAAACCCTAAAATAATGAACCTCAAAATAGAATTAAAATTAACGTTTTTGGACTTAAATTAAAAGGGAGAAAAGGACAATTTTTTTTTATTTAAATGACCTCAACATTTCCGCGAGGAAAAATTTAAAAGCCAGTACCAACTTGATAATATTCAGAAAAACAAATGAAAAAAAGAGAAAAAAGTTTCTCGTTTTGTACAACACAAAATGGTTATTACTCTTAAGGGATACATTTAAAGAATTTAGTGGTTACGTCTATGTGCATCGCCCCAGTTTCTTTTTTAGTTAGAATCACCCCCAATTTACCTTTTATTATCCACACACAAACACTAACAAATTGCGAGAAACTAAAACAAAAGGGGATCAGAAGTAATATTGGGAAAAATCAATTTTCTTTCCAAATTACAAAAACTGAATAGCCTTTTGTAATTTTCTCGTGGTAAAAGAAACAAGAGAAATTTCACACAAATGTACGAGATGAAACAAGACATTTTGATTTTGATAAAGATTCAAATTATTTTACTTCCTTACTTGCAACTTATTATGCACAACGTATAATACAATGATAAATGGTTTGGAGAAGGGAAGAAATCAACAAGAATTTATAGTTGAATCAATCTTAATGTAATGACACCTACTATAAAAACAGGTCTGTAACAATAAATTTCCATACACACGGTGTAATATTAAAATATAAAAAAAACACCTTGCAGACGCAAATGAGCTTAGGGCAAAAGGAAAAGTGGGAATTGTGTGAAGAAACTTTGAAGTTTTCCTCACATTCGAATTAAATTTTAAGGGAAAATTGTTAAAAAGTTACATTTTCCATTTTCCAACAGATTGATTTCAGAATTTTGATTTAGAAATACAAGAAAAGAAAACTACGACTCAAATAAAAAAAAATTGTGATTTTTAACACCTGAAACATACACAGTGTGAGGTGAGTCTTAATCGATGAACCATTATGAGAACCTAGAAATTAAAAAAAACGCTGCAATTATGCGCATTTAGCAATATTTCAAGAAATAGCAGACACCTTAAAATAATTTTTTTTTAAATAGAAAACTATATAAATTAGCTACAATTTTCATGTTGAACAGTTTAAAGAGAAAAAATGGCAACTCTTAGAAAATCGCGTTCAAAGTTACGATAAGGAACTTGGAATTTACGCACAAGCTGCAATTACGCGAATTTGGCTCTATTTCAAGAATTAGTAGACTCTTTGAAAGAATTCTTTTAAAACTAGATAAGTAACTAGTTTAGCTACAATTTTCATGTAGAACAGTTTAAAGAGAAAAAATGGCAACCCTTAGAAAATCGCGTTCAAAGTCACGATAAGCAACTTGAAATTTACGCACAAGCTGCAATTATGCGAATTTGGCTCTATTTCAAGAATTAGTAGACTCTTTGAAAGAATTATTTAAAAACTAGATAAGCAACTAAATTAACTACAATTTTCATGTAGAACAGTTTAAAGAGAAAAAATGGCAACCCTTAGAAAATCGCGTTCAAAGTCACGATAAGCAACTTGAAATTTACGCACAAGCTGCAATTATGCGAATTTGGCTCTATTTCAAGAATTAGTAGACTCTTTGAAAGAATTATTTAAAAACTAGATAAGCAACTAAATTAGCTACAATTTTCATGTAGAACAGTTTAAAGAGAAAAAATGGCAACCCTTAGAAAATCGCGTTCAAAGTTACGATAAGGAACTTGGAATTTACGCACAAGCTGCAATTACGCGAATTTGGCTCTATTTCAAGAATTAGTAGACTCTTTGAAAGAATTCTTTTAAAACTAGATAATTAGCTAAATTATCTACAATTTTCATGTATAACAGTTTAAAGAGAAAAAATGGCAACCCTTAGAAAATCGCGTTCAAAGTTACGATAAGGAACTTGAAATTTACGCACAAGCTGCAATTACGCGAATTTGGCTCTATTTCAAGAATTAGTAGACTCTTTGAAAGAATTATTTAAAAACTAGATAAGCAACTAAATTAGCTACAATTTTGATGTAGAACAGTTTAAAGAGAAAAAATGGCAACCCTTAGAAAATCGCGTTCAAAGTTACGATAAGGAACTTGGAATTTACGCACAAGCTGCAATTACGCGAATTTGGCTCTATTTCAAGAATTAGTAGACTCTTTGAAAGAATTCTTTTAAAACTAGATAATTAGCTAAATTATCTACAATTTTCATGTATAACAGTTTAAAGAGAAAAAATGGCAACCCTTAGAAAATCGCGTTCAAAGTTACGATAAGGAACTTGAAATTTACGCACAAGCTGCAATTACGCGAATTTGGCTCTATTTCAAGAATTAGTAGACTCTTTGAAAGAATTATTTAAAAACTAGATAAGCAACTAAATTAGCTACAATTTTGATGTAGAACAGTTTAAAGAGAAAAAATGGCAACCCTTAGAAAATCGCGTTCAAAGTTACGATAAGGAACTTGAAATTAACGCACAAGCTGCAATTACGCGAATTTGGCTCTATTTCAAGAATTACTAGACACTTTGAAAGAATTCTTTAAAAACTAGATAAGTAACTAAATTAGCTACAATTTTCATGTAGAACAGTTTAAAGAGAAAAAATTGCAACCCTTAGAAAATCGCGTTCAAAGTTACGATAAGGAACTTGAAATTTACGCACAAGCTGCAATTACGCGAATTTGGCTCTATTTCAAGAATTAGTAGACTCTTTGAAAGAATTATTTAAAAACTAGATAAGTAACTAAATTATCTACAATTTTCATGTAGAACAGTTTAAAGAGAAAAAATGGTAACCCTTAGAAAATCGCGTTCAAAGTTACGATAAGGAACTTGAAATTTACGCACAAGCTGCAATTACGCGAATTTGGCTCTATTTCAAGAATTAGTAGACTCTTTGAAAGAATTATTTAAAAACTAGATAAGTAACTAAATTATCTACAATTTTCATGTAGAACAGTTTCAAGAGAAAAAATGGCAACCCTTAGAAAATCGCGTTCAAAGTTACGATAAGGAACTTGAAATTTACCCACAAGCTGCAATTACGCGAATTTGGCTCTATTTCAAGAATTAGTAGACTCTTTGAAAGAATTATTTAAAAACTAGATAAGTAACTAAATTATCTACAATTTTCATGTAGAACAGTTTAAAGAGAAAAAATGGCAACCCTTAGAAAATCGCGTTCAAAGTTACGATAAGGAACTTGAAATTTACGCACAAGCTGCAATTACGCGAATTTGGCTCTATTTCAAGAATTAGTAGACTCTTTGAAAGAATTATTTAAAAACTAGATAAGTAACTAAATAAGCTACAATTTTCATGTAGAACAGTTTAATGCGAAAAAATTGCAACCCTTAGAAAATCGCGTTTCAAGTTACGATAAGAAACTTAAAATTTACGCATAAGCTGCAATGACACTAATTTAGCTATATTTCAAGTACTAGTAGACTCCTTGGAAAAATTCTTTTAGAATTAGATAACTAACTAAATTAGCTACAATTTTCATGTAGAACAGTTTACAGAGAAAAAATGACAACCCTTAGAAAATTGTGTTCAAAATTAAGAAAAGAATCTTGAAATTTACGGTTTTGTAAAAAAAAATGTAAATTTTGTTCTTTTTTTTTCAAAATGATCAAAAACATTATAACTATACCCGGAGAGTCAGGAACGCAATATAAAATTTTTCTTAATTTTTTAAATGGCACAAAAGTCCAATTTCAAAAATACACAAATTCAAAATAAATCTTATGGTTAGAACGCTCATAAAATGGGCTACCTTTTTCAGTTCACAGATAGAAAATCATGCCCATCTAAACTCACTCTGTAAACATCAGATGGTACTATAAAGGTCTTGATTAATTTAGTTTGAGACGTAATCAGAAAGTTTTGATTATACGTCAAATTAATAATCCATTTTGCTCTATTTTTTTAAATTCCAATGATGTTAGAAATTTTGAAAAAAAGTCAACTACGGTCCTGACCGTTTGAAAAAATTTTTACCAAAAAAGATATAAAAGGAGATAAGTAAATGTTGTGAATTAGTGACTGATAGACATTCTTAAATGATTAATTAAATTATTTAATAAGATATTCAAGGATGTTTAATGTTAAAGATGGGAGGTGTTTAAAAGATAAGAAAAGGACCCAACATGTTCATTTCATGTTCATTTTAATGCACAATCTTGTTGCTGTTACAATAATATTAATTATTTCAACTCTTATAGTTGGCTTTGAAAAATTATTTTTTTAAACTTTATAGGGTAGTAAGGGGTACTTTTAGTACTAATGGGGTAATCTAGCGGTTGTAAATAGAAGTTTTGAGGGTGTGATACTTTTTATTGTATGTTAGAGTTGTTAGAATCAGGGGGTGGCTTTTTTTAATTATTTTACGTTTACATCAAAAAGTTGATTAGACAGGACGCGCGCTTTTTATCACTTTTAAAAACGTTTTGTTTACACTTTATTTTTGTTTTGTAAGGGTAAAATGAAACATTTTTGTTGAATGTAAACAAAAGAACACAAATAAAACTTAAGTTGAGTTTTAATTAAACAGGGACGTCTGTAGGGCATTTTTGGCGTAATTTTGATAAAGTATCTCTATTAAATTAAAAAAAAATACAATCAAATAATCTGGGGGGCCCCTTAAATATAATTTTGTAAAAAATTATTTTTTTTTAAATTAAAATCGCATTAAGTCCTTTGTTGTCGTGATTTAAAAATTATGTGCATAATTTGCAAGTAAAATAAGTTTAGGATGATTTATAACGACATTTTTAAAAGAAATACAACTTGTAATTAAAAATAAATATACCAGGTGTTCAAACGGTGTCTACTATAAAACTAAAAACAAAATGTAAGGCATCGATTTTTAAAGGACGCGGGAACGTCTGAAAGTGCGGGCCCCTTAACACTATTTTGTTAATATTTTAGAAACCCCTTGACCGATTTTAATAAGATTTGGTACGTTTTGTAATCGAATTTCGAAAATTTCTGACACTTAGTTTAGTTGTAAAAATTGGTAACACATCTAACACAGATACAAACAGGAGCGGGCGCGCTACGTCAGGGTCTTGCTGTTCCATTTCTTCGTCAATTGCTAATAAACTACGGCAGTTATGGGGATGCAACTTGGGCAAACTATTGTAAATATATTAATCTGAGATGTCACCAAGGCACACGTCGATATTTCAATCTGATTTTGAAATATTAGCAAAATACACTCAAACGGGCCCAGAGAGGCAAGACGCGCTTATGGAGGGTTAAAGTGTACCTCTATCTTTAATTTTAATTTTGTAACTTTTACACTAGAGGCTTAATGTTCATTGAAAACATCTATGTTTTTTCCGAGAGCCGGTATTTTCAAATTTTTTTGCATGTATTATATGAGTGTGTATTTAAGAGGGTAATTTAAACTATGTAATTAAATTTGTTAACCAAAAACTCTAAAGTAAAACAAGCAAAACTAAAAGTAATTAACAGAATTTCATCCAGTTGTGTGGACTAGAAATTAGTAGAGGAAAACCACGGCCTGCTTTATTTACTAATTAAACATAAAGTAAAATGTATTTAAATGGCATTCAAGGGTAAGAAAACACGATGCCTTTATGTAAACAAAATTTTATTAAATCCAATCCTCTTTTGAGAGAAAAAATTTTATAATTTTTTTAACGGCAATTTATTGTTGTTTAATGCAAAGTCACGTTTTTCTTATTTTCTTAACTTTTTCAAGTGCTATCTTAGAAGCCAGCACTTCATTTATTTAATGTATACTGGGTACTGTTGTAAGTACACCAAGTTTTTATTTAATTTTCGGACCACTCAAGAATTTTTTATTTCTCTATTTTTATTTTAAATTTAAATTACCTGCATTAATCATACACTCTTCATCTTTTTGTTCGGTTTTAAAATATTTACTAATTAAAATTTTATTGCAAAACATTTATGTCCAGTTTCTTTAGGTACTTAATTTCCCAACATTTTTTATCAATATCCTTATGAACTTTACAGCTCAAAAATTGTCATAAATTAAACTATAAATTAAAAGCGTTTAAACGAAAATGAGTAAGGTGATAGAAAAAGTCAAGTACACAATAAACTCACTTATACAGGGTGGGTGTGTGTGTTTACTATGTGGACGGAGAAAAGCTGCAATTACGCGAATTTAGCTATATTTCAAGAATTAGTAGACTTCTTGAAAGAATTCTTTTAAAATTAAATAAGTAACTAAATTAGCTACAATTTTCATGTAGAACAATTTAAAGAGAAAAAATGGCAACCCTTAGAAAATCGCGTTCAAAGTTACGATAAGGAACTTGAAATTTACGCACAAGCTGCAATTACGCGAATTTGGCTCTATTTCAAGAATTAGTAAACTTCTTGAAAGAATTCTTTTAAAACTAGATAAGTAACTAGTTTAGCTACAATTTTCATGTAGAACAGTTTAAAGAGAAAAAATGGCAACCCTTAGAAAATCGCGTTCAAAGTCACGAAAAGCAACTTGAAATTTACGCACAAGCTGCAATTACGCGAATTTGGCTCGATTTCAAGCATTAGTAGACTTCTTGAAAGAATTCTTTTAAAACTAGATAAGTAACTAAATTAGCTACAATGTTCATGTAGAACAGTTTAAAGAGAAAAAATGGCAACCCTTAGAAAATCGCGTTCAAAGTCACGATAAGCAACTTGAAATTTACGCACAAGCTGCAATTACGCGAATTTGGCTCTATTTCAAGAATTAGTACACTTCTTGAAAGAATTCTTTTAAAACTAGATAAGTAACTAAATTAGCTACAATGTTCATGTAGAACAGTTTAAAGAGAAAAAATGGCAACCCTTAGAAAATCGCGTTCAAAGTCACGAAAAGCAACTTGAAATTTACGCACAAGCTGCAATTACGCGAATTTGGCTCGATTTCAAGAATTAGTAGACTTCTTGAAAGAATTCTTTTAAAACTAGATAAGTAACTAAATTAGCTACAATGTTCATGTAGAACAGTTTAAAGAGAAAAAATGGCAACCCTTAGAAAATCGCGTTCAAAGTCACGATAAGCAACTTGAAATTTACGCACAAGCTGCAATTACGCGAATTTGGCTCTATTTCAAGAATTAGTACACTTCTTGAAAGAATTCTTTTAAAACTAGATAAGTAACTAAATTAGCTACAATGTTCATGTAGAACAGTTTAAAGAGAAAAAATGGCAACCCTTAGAAAATCGCGTTCAAAGTTACGATAAGGAACTTGAAATTTACGCACAAGCTGCAATTACGCGAATTTGGCTCTATTTCAAGAATTAGTAGACTTCTTGAAAGAATTCTTTTAAAACTAGATAAGTAACTAAATTAGCTACAATGTTCATGTAGAACAGTTTAAAGAGAAAAAATGGCAACCCTTAGAAAATCGCGTTCAAAGTTACGATAAGGAACTTGAAATTTACGCACAAGCTGCAATTACGCGAATTTGGCTCTATTTCAAGAATTAGTAAACTTCTTGAAAGAATTCTTTTAAAACTAGATAAGTAACTAGTTTAGCTACAATTTTCATGTAGAACAGTTTAAAGAGAAAAAATGGCAACCCTTAGAAAATCGCGTTCAAAGTCACGAAAAGCAACTTGAAATTTACGCACAAGCTGCAATTACGCGAATTTGGCTCGATTTCAAGAATTAGTAGACTTCTTGAAAGAATTCTTTTAAAACTAGATAAGTAACTAAATTAGCTACAATGTTCATGTAGAACAGTTTAAAGAGAAAAAATGGCAACCCTTAGAAAATCGCGTTCAAAGTCACGATAAGCAACTTGAAATTTACGCACAAGCTGCAATTACGCGAATTTGGCTCTATTTCAAGAATTAGTACACTTCTTGAAAGAATTCTTTTAAAACTAGATAAGTAACTAAATTAGCTACAATGTTCATGTAGAACAGTTTAAAGAGAAAAAATGGCAACCCTTAGAAAATCGCGTTCAAAGTTACGATAAGGAACTTGAAATTTACGCACAAGCTGCAATTACGCGAATTTGGCTCTATTTCAAGAATTAGTAGACTTCTTGAAAGAATTCTTTTAAAACTAGATAAGTAACTAAATTAGCTACAATGTTCATGTAGAACAGTTTAAAGAGAAAAAATGGCAACCCTTAGAAAATCGCGTTCAAAGTTACGATAAGGAACTTGAAATTTACGCACAAGCTGCAATTACACGAATTTGGCTCTAATTCAAGAATTAGTCGACTCTTTGAAAGAATTCTTTTAAAACTAGATAAGTAACTAAATTAGCTACAATTTTCATGTAGAATAATTTAAAGAGAAAAAATGGCAACCCTTAGAAAATCGCGTTCAAAGTTACGATAAGGAACTTGAAATTTACGCACAAGCTGCAATTACGCGAATTTGGCTCTATTTCAAGAATTAGTAGACTATTTGAAAGAATTCTTTTAAAACTAGATAAGTAACTAAATTAGCTACAATTTTCATGTAGAATAATTTAAAGAGAAAAAATGGCAACCCTTAGAAAATCGCGTTCAAAGTTACGATAAGGAACTTGAAATTTACGCACAAGCTGCAATTACGCGAATTTGGCTCTAATTCAAGAATTAGTCGACTCTTTGAAAGAATTCTTTTAAAACTAGATAAGTAACTAAATTAGCTACAATTTTCATGTAGAATAATTTAAAGAGAAAAAATGGCAACCCTTAGAAAATCGCGTTCAAAGTTACGATAAGGAACTTGAAATTTACGCACAAGCTGCAATTACGCGAATTTGGCTCTATTTCAAGAATTAGTAGACTATTTGAAAGAATTCTTTTAAAACTAGATAAGTAACTAAATTAGCTACAATTTTCATGTAGAACAATTTAAAGAGAAAAAATGGCAATCCTTAGAAAATCGCGTTCAAAGTTACGATAAGGAACTTGAAATTTACGCACAAGCTGCAATTACGCGAATTTGGCTCTATTTCAAGAATTAGTAAACTTCTTGAAAGAATTCTTTTAAAACTAGATAAGTAACTAGTTTAGCTACAATTTTCATGTAGAACAGTTTAAAGAGAAAAAATGGCAACCCTTAGAAAATCGCGTTCAAAGTCACGATAAGCAACTTGAAATTTACGCACAAGCTGCAATTACGCGAATTTGGCTCTATTTCAAGAATTAGTAAACTTCTTGAAAGAATTCTTTTAAAACTAGATAAGTAACTAGTTTAGCTACAATTTTCATGTAGAACAGTTTAAAGAGAAAAAATGGCAACCCTTAGAAAATCGCGTTCAAAGTCACGATAAGCAACTTGAAATTTACGCACAAGCTGCAATTACGCGAATTTGGCTCTATTTCAAGAATTAGTAGACTTCTTGAAAGAATTCTTTTAAAACTAGATAAGTAACTAAATTAGCTACAATGTTCATGTAGAACAGTTTAAAGAGAAAAAATGGCAACCCTTAGAAAATCGCGTTCAAAGTTACGATAAGGAACTTGAAATTTACGCACAAGCTGCCATTACGCGAATTTGGCTCTATTTCAAGAATTAGTAGACTTCTTGAAAGAATTCTTTTAAAACTAGATAAGTAACTAAATTAGCTACAATGTTCATGTAGAACAGTTTAAAGAGAAAAAATGGCAACCCTTAGAAAATCGCGTTCAAAGTCACGATAAGCAACTTGAAATTTACGCACAAGCTGCAATTACGCGAATTTGGCTCTATTTCAAGAATTAGTAGACTATTTGAAAGAATTCTTTTAAAACTAGATAAGTAACTAAATTAGCTACAATGTTCATGTAGAACAGTTTAAAGAGAAAAAATGGCAACCCTTAGAAAATCGCGTTCAAAGTCACGATAAGCAACTTGAAATTTACGCACAAGCTGCAATTACGCGAATTTGGCTCTATTTCAAGAATTAGTAGACTTCTTGAAAGAATTCTTTTAAAACTAGATAAGTAACTAAATTAGCTACAATGTTCATGTAGAACAGTTTAAAGAGAAAAAATGGCAACCCTTAGAAAATCGCGTTCAAAGTCACGATAAGCAACTTGAAATTTACGCACAAGCTGCAATTACGCGAATTTGGCTCTATTTCAAGAATTAGTAGACTTCTTGAAAGAATTCTTTTAAAACTAGATAAGTAACTAAATTAGCTACAATGTTCATGTAGAACAGATTAAAGAGAAAAAATGGCAACCCTTTACAACCGTTCTAGAGATATTGCACTTTAATACCGAAATAGAGCCAACTTTTAAGCCATGATGCCAGAGTTGGAATCATAATTTTTCAAATCTACACTGCACACAGTGATTACTTTATGCGAAATTTTTGGATACCTCGTGATATATAGATACTAAATGATATTAGGTTTCATGGTTATAAGGCGAACAGTTCTTGAGATATAGACGCTGTTTATGAAAGAAAATATTTTAAAACTACTAATTTGTTTGTAACAAGCAAAAAAACATTCTTGGCATGGCTACCTACAAATCAATGAGTAACATAAACAACCGCATTAATAATCAACATTTTTCAACTTAAAAAAAAATCCAACATTATTAATTTATATGATGTAGGTATCTATAAAAATTAATAGCTTAATTTTTATTTACTTTTTTCCACTACATTTTTTATCCCTCCAAAAACTCATTAAAAGTTTTTAACGACAACCTAATAAGTCATTAACAAGAAATTAATAAAAAATTTCATTTTAACAAACTTCCGAATTACGCGCATAGTAATAAAACTTAATAATTAATGACAAATTTTTTCTTAATGTTTAAATTAAATTATTTTATTGTTTGGTTAATTAAAAGGAAATAAATATACTTTTAAGGTGTACTTACACCTACTACACCTTATAAATGTGCGCGATATGGCTCGCGCGGTATTCATTTACTACTTAGTTATCCTCTAGAGGTAGTTGCAGATTTTCTTTTACAAGTGGTCGTTTGATCGAAAGATAGGGTCTTGAGTTGTGTGTCCGAGCTTGTGGCCACCTAGGGAGTGTTAAACTGGCTGCTATTTGTCGTCAGATTTTATATGTTGTTTGATATTTATAACAGGGACGTATTTAGTAAAAGTTTCTTGTTATATCCCACGGGAGAAATGTAACAAGGCTTTTATACCCAAATCATTTGTTTGCTTTTCAAGTTTCATTCGCTTTTCTGTGTTGTGTGTACTATAAGAGAGTAGATTTGTTCACTAAAACTTTTGGGTTGTGTCAACTTTGAAACTTGGTCGATACATCTTCTAGTTTTACTTTGTTTATTTACTACCAAATATAAACTCACGTTGTCCTAATTAACCCACGTACCGAACTCAAATTGCATTTTAATTAGTTTCAAATTTAAAAATTACCACCAACATAATCATAAATCACGAGAACACGAATATTGAAATAAAACTCTCTCAATAATAAAAACAACTCAACTTGCTACAATTTTCACATGGAACAGTTTCATGCCAAAAAAATGCAACATTTAAAAAATCGCGTTGAAAGTAACGTATTGACTAAAATCTACGCACAAGCTGCAATTACACGAATTTAGCTATATTTCTAGAATCAGTAGACGCCTTTGAAAAATTCTTTCAAAATTAGATAAGTAACTAAATTAGCTACAATTTTTATGTAGAAGAGTTCAAAGAGAAAAAATTGCAACCCTTAGAAAATCGCGTTCAAAGTTACGATAAGGAACTTGAAATTTACGCACAAGCTGCAATTACGCGAATTTGGCTCTATTTCAAGAATTAGTAGACTTCTTGAAAGAATTCTTTTAAAACTAGATAAGTAACTAAATTAGCTACAATGTTCATGTAGAACAGTTTAAAGAGAAAAAATGGCAACCCTTAGAAAATCGCGTTCAAAGTTACGATAAGGAACTTGAAATTTACGCACAAGCTGCAATTACGCGAATTTGGCTCTATTTCAAGAATTAGTAGACTCTTTGAAAGAATTCTTTTAAAACTAGATAAGTAACTAAATTAGCTACAATTTTCATGTAGAACAGTTTAAAGAGAAAAAATGGCAACCCTTAGAAAATCGCGTTCAAAGTTACGATAAGGAACTTGAAATTTACGCACAAGCTGCAATTACGCGAATTTGGCTCTATTTCAAGAATTAGTAGACTCTTTGAAAGAATTCTTTTAAAACTAGATAAATAACTAAATTAGCTACAATTTTCATGTAGAACAGTTTAAAGAGAAAAAATGGCAACCCTTAGAAAATCGCGTTCAAAGTTACGATAAGGAACTTGAAATTTACGCACAAGCTGCAATTACGCGAATTTGGCTCTATTTCAAGAATTAGTAGACTTCTTGAAAGAATTCTTTTAAAACTAGATAAGTAACTAAATTAGCTACAATGTTCATGTAGAACAGTTTAAAGAGAAAAAATGGCAACCCTTAGAAAATCGCGTTCAAAGTTACGATAAGGAACTTGAAATTTACGCACAAGCTGCAATTACGCGAATTTGGCTCTATTTCAAGAATTAGTAGACTCTTTGAAAGAATTCTTTTAAAACTAGATAAGTAACTAAATTAGCTACAATTTTCATGTAGAACAGTTTAAAGAGAAAAAATGGCAACCCTTAGAAAATCGCGTTCAAAGTTACGATAAGGAACTTGAAATTTACGCACAAGCTGCAATTACGCGAATTTGGCTCTATTTCAAGAATTAGTAGACTCTTTGAAAGAATTCTTTTAAAACTAGATAAATAACTAAATTAGCTACAATTTTCATGTAGAACAGTTTAAAGAGAAAAAATGGCAACCCTTAGAAAATCGCGTTCAAAGTTACGATAAGGAACTTGAAATTTACGCACAAGCTGCAATTACGCGAATTTGGCTCTATTTCAAGAATTAGTAGACTCCTTGAAAAAATTCTTTTAAAACTAGATAAGTAACTAAATTAGCTACAATTTTCATGTAGAACAGTTTAATGCGAAAAAATTGCAACCCTTAGAAAATTGCGTCTGAAGTTAAGTTGCAAAACGTTTCATAGTTCGGAACGAGTATTAAGCAAAATAATTCAAAGTCCAACCCTGTTAACTAGAAACCACCTTGAATAACAGTTTAATCAAAAGTTATCCGTTAAATAATAATTAATAGGTAAGCTTAGGTAGCCGTATATTTTCACGTGTACGTGTGCAATTATACATCTTGATACATGAATGTGCGTAAAGCAATAAATAATAACGCTTTTCGATAATCGAAAAATTTGTATGCTTAATGTTGATATATCCTATTTGAATAGCGTGACTAGAATATTCAATTTTAAATCAAAAATTCTAATAAATTGTTGTTTTTGTAGAAAAAGGGGAGAAAATTTAAAATGAAGGTGCCAAAAATTTAATTCAAACGAAGACAAATCTGATATTCTTATTCTTACCTCAATTTGATGCATATTTAAAATCCAATCTTTTTTGAATTGTAAAAACAAAACATTAAAAGACAAATTGCTTTTATATGTAAATTTATAAAAAGAAAGGATAAACAATTCACATTAAGCGATGGGTAGATAGATGTTTTCGAGTTGTAGAGAACAAAAAGTTTATAATCAAAAATTGTACGCTGTAACTTTACTAGTTTTGTTTGGAAATTTTTGTCGAAAAGTCAGTTTATATAAATGTGGTACAACGTACGTGTGCACTTGAAACCTACATTTACTCAAGTACTTTTAAAATAACGTAACATAAAGGAAGTTTTCATTTTCAAAATAACGTGCAGTTACTTGTTTTTAGTTTTATATACTTCTTTAGAAAGGTGATCTATTAAAAACTTGTTAAAATAGGGTTAATTATTAAAATTAAATAAAAAGAAAGGTTTAAAATAGTAAGTTTAACGAATAGAAAAAAATTAAGTACAAAACCCCTCAATGAAAAAAGATTCAGTTACACCTCTAGTTGGTTTTGTGGAAATATCTCATTTAACTTTCATCTGACATAAAATATGCGCATTAGTTGATCAAAAGATAATAAAATTATCTACAAAAGACGTTCTTACAGTTTTTGACAAAAAATCAATTGTATGTTCAATAGAGTCAATTGTAAGTGGAACAACCCTGAATGAAGAGTAGCAGTTACACTTTCATGCGATTTTGTGGAAATATCTCATTTAGCGTTGATCTGACATAAAATATGCGCATTAGTTCATCTAAAGATAATAAAATTATCTACAAAAGACCTTCTTACAGTTTTTGACAAAAAATCAATTGTTTGTCCAATAAAGTCAATTGTAAGTGGAACAACCCTGAATGAAGAGTAGCAGTTACACTTTCATGTCGTTTTGTGGAAATATCTCATTTAGCGTTAATCTGACATAAAATATGCGCATTAGTTGATCGAAATATAATAAAATTATCTACAAAAGACGTTCTGACAGTTTTTAACCAAAAATCAATTGTTTGTCCAATAGAGTCAATTGTAAGTGGAACAACCCTGAATGAAGAGTAGCAGTTACACTTTCATGTCGTTTTGTGGACATATCTCATTTAGCGTTGATCTGATTAAAATATGCGCATTAGTTGATCAAAAGATAATAAAATTATCTACAAAAGACGTTCTTACAGTTTTTGACAAAACATCAATTATTTGTTCAATAGAGTCAATTGTAAGTGGAACAACCCTGAATGAAGAGTAGCAGTTACACTTTCATGTCGTTTTGTGGACATATCTCATTTAGCGTTGATCTGATTACAATATGCGCATTAGTTGATCAAAAGATAATAAAATTATCTACAAAAGACGTTCTTACAGTTTTTGACAAAACATCAATTATTTGTTCAATAGAGTCAATTGTAAATGGAACAACCCTGAATGAAGAGTAGCAGTTACACTTTCATGCGATTTTGTGGAAATATCTCATTTAGCGTTGATCTGACATAAAATATGCGCATTAGTTCATCTAAAGATAATAAAATTATCTACAAAAGACCTTCTTACAGTTTTAGACAAAAAATCAATTGTTTGTCCAATAAAGTCAATTGTAAGTGGAACAACCCTGAATGAAGAGTAGCAGTTACACTTTCATGCGATTTTGTGGAAATATCTCATTTAGCGTTGATCTGACATAAAATATGCGCATTAGTTCATCTAAAGATAATAAAATTATCTACAAAAGACCTTCTTACAGTTTTTGACAAAAAATCAATTGTTTGTCCAATAAAGTCAATTGTAAGTGGAACAACCCTGAATGAAGAGTAGCAGTTACACTTTCATGTCGTTTTGTGGAAATATCTCATTTAGCGTTAATCTGACATAAAATATGCGCATTAGTTGATCGAAATATAATAAAATTATCTACAAAAGACGTTCTGACAGTTTTTAACCAAAAATCAATTGTTTGTCCAATAGAGTCAATTGTAAGTGGAACAACCCTGAATGAAGAGTAGCAGTTACACTTTCATGTCGTTTTGTGGACATATCTCATTTAGCGTTGATCTGATTAAAATATGCGCATTAGTTGATCAAAAGATAATAAAATTATCTACAAAAGACGTTCTTACAGTTTTTGACAAAACATCAATTATTTGTTCAATAGAGTCAATTGTAAATGGAACAACCCTGAATGAAGAGTAGCAGTTACACTTTCATGCGATTTTGTGGAAATATCTCATTTAGCGTTGATCTGACATAAAATATGCGCATTAGTTCATCTAAAGATAATAAAATTATCTACAAAAGACCTTTTTACAGTTTTTGACAAAAAATCAATTGTTTGTCCAATAAAGTCAATTGTAAGTGGAACAACCCTGAATGAAGAGTAGCAGTTACACTTTCATGCGATTTTGTGGAAATATCTCATTTAGCGTTGATCTGACATAAAATATGCGCATTAGTTCATCTAAAGATAATAAAATTATCTACAAAAGACCTTCTTACAGTTTTTGACAAAAAATCAATTGTTTGTCCAATAAAGTCAATTGTAAGTGGAACAACCCTGAATGAAGAGTAGCAGTTACACTTTCATGCGATTTTGTGGAAATATCTCATTTAGCGTTGATCTGACATAAAATATGCGCATTAGTTCATCTAAAGATAATAAAATTATCTACAAAAGACCTTCTTACAGTTTTTGACAAAAAATCAATTGTTTGTCCAATAAAGTCAATTGTAAGTGGAACAACCCTGAATGAAGAGTAGCAGTTACACTTTCATGTCGTTTTGTGGACATATCTCATTTAGCGTTGATCTGATTAAAATATGCGCATTAGTTGATCAAAAGATCATAAAATTATCTACAAAAGACGTTCTTACAGTTTTTGACAAAACATCAATTATTTGTTCAATAGAGTCAATTGTAAATGGAACAACCCTGAATGAAGAGTAGCAGTTACACTTTCATGCGATTTTGTGGAAATATCTCATTTAGCGTTGATCTGACATAAAATATGCGCATTAGTTCATCTAAAGATAATAAAATTATCTACAAAAGACCTTCTTACAGTTTTTGACAAAAAATCAATTGTTTGTCCAATAAAGTCAATTGTAAGTGGAACAACCCTGAATGAAGAGTAGCAGTTACACTTTCATGCGATTTTGTGGAAATATCTCATTTAGCGTTGATCTGACATAAAATATGCGCATTAGTTCATCTAAAGATAATAAAATTATCTACAAAAGACCTTCTTACAGTTTTTGACAAAAAATCAATTGTTTGTCCAATAAAGTCAATTGTAAGTGGAACAACCCTGAATGAAGAGTAGCAGTTACACTTTCATGTCGTTTTGTGGAAATATCTCATTTAGCGTTAATCTGACATAAAATATGCGCATTAGTTGATCGAAATATAATAAAATTATCTACAAAAGACGTTCTGACAGTTTTTAACCAAAAATCAATTGTTTGTCCAATAGAGTCAATTGTAAGTGGAACAACCCTGAATGAAGAGTAGCAGTTACACTTTCATGTCGTTTTGTGGACATATCTCATTTAGCGTTGATCTGATTAAAATATGCGCATTAGTTGATCAAAAGATAATAAAATTATCTACAAAAGAAGTTCTTACAGTTTTTGACAAAACATCAATTGTTTGTCCAATAGAGTCAATTGTAAGTGGAACAACCCTAAATGAAGAGTAGCAGTTACACTTTCATGTGGTTTTGTGGAAATATCTCATTTAGCGTTAATCTGACATAAAATATGCGCATTAGTTGATCAAAAGATAATAAAATTATCTACAAAAGACGTTCTGACAGTTTTTGACAAAAAATCAATTGTTTGTCCAATAGAGTCAATTGTAAGTGGAACAACCCTAAATGAAGAGTAGCAGTTACACTTTCATGTGGTTTTGTGGAAATATCTCATTTAGCGTTAATCTGACATAAAATATGCGCATTAGTTGATCAAAAGATAATAAAATTATCTACAAAAGACGTTCTTACAGTTTTTGACAAAACATCAATTGTTTGTCCAATAGAGTCAATTGTAAGTGGAACAACCCTAAATGAAGAGTAGCAGTTACACTTTCATGTGGTTTTGTGGAAATATCTCATTTAGCGTTAATCTGACATAAATTATGCGCATTAGTTGATCAAAAGATAATAAAATTATCTACAAAAGACGTTCTTACAGTTTTTGACAAAACATCAATTGTTTGTCCAATAGAGTCAATTGTAAGTGGAACAACCCTAAATGAAGAGTAGCAGTTACACTTTCATGTGGTTTTGTGGAAATATCTCATTTAGCGTTAATCTGACATAAAATATGCGCATTAGTTGATCAAAAGATAATAAAATTATCTACAAAAGACGTTCTTACAGTTTTTGACAAATCATCAATTATTTGTTCAATAGAGTCAATTGTAAATGGAACAACCCTGAATGAAGAGTAGCAGTTACACTTTCATGCGATTTTGTGGAAATATCTCATTTAGCGTTGATCTGACATAAAATATGCGCATTAGTTCATCTAAAGATAATAAAATTATCTACAAAAGACCTTCTTACAGTTTTTGACAAAAAATCAATTGTTTGTCCAATAAAGTCAATTGTAAGTGGAACAACCCTGAATGAAGAGTAGCAGTTACACTTTCATGCGATTTTGTGGAAATATCTCATTTAGCGTTGATCTGACATAAAATATGCGCATTAGTTCATCTAAAGATAATAAAATTATCTACAAAAGACCTTCTTACAGTTTTTGACAAAAAATCAATTGTTTGTCCAATAAAGTCAATTGTAAGTGGAACAACCCTGAATGAAGAGTAGCAGTTACACTTTCATGTCGTTTTGTGGAAATATCTCATTTAGCGTTAATCTGACATAAAATATGCGCATTAGTTGATCGAAATATAATAAAATTATCTACAAAAGACGTTCTGACAGTTTTTAACCAAAAATCAATTGTTTGTCCAATAGAGTCAATTGTAAGTGGAACAACCCTGAATGAAGAGTAGCAGTTACACTTTCATGTCGTTTTGTGGACATATCTCATTTAGCGTTGATCTGATTAAAATATGCGCATTAGTTGATCAAAAGATAATAAAATTATCTACAAAAGAAGTTCTTACAGTTTTTGACAAAACATCAATTGTTTGTCCAATAAAGTCAATTGTAAGTGGAACAACCCTAAATGAAGAGTAGCAGTTACACTTTCATGTGGTTTTGTGGAAATATCTCATTTAGGGTTAATCTGACATAAAATATGCGCATTAGTTGATCAAAAGATAATAAAATTATCTACAAAAGACGTTCTGACAGTTTTTGACAAAAAATCAATTGTTTGTCCAATAGAGTCAATTGTAAGTGGAACAACCCTAAATGAAGAGTAGCAGTTACACTTTCATGTGGTTTTGTGGAAATATCTCATTTAGCGTTAATCTGACATAAAATATGCGCATTAGTTGATCAAAAGATAATAAAATTATCTACAAAAGACGTTCTTACAGTTTTTGACAAAACATCAATTGTTTGTCCAATAGAGTCAATTGTAAGTGGAACAACCCTAAATGAAGAGTAGCAGTTACACTTTCATGTGGTTTTGTGGAAATATCTCATTTAGCGTTAATCTGACATAAATTATGCGCATTAGTTGATCAAAAGATAATAAAATTATCTACAAAAGACGTTCTTACAGTTTTTGACAAAACATCAATTGTTTGTTCAATAGAGTCAATTGTAAGTGGAACAACCCTAAATGAAGAGTAGCAGTTACACTTTCATGTGGTTTTGTGGAAATATCTCATTTAGCGTTAATCTGACATAAAATATGCGCATTAGTTGATCAAAAGATAATAAAATTATCTACAAAAGACGTTCTTACAGTTTTTGACAAAACATCAATTGTTTGTTCAATAGAGTCAATTGTAAGTGGAACAACCCTAAATGAAGAGTAGCAGTTACACTTTCATGTGGTTTTGTGGAAATATCTCATTTAGCGTTAATCTGACATAAAATATGCGCATTAGTTGATCAAAAGATAATAAAATTATCTACAAAAGACGTTCTTACAGTTTTTGACAAAACATCAATTGTTTGTCCAATAGAGTCAATTGTAAGTGGAACAACCCTAAATGAAGAGTAGCAGTTACACTTTCATGTGGTTTTGTGGAAATATCTCATTTAGCGTTAATCTGACATAAAATATGCGCATTAGTTGATCAAAAGATAATAAAATTATCTACAAAAGACGTTCTTACAGTTTTTGACAAATCATCAATTATTTGTTCAATAGAGTCAATTGTAAATGGAACAACCCTGAATGAAGAGTAGCAGTTACACTTTCATGCGATTTTGTGGAAATATCTCATTTAGCGTTGATCTGACATAAAATATGCGCATTAGTTCATCTAAAGATAATAAAATTATCTACAAAAGACCTTCTTACAGTTTTAGACAAAAAATCAATTGTTTGTCCAATAAAGTCAATTGTAAGTGGAACAACCCTGAATGAAGAGTAGCAGTTACACTTTCATGCGATTTTGTGGAAATATCTCATTTAGCGTTGATCTGACATAAAATATGCGCATTAGTTCATCTAAAGATAATAAAATTATCTACAAAAGACCTTCTTACAGTTTTTGACAAAAAATCAATTGTTTGTCCAATAAAGTCAATTGTAAGTGGAACAACCCTGAATGAAGAGTAGCAGTTACACTTTCATGTCGTTTTGTGGAAATATCTCATTTAGCGTTAATCTGACATAAAATATGCGCATTAGTTGATCGAAATATAATAAAATTATCTACAAAAGACGTTCTGACAGTTTTTAACCAAAAATCAATTGTTTGTCCAATAGAGTCAATTGTAAGTGGAACAACCCTGAATGAAGAGTAGCAGTTACACTTTCATGTCGTTTTGTGGACATATCTCATTTAGCGTTGATCTGATTAAAATATGCGCATTAGTTGATCAAAAGATAATAAAATTATCTACAAAAGACGTTCTTACAGTTTTTGACAAAACATCAATTATTTGTTCAATAGAGTCAATTGTAAATGGAACAACCCTGAATGAAGAGTAGCAGTTACACTTTCATGCGATTTTGTGGAAATATCTCATTTAGCGTTGATCTGACATAAAATATGCGCATTAGTTCATCTAAAGATAATAAAATTATCTACAAAAGACCTTTTTACAGTTTTTGACAAAAAATCAATTGTTTGTCCAATAAAGTCAATTGTAAGTGGAACAACCCTGAATGAAGAGTAGCAGTTACACTTTCATGCGATTTTGTGGAAATATCTCATTTAGCGTTGATCTGACATAAAATATGCGCATTAGTTCATCTAAAGATAATAAAATTATCTACAAAAGACCTTCTTACAGTTTTTGACAAAAAATCAATTGTTTGTCCAATAAAGTCAATTGTAAGTGGAACAACCCTGAATGAAGAGTAGCAGTTACACTTTCATGCGATTTTGTGGAAATATCTCATTTAGCGTTGATCTGACATAAAATATGCGCATTAGTTCATCTAAAGATAATAAAATTATCTACAAAAGACCTTCTTACAGTTTTTGACAAAAAATCAATTGTTTGTCCAATAAAGTCAATTGTAAGTGGAACAACCCTGAATGAAGAGTAGCAGTTACACTTTCATGTCGTTTTGTGGACATATCTCATTTAGCGTTGATCTGATTAAAATATGCGCATTAGTTGATCAAAAGATCATAAAATTATCTACAAAAGACGTTCTTACAGTTTTTGACAAAACATCAATTATTTGTTCAATAGAGTCAATTGTAAATGGAACAACCCTGAATGAAGAGTAGCAGTTACACTTTCATGCGATTTTGTGGAAATATCTCATTTAGCGTTGATCTGACATAAAATATGCGCATTAGTTCATCTAAAGATAATAAAATTATCTACAAAAGACCTTCTTACAGTTTTTGACAAAAAATCAATTGTTTGTCCAATAAAGTCAATTGTAAGTGGAACAACCCTGAATGAAGAGTAGCAGTTACACTTTCATGCGATTTTGTGGAAATATCTCATTTAGCGTTGATCTGACATAAAATATGCGCATTAGTTCATCTAAAGATAATAAAATTATCTACAAAAGACCTTCTTACAGTTTTTGACAAAAAATCAATTGTTTGTCCAATAAAGTCAATTGTAAGTGGAACAACCCTGAATGAAGAGTAGCAGTTACACTTTCATGTCGTTTTGTGGAAATATCTCATTTAGCGTTAATCTGACATAAAATATGCGCATTAGTTGATCGAAATATAATAAAATTATCTACAAAAGACGTTCTGACAGTTTTTAACCAAAAATCAATTGTTTGTCCAATAGAGTCAATTGTAAGTGGAACAACCCTGAATGAAGAGTAGCAGTTACACTTTCATGTCGTTTTGTGGACATATCTCATTTAGCGTTGATCTGATTAAAATATGCGCATTAGTTGATCAAAAGATAATAAAATTATCTACAAAAGAAGTTCTTACAGTTTTTGACAAAACATCAATTGTTTGTCCAATAGAGTCAATTGTAAGTGGAACAACCCTAAATGAAGAGTAGCAGTTACACTTTCATGTGGTTTTGTGGAAATATCTCATTTAGCGTTAATCTGACATAAAATATGCGCATTAGTTGATCAAAAGATAATAAAATTATCTACAAAAGACGTTCTGACAGTTTTTGACAAAAAATCAATTGTTTGTCCAATAGAGTCAATTGTAAGTGGAACAACCCTAAATGAAGAGTAGCAGTTACACTTTCATGTGGTTTTGTGGAAATATCTCATTTAGCGTTAATCTGACATAAAATATGCGCATTAGTTGATCAAAAGATAATAAAATTATCTACAAAAGACGTTCTTACAGTTTTTGACAAAACATCAATTGTTTGTCCAATAGAGTCAATTGTAAGTGGAACAACCCTAAATGAAGAGTAGCAGTTACACTTTCATGTGGTTTTGTGGAAATATCTCATTTAGCGTTAATCTGACATAAATTATGCGCATTAGTTGATCAAAAGATAATAAAATTATCTACAAAAGACGTTCTTACAGTTTTTGACAAAACATCAATTGTTTGTCCAATAGAGTCAATTGTAAGTGGAACAACCCTAAATGAAGAGTAGCAGTTACACTTTCATGTGGTTTTGTGGAAATATCTCATTTAGCGTTAATCTGACATAAAATATGCGCATTAGTTGATCAAAAGATAATAAAATTATCTACAAAAGACGTTCTTACAGTTTTTGACAAATCATCAATTATTTGTTCAATAGAGTCAATTGTAAATGGAACAACCCTGAATGAAGAGTAGCAGTTACACTTTCATGCGATTTTGTGGAAATATCTCATTTAGCGTTGATCTGACATAAAATATGCGCATTAGTTCATCTAAAGATAATAAAATTATCTACAAAAGACCTTCTTACAGTTTTTGACAAAAAATCAATTGTTTGTCCAATAAAGTCAATTGTAAGTGGAACAACCCTGAATGAAGAGTAGCAGTTACACTTTCATGCGATTTTGTGGAAATATCTCATTTAGCGTTGATCTGACATAAAATATGCGCATTAGTTCATCTAAAGATAATAAAATTATCTACAAAAGACCTTCTTACAGTTTTTGACAAAAAATCAATTGTTTGTCCAATAAAGTCAATTGTAAGTGGAACAACCCTGAATGAAGAGTAGCAGTTACACTTTCATGTCGTTTTGTGGAAATATCTCATTTAGCGTTAATCTGACATAAAATATGCGCATTAGTTGATCGAAATATAATAAAATTATCTACAAAAGACGTTCTGACAGTTTTTAACCAAAAATCAATTGTTTGTCCAATAGAGTCAATTGTAAGTGGAACAACCCTGAATGAAGAGTAGCAGTTACACTTTCATGTCGTTTTGTGGACATATCTCATTTAGCGTTGATCTGATTAAAATATGCGCATTAGTTGATCAAAAGATAATAAAATTATCTACAAAAGAAGTTCTTACAGTTTTTGACAAAACATCAATTGTTTGTCCAATAAAGTCAATTGTAAGTGGAACAACCCTAAATGAAGAGTAGCAGTTACACTTTCATGTGGTTTTGTGGAAATATCTCATTTAGGGTTAATCTGACATAAAATATGCGCATTAGTTGATCAAAAGATAATAAAATTATCTACAAAAGACGTTCTGACAGTTTTTGACAAAAAATCAATTGTTTGTCCAATAGAGTCAATTGTAAGTGGAACAACCCTAAATGAAGAGTAGCAGTTACACTTTCATGTGGTTTTGTGGAAATATCTCATTTAGCGTTAATCTGACATAAAATATGCGCATTAGTTGATCAAAAGATAATAAAATTATCTACAAAAGACGTTCTTACAGTTTTTGACAAAACATCAATTGTTTGTCCAATAGAGTCAATTGTAAGTGGAACAACCCTAAATGAAGAGTAGCAGTTACACTTTCATGTGGTTTTGTGGAAATATCTCATTTAGCGTTAATCTGACATAAATTATGCGCATTAGTTGATCAAAAGATAATAAAATTATCTACAAAAGACGTTCTTACAGTTTTTGACAAAACATCAATTGTTTGTTCAATAGAGTCAATTGTAAGTGGAACAACCCTAAATGAAGAGTAGCAGTTACACTTTCATGTGGTTTTGTGGAAATATCTCATTTAGCGTTAATCTGACATAAAATATGCGCATTAGTTGATCAAAAGATAATAAAATTATCTACAAAAGACGTTCTTACAGTTTTTGACAAAACATCAATTGTTTGTCCAATAGAGTCAATTGTAAGTGGAACAACCCTAAATGAAGAGTAGCAGTTACACTTTCATGTGGTTTTGTGGAAATATCTCATTTAGCGTTAATCTGACATAAAATATGCGCATTAGTTGATCAAAAGATAATAAAATTATCTACAAAAGACGTTCTTACAGTTTTTGACAAATCATCAATTATTTGTTCAATAGAGTCAATTGTAAATGGAACAACCCTGAATGAAGAGTAGCAGTTACACTTTCATGCGATTTTGTGGAAATATCTCATTTAGCGTTGATCTGACATAAAATATGCGCATTAGTTCATCTAAAGATAATAAAATTATCTACAAAAGACCTTCTTACAGTTTTTGACAAAAAATCAATTGTTTGTCCAATAAAGTCAATTGTAAGTGGAACAACCCTGAATGAAGAGTAGCAGTTACACTTTCATGCGATTTTGTGGAAATATCTCATTTAGCGTTGATCTGACATAAAATATGCGCATTAGTTCATCTAAAGATAATAAAATTTTCCAGAGGACGTTGCTACAATTTTTCTTAAAAAATCAATTGTTTATTCTCTAAAATCAATTATAAGTAGAACATTGCCGAATTTAGAGAAGCAGTTACATATTCAGTTGTTTTTATGGAAATATTTTTTTTGGCGTTGATCTGACGAAAAATATGCATATGATTTAATCAAAAGATAATAAAAAGGGCTACAAAATCAATTGTTTTTCTGAAAAAGTGGGTTAAAATTAGAGTGGAATTTTGTCAACTTTTACGCGTGTAGAAAAGGTCTTAAAATAGTTTAAATTAAAAATAAATATAATTAATGCCGGTCCTGATTGAAATATGATGCAAAAACAAGACAAATATTTAATTTCACAATGAAAAATTACCATTCGTCTCTTTAATTATAGAACTTTTTACTCACGCACTTTACATAGGAGAGTTATAATAAAGCATCGTCTAAAACTCTAATATATTACCGACATATTGTGAGTTTCAAATTTCATGTGTTTGAACAAACTTTGTTAATTTATAATGATAGCTTGGTTTATTCATAGGCAAATTTCTCAAAACAACGTTTAAATCAAGCTTCCATTTTTTTAATTATTTTATACTTCCAACTTAACTGTTTAATTGTCAGTTTAGAACCTAATTAATCTTAACTTTTTTTTTTTATTTATAGTTGGACGGTTGCCAAAAGGCATGTAAATTTTATAGCGATGAAAATATAGAAAAATGGATACAAGGGGGTCTCGAAATTGAAGACGTTAATGTACAAGTTGGAAATTATTCGTCTGTTTTGAGTTGGAGTTATGGGGAAATTGGAGCTGTTTTCGTTATTTTTGGATCTGGCGATGATGGTAGTTGGATTCAGTTAAACCAAGTGAGTATTTTTTGAAACAATCAAAATTAAAGGGCGTTTCAAGAACGTTTAAATCTGCTATAATGTGACTAAAATATAATCCATTCACAATTTATTTGCGCTATGGTTGGTCATGAACTTTTATTTTTTGGTTTGCCAAAATAAAAAGTCCTTAGACTGATAATACCAAAAAAATTACAGACCAACTATGAACACAATTGAATAAAAGCCGCTACTCTACAATACTTAACCTAACAGATTTTTTTCAAATTTATACCGGGTGGAATCTGTCACCCTAACATGGCCAACCATAGCGCAAATAAATAGTGAACGGATAATAGCTTCATTTTTTTAACCTGTGAATGGTTGGACATTTTTGTTTCTTCAGGGCACCTTTACTAATATTTTGACCAAAATTCAGCTTGATATGAATATTCATTCCAGAAAAGATCTATTTTCATGCTAATTTCCTTATAGTAAAAGTTTTGTTGGAAAATTTATTTCGCTTTGATGAATTTTGTTTTAACTCTCTTATAAATAACATTGCAATTTTACGATCGTTAATTTTCTAATAAAATACCTTGATGTAATGTAATAAAACGATGTGTCGAAGAAAATTCTGTTTACATCAGTAAAATCTTACATAAAACAGGCAATAAAGTTTCCTCACTAAAAACGATGTCAGTAGGTAAAACAATAAAAATTTTTCTTTTTTCAGACAACCGAAAATAAAATTTGGATACAACAACAAGGTGAAAAAATTTTAAATGTTACAATTTTTGGCTTGACTTCGTTTGGATTAATTAATTACGTTACAAAAAGTTTGGTGGAAAATGAAAATGTATCAACTTTAATTATTGATGATGTCGAAAAAGGTTCAAATTCAGCTTACGAATGGGTTATTTTACATTGGTTAACGAGCGCGATTTTGTTAATAATTTTAATTTTTGCCTTTATTATTTCCATTATATTTAAATTGAATCGGAAAACTAAAAATGTTCAGTCAAATTCAAATATTAAAATAGAAAGTGCAGTTTTTTCTATTGCAATTGATAGTTAATTTTAAAAAAGTTTTAACTTTAAGATTTGTACAAATTAAATGTGATGTATAGAAATTTAAATTAAGTTATATACAGTGTCAGTCACTAAGAATGTGTTAAGAGACGTTATTAATTGTGTAAATTGTGTAAATATGAAATATAATAAATTAAGTGTACTCAATTATGTCTTTTATTAATTAAAATACTTTTGTACGATAGGCTCAAATGCGAGAGAAAAAGAGCGAGCTCGCGAGTACCTTTAGGAATAAAACAAGTAGCAATATAACTAAATGAAAATTAAAAAACTAATTTCTCTCTTAATAATAACACTAGTCTTTTAAAATTTGTCATGTGTATCAAACATGTATCAGTCTATCACCCTCTGTCCTCAAATTTACCAGTTTTCATTCAGGGCCGTAGCCATGGATGCGCCAGAGCAGGCTGAGCCTGCCCCGTAAAATTTTACGCCTGTTGTAGCTAGAGCTTACTAAGGACTTCCCAATAATAAAAAAAAGATAAATAATCGGTACCAAAGAAGAAAACATTGCTTTAGAGTAGGGTTTCCCAAACTTTTTCTCTGAAGGAGCACTTTGAGGATGTTTGAATTTTGACGGAGCACTTTGTATAATATGAAGGGTAGGTAATGGCTAAGGCTCGGATTTTTAGGCACTAAAAAGTTCCATTATAGGCAGACAAATAGGCAGTAAAAATTCAACTATACACAAATAAATATTTATCTGAATATATCAACAAAAAATTATTAGTATTTGATCGAGAAATACGCGAAACACAGTTAAAAAACAATAAAAACGGTTGAACGTAACAAATTAAAACTTTTTCTACATTTTCTGGAGTAAAACTCCTTGTATTGTTCGCAGTGGCGTAAACAACGGGCCCACAGGGCCCGGTTGCTGAAGAGTCCCAGGATAGAAAGGGCCCCAGAGACATCGTTTAGTCATTAGTCTGAAATTTCGTTATAAAATCGAAAATTAAATGATTATTAACGAGAATGGGTAGGGGCCCCACTCTGGATTTTGCGGGAGAGCCCTCAAATTCATAATTACGCCACTAATTGTCCGTGAAAACTTCCTCGTGTGCAGAAAACGGACGCTTTACGTCGCAAGAAGTCAGTGGAGCACAATCGAAATTGGGAATTTCCGAAGAAAAGGAAATTTTAAAAAAACATTAATATTTACTATTACAAATGCTTAAAAGTATCATTTTATGTTACAGTTTGTTAATAAATAAGGGTAGGAGTTCACTTTTTTGTACTACATAGCACAAAAAACAACGAATGTGGCCATACGAGAAACTTTTTCCGCCCGTCGAAACTTGTTATTTTGTATGTTTCATAATTAAAATTTAATTTGATATCCCATTTCCGGTTAAACCGGAAGTCAAAATATAAAGTGTTTGGCATCGTGTAACAGCTAAAGCTACAGCTAACAGCTAATTTTACGAGCTTTCAAAATATTGTAAGATATACAGTTTTCTTTAAAATATTTCTATTTTTGTAATTTCCGGTTTAACCGGAAGCGCTTTATTACCGAAAATAATATCAAATAATAGATATTCATGGGATTGATACATATACCAATTTTCAAATTTTCATTTTTATTATAAAAGAAATTAGCAATTTTTGACGTTTTGACATTCTAAAAATCATTGCTCCGAAACGGCTCTAACGATTTTAATAAAAATTTATATTTCGATAGAGAATTACGTTGTATGTAACATATCCAAAAAAGAAAAAAATATGGCAGAGGAAATTTTGAGAAAATCCATTTCAAAATTTTGACATACAGTCCCTTAAAGGTAGGCAATTTTGAAACAGGGAGAGGGACATTCATACTGAGTGGTAGGCGTGGTTTTCGCTCTATCGATGATCCGCTCCATCGACTGTTCGCTCGAACAATATCGACCCATCCTACATTTTAATTCAATCATCGAAAATAATTTTTGGAATCCAAAAATCCGACTCAAAACGTCGAGAAAAGCAATAAAAAAAATTTGTTTGATTTTTTCTGGATTATAATATGAAAAAAGGCTTTTGTTTCCTTTTGAAATTTGATGAGATGTGTACTAAACATGTATCAGTCTATCACCCTCTGTTCTCAAATTTACCAGTTTTTACCCGAGGTCAGTAAGAATTAAAAAAAAAATTTTTAAATCCTAATTTTTTTTTAAATAAAAGCCAAATTGATGATTTTTGGGATATATGTATATCGCTAAAGAGCTTGTTTATAGAAGGACACTTTCAAATTCGTTTGATTCCGTTAGGGGGGTGGGAGCTGGTAGCTATATTTATTGAAAATTTAAAAAACCATACCAAGAATTATAAAAAAATATTAAATGTGGTAGTTGATTAGGAAATTTAAGTGAACCATATACAGATACAGTGTGCACGGTGGTGAAGAAAAAAATAGTGACACATTCTTTCGGTGAGTCAGTTCTCCTGTCAGATGAGACAAATCCGAGTCTGACAACTACTAACTGTTGAGCCAAAAAAGCACATTTTCCCGCATGAAACATTTTATTTTTTCTTAAAACGTAGAAAATTAATTAAAACTCATTTTAAACGTGAAAAATAAAAATGTTTGTAAAAGCGCCATCTCTTATCAATTACTTGTACTTTGGTTGCTTAAAAAAGTTACCAATAAAAGGAAATTAAAAAAAAAAAACAATAAACAAAATTTTTTTATTTTTTCTGAATTACAACTATTTATATTATGTTATTAAAATAAATAAGAGTAGTAGGGTTGAGTTTACTATACGGTATTCATCCAACAGAAATAGTGAAGCCACTCCCACAAAAAGAGCGCGATATTCGAATAGAATTTTTCTATTGGTCGAATTTTGAAAATCCGATTTACAATAGTCACCAAAGAAATCGCATTTGTCAAACTTATTTGACAGATCTTATCTATTTCGTTCCCGTGTGTTTTGTATCGTGTAAAACTGGTTGTTGCGCTCATCGTTCTGCGCAATCATAAATTTTTGGGGCGTGGCTTCACTATTTCTTTTGAATGAATGAACTATAGTACAAAAAAGTACAACTTGAACCTTATTTATTCAGTAACAAAATGTCAACTTTTTCGACGTTTGAAATAAAAATTATTTTGACAGATAAAACGTAAAACATGTGATCATTTTTATTTTATGTTTCAAGGCAATCACTATTTGTGCTAATTTTACAAATTTCAAAATTTCTGGCGTTATCAGTAACAAAATGTCAACTTTTTTGACATTTAAAATAAGAATTATTTTGACAGATAAAGCGTAAAACATGTGATAATTTTTATTCAATGTTAGTACACGGCCATCGCGATTTGTGCTAATTTTTGATATTTTTAAATTAAATTTCTGGCGTTATCAGGCGTTCCCAATTAATTAGTATTATTGATTTAGATGCAGAATTTTATGCACTAAAACTTTTATTTGAAGACATTTTTTCTAAAATAATAAGGCAAACAGGAAATTACGAAAGTATGAATCCCTCTATAACCAAAAAGCTTATCGAAGAAGACCCTCCATTTTGTACATTTGGAAGGTTTGTATTTACATGTTAATTTTATTAACGTTAAGTCTTTAATTACCACATTTTTACAAATTGTTCTACCATCATTATAATAGGAATAACCCAAATTAAAAAAATGACACACCGTATGCGATTTTCAATCAGTTACATAAAATTAGAGAACTCAAAATTGCAAATAAATAATAATTTAGAGTCTTCAAAATATACACAAAATGCAAAAAACTAACCTTATTAAGTTATTAAATTGGTGGAGTCCAAATGGCTTCGTCAAAGAACCAAAATGACCAAAAATATAACGAAAAACACCGCAAGTGTACTTAATTGGGCCCGGACCGAACGTAAATGAATTCAATATTAACAATTTTAATCAACAACTTATCACGCGGCACACTTGTTCGAACTTGCAAAAATATCTTATCGCATTAAATTGAATATAAGATGATAAAAGTAAAATTATTTTAAAGTTAATTATTGAAAATTATATTTTAATTCGAAAATAATATTTTTCAAAAACGTTTAAAATTTGTAACTTAAATTGTTGAATTAAAAATGCATAATTATGTGCCCAAAAAGTCACAGTAGAGTAGAAAATGAGGAAAAATTTTGTTTAACGAAGAACACGAGGCAAAATTTTTTTTCATACATTAACGATTTTGTGGGCGGTTATCTCAAAAACTGTAAGAAATAGAAAAAGATTAATCCAAACAATCGTGTAGGAAATTTAATAAGCTTTCATTTTGCTAAGAATAATGTTTTTCCTAGGGCACACCGTTTTCGAGATATAAGCAAAAACCCCAAAAACCGGACCTTTTCACCGCCTCCCTCCCTTAGCAATGTAGCTAGATACTAGAACCGGGGTCTTTAGTATTTTTACCCCTAAACAAACTAAATACATTCATAAAATAAAATTACACCCTCTTCCATGTGTTCTATAACCTCTTCGTTGACTAGTAGACTCTGTAAACTGCAGTTTATTTTTGTAGGTGCCCGAAAATAATTAGCCCCTCAGACCCCAACGTTCTTTGATCCGGTCCTGCTTGCAATCGCTGCACCCTTTTGTGCAGGCCAAAACTACACCTGCCGTCTGAACAATCTACAGACGTTCCAGTTTGCTTGTGCTGACTGGGTCTGCACCAGATCAACCTGGTGTCTGAGCATTGGTAGAGGTCATGTCATAACTGGGCAGGCAAGAGCGGAAACAATCGCTCTGTCTCTATATGTGGACAGTGGACAGGTCTACCATAATAAAGCCAGAGCATTGGTAGAGGTCATAACTGGATAGGCAAGGGCGGAAACAATCGCTCAGTCTCTATATGTGCAGGTTTTTTTTGCGGCAAGCCGCCTGAATGCTCTACAGACGTTCCAGTTTGCTTGTGCTGACTGTATCTGCACCAGGTCAACCACAATAAAGCATGAGCTTTGGTTAGAGCTCATAACTAGGCAGGCAAGCGAAAACAATCACTCTGTCTCTATATGTGGATGTTTTTACTACGACAGGCCGCCTGAATGATCTACAGACGTTCCAGTTTGCTTGTGCTGACTGGGTCTGCACCAGATCAACCTGGTGTCTGAGCATTGGTAGAGGTCATGTCATAACTGGGCAGGCAAGAGCGGAAACAATCGCTCTGTCTCTATATGTGGACAGTGGACAGGTCTACCATAATAAAGCCAGAGCATTGGTAGAGGTCATAACTGGATAGGCAAGGGCGGAAACAATCGCTCAGTCTCTATATGTGCAGGTTTTTTTTGCGGCAAGCCGCCTGAATGCTCTCCAGACGTTCCAGTTTGCTTGTGCTGACTGTATCTGCACCAGGTCAACCACAATAAAGCATGAGCTTTGGTTAGAGCTCATAACTAGGCAGGCAAGCGAAAACAATCACTCTGTCTCTATATGTGGATGTTTTTACTACGACAGGCCGCCTGAATGATCTACAGACGTTCCAGTTTGCTTGTGCTGACTGGGTCTGCACCAGATCAACCTGGTGTCTCAGCATTGGTAGAGGTCATGTCATAACTGGGCAGGCAAGAGCGGAAACAATCGCTCTGTCTCTATATGTGGACAGTGGACAGGTCTACCATAATAAAGCCAGAGCATTGGTAGAGGTCATAACTGGATAGGCAAGAGCGGAAACAATCGCTCAGTCTCTATATGTGCAGGTTTTTTTTGCGGCAAGCCGCCTGAATGCTCTACAGACGTTCCAGTTTGCTTGTGCTGACTGTATCTGCACCAGGTCAACCACAATAAAGCATGAGCTTTGGTTAGAGCTCATAACTAGGCAGGCAAGCGAAAACAATCACTCTGTCTCTATATGTGGATGTTTTTACTACGACAGGCCGCCTGAATGATCTACAGACGTTCCAGTTTACTTGTGCTGACTGGCCTGCACAAGGTCTACCATAATAAAGCCTGATCATTGGTAGAGGTCATAACTGGGCAGGCAAGAGCGGAAACAATCGCTCTGGCTCTATATGTGCAGGTTTTTCTGCGGCAAGCCGCCTGAATGCTTTACAGACGTTCCAGTTTGCTTGTGCTGACTGGGTCTGCACCAGGTCAACCATAATAAAGCATGAGCTTTGGTTAGAGGTCATAACTAGGCAGGCAAGCGGAAACAATCACTCTGTCTCTATATGTGGAGGTTTTTACTACGACAGGTCGCCTGAATGCTCTATAGACGTTCCAGTTTGCTTATGCTGACTGATCTGCACCAGATCAACCATAATAAAGCATGAGCTTCGGTTAGAGGTCATAACTAGGCAGGCAAGCGGAAACAATCGCTCAGTCTCTATATGTGCAGGTTTTTTCTGCGGCAAGCCGCCTGAATGCTCTACAGACGTTCCAGTTTGCTTGTGCTGACTGTATCTGCACCAGGTCAACCACAATAAAGCATGAGCTTTGGTTAGAGCTCATAACTAGGCAGGCAAGCGAAAACAATCACTCTGTCTCTATATGTGGATGTTTTTACTACGACAGGCCGCCTGAATGATCTACAGACGTTCCAGTTTACTTGTGCTGACTGGCCTGCACAAGGTCTACCATAATAAAGCCTGATCATTGGTAGAGGTCATAACTGGGCAGGCAAGAGCGGAAACAATCGCTCTGGCTCTATATGTGCAGGTTTTTCTGCGGCAAGCCGCCTGAATGCTTTATAGACGTTCCAGTTTGCTTGTGCTGACTTGGTCTGCACCAGCTCAACCATAATAAAGCATGAGCTTTGGTTAGAGGCCCTAACTAGGCAGGCAAGCGGAAACAATCACTCTGTCTCTATATGTGGAGGTTTTTACTACGACAGGTCGCCTGAATGCTCTACAGACATTCCAGTTTGCTTGTGCTGACTGGTCTGCACCAGATCAACCATAATAAAGCATGAGCTTCGGTTAGAGGTCATAACTAGGCAGGCAAGCGGAAACAATCGCTCAGTCTCTATATGTGCAGGTTTTTTCTGCGGAAAGCCGCCTGAATGCTCTACAGACGTTCCAGTTTGCTTGTGCTGACTGGGTCTGCACCAGGTCAACCACAATAAAGCATGAGCTTTGGTTAGAGCTCATAACTAGGCAGGCAAGCGAAAACAATCACTCTGTCTCTATATGTGGATGTTTTTACTACGACAGGCCGCCTGAATGATCTACAGACGTTCCAGTTTACTTGTGCTGACTGGCCTGCACAAGGTCTACCATAATAAAGCCTGATCATTGGTAGAGGTCATAACTGGATAGGCAAGGGCGGAAACAATCGCTCTGGCTCTATATGTGCAGGTTTTTCTGCGGCAAGCCGCCTGAATGCTTTATAGACGTTCCAGTTTGCTTGTGCTGACTGGGTCTGCACCAGGTCAACCATAATAAAGCATGAGCTTCGGTTAGAGGTCATAACTAGGCAGGCAAGCAGAAACAATTGCTCAGTCTCTATATGTGCAGGTTTTTTCTGCGGCAAGCCGCCTGAATGCTCTACAGACGTTCCAGTTTGCTTGTGCTGACTGTATCTGCACCAGGTCAACCACAATAAAGCATGAGCTTTGGTTAGAGCTCATAACTAGGCAGGCAAGCGAAAACAATCACTCTGTCTCTATATGTGGATGTTTTTACTACGACAGGCCGCCTGAATGATCTACAGACGTTCCAGTTTACTTGTGCTGACTGGCCTGCACAAGGTCTACCATAATAAAGCCTGATCATTGGTAGAGGTCATAACTGGATAGGTAAGGGCGGAAACAATCGCTCTGGCTCTATATGTGCAGGTTTTTCTGCGGCAAGCCGCCTGAATGCTTTACAGACGTTCCAGTTTGCTTGTGCTGACTGGGTCTGCACCAGGTCAACCATAATAAAGCATGAGCTTCGGTTAGAGGTCATAACTAGGCAGGCAAGCGGAAACAATTGCTCAGTCTCTATATGTGCAGGTTTTTTTGCGGCAAGCCGCCTGAATGCTCTACAGACGTTCCAGTTTGCTTGTGCTGACTGTATCTGCACCAGGTCAACCACAATAAAGCATGAGCTTTGGTTAGAGCTCATAACTAGGCAGGCAAGCGAAAACAATCACTCTGTCTCTATATGTGGATGTTTTTACTACGACAGGCCGCCTGAATGATCTACAGACGTTCCAGTTTACTTGTGCTGACTGGCCTGCACAAGGTCTACCATAATAAAGCCTGATCATTGGTAGAGGTCATAACTGGGCAGGCAAGAGCGGAAACAATCGCTCTGGCTCTATATGTGCAGGTTTTTCTGCGGCAAGCCGCCTGAATGCTTTACAGACGTTCCAGTTTGCTTGTGCTGACTGGGTCTGCACCAGGTCAACCAAAATAAAGCATGAGCTTTGGTTAGAGGTCATAACTAGGCAGGCAAGCGGAAACAGTCACTCTGTCTCTATATGTGGAGGTTTTTACTACGACAGGTCGCCTGAATGCTCTACAGACGTTCCAGTTTGCTTATGCTGACTGGTCTGCACCAGATCAACCATAATAAAGCATGAGCTTCGGTTAGAGGTCATAACTAGGCAGGCAAGCGGAAACAATCGCTCAGTCTCTATATGTGCAGGTTTTTTCTGCGGCAAGCCGCCTGAATGCTCTACAGACGTTCCAGTTTGCTTGTGCTGACTGTATCTGCACCAGGTCAACCACAATAAAGCATGAGCTTTGGTTAGAGCTCATAACTAGGCAGGCAAGCGAAAACAATCACTCTGTCTCTATATGTGGATGTTTTTACTACGACAGGCCGCCTGAATGATCTACAGACGTTCCAGTTTACTTGTGCTGACTGGTCTGCACCAGGTCAACCATAATAAAGTCTGAGCATTGGTAGAGGAAATAACTGGGCAGGCAAGAGCGAAAACAATCGTTCTGTCTCTATATGTACATGTTTTTTTTACGGCAAGCCGCCTGAATGATCTACAGACGCTCCAGTTTGTCGGCCCGACGCCTGACATAAAAAGAGAGAGGAAGAGAAAAAAAAGAGCGTTTCAGCGGTCTTAGAAACAGAAACGGGGCAAGACTTTGTTTTGAAGAATTTGTTTTTAGAACTTAGTTTTATTCAACGACTTCTAGTTTTCTAGATCCTTGGTTGTTAATCCGTGGTCCGCGGAACACTGGTGCTCCGTGAAGCCACAGTAAATACGTTTAGTGTTCTAGGACTTCATAAAGATTGAGAACCAAGAGTCTAGATCACCAATCACCATGTTTGAGGTGTTTTTGTTTAGTGAAGAGAGAGAAACGAATTAATGAGAATTCCAGAGCATCAGTCCAAAAAGCCAAAAAGGATCTGCTGGACCGTCAAGTTGAGAGGCTTTCGCAAAGACTGTTAGTTAAATTCATCTGATGATGAATGTTTTTTAATTGAGCGGTTTTGTAACCAACCAAACAGTATATGAGGTGAAGACCTGGAGTATAAAGCCTGGTGTGCAGCTACATTTCAAGACGACGATAAGAACGATGCCGACTAAAAGGATGGGCTCCCAAGAACATATTGCTCTCCAGCCATTGTGGTAGCCTAAAGGGAGATTTTCAGACACCTGATTATTACCTTTGAGAATATCGTAAAGAGAGTGCATGTTACTAAACCCAAAACCATTGAGAGGGCGGTTTCTAACGAATGGGCGGGATAGTTGATATTTAGACATTCCGCTCGTAACCGTTAGCGACTTTAATGTCCTGTTGATATCACTATAGTCATAATTCCTGATCGGGTAAGGTTCAAAGAAGGCAATAACATATTTGAAATAAGGAAATAAAAGCCTAATTAGTAAGAAAAGTCCAATTGAAGTTGGTGTAAATAAAAGAAAACAAAGTAGGGTAAAAACAACATCCTCTAAATTGTCTCTCCTCACCATAACTCCTTAAGAAGTCATCTGAAGTTAATTTTACCCATAGTCAAAAATATAGAGCATAAAATTATCTATCAGAACCACCTAGATATGTTCTATAACTGCAATAGTTTCACTAGAAAATAATTTTGAATTTTCAATATAGAGCAGACCGAGCTGGCGCACGAGTAGGGAAAATTTTCCGACGCGGTTTCTTTCATGATTCGTATTCTTGACACTTTAGACAACGTAAAACTGCAAGGTGCCGGCAGTTCTTGTGGTCACGTTTCCCTAGGACCGCTGTTGAAAATTGCAGACGATTGACGTCATTATTTCAGAATTTGTTCATCAGATTTCTAAAAAAAATTTTTTATCTGAAAGCTTATAAGATATTATTCATAATTTGTTATTATATATTTTTGAATATCTCCTCTAGTTATCTTGAAAAACCTCAAAAATCATTAATTTTTGTTAAAAAAAAAGTGATATGTCATCACATGACTTTTTCATTTTAGAGTGCCCCCTAGTGAGGGGATTGTAATCAAAATCATATGGCTTCGACTCACAACTTCAAGAAAGCTCTATATGAAATTTGAAGTCAGTCGGTTAAGTCAGTCCAGAGTTAGCTGGCGGAGAAGAACTTCTCTAAAATTCATAGAAATTATGGAAAGTATGGTAAATTATATAAAGTCTTTATTAAGGTACCAAAAGACGTTTCTTGAAACAAACTTTACATTATATTAGTTTATTAATGTTAGGTACAAATTCGGTAGGTAAATTAACACTTCAGAAGTATAAACAAGGTCTCTAACACAAAATTTAGCCGTACAGCAAGAACATACGAAATAAACATAAATTCACATAAACCATCATAAAAGAAGAAAATCGGGGCGAATTTTGAATATAATTTTTTTCAGGAATGAGAGATAAGTATAATGTCATATATGCATGCTCCGTAGAATGTGTGCTTTCCTGGCAGAGGTACTGAAGTCAATTAAAGAGCACCAAAATTTATTAGTTGCTCTTCCTATTATTATTATTATTAGTCCTTTCACGACTTCGCAATTATCATCTCATACACCACCTGTATGAGGTATTAAAGTAGTATCTAAAGCTACCCCTGTACCCAGAGAACGTGAAATGCACATGCACAAGTAACGAGCGTCGTCAGCAGTCTCCCCTGTTTTATTAATTAATTTTAAATATATATTTTACAAAGATGATAATTGCGAAGTCGTGAAAGGTAGTCCATTTCCCAATGGCGTAAAAGCTTCTTGCACTTCCCTCTTCTTTACAATTTTAAATCCAGCATTTTTTGTAGATATTTTGCTCGTTGTATCGCACCCTGTAAAAGCATGGAAAGCAGGTAAAATATTCGTAATTGTGTCTCCTAGGAGACACAATTCATTATAATGAATTAGATACTAAGGCCGAGTTTTTCATTAGGAGTTTAAACTACGTTCCATCTGAACGAAGATCAATCTCATTCGCTGTTCTTTTACTGTAACGTAAACGAGTTACGGCGCATGAGCTTGAACTTCGTTCAGATGAAACGTAGTTTAAACTCCCAATGAAAAACTCGGCCTAAGTGGCACCCAAGTACACGCGATCTTTTGGACGTGATTTTTAGCCAAAGACCCAAACATTTGAAATTTCTAAGTTTTGGCCAAAAATGTATTGATAGAATACAGGTGGTGTGGAAAAGTAAACGTACTTACCGATCGTTCCGCCGATCCGAGACGGATCGGCGTTCGTCATAGACCCAGCAGTCCGTGCCACTTCCTTAGAGGTAGTCATGAGCCTTTGCCGTAGCTGCGACCTCGAGGACTCCCTCTCCCGGCTTGGGCTCCCCTCCACAGGCAACTTAGCCGCTCTACGGGAGCGCATCCAGGAAGCTGTGAAGGAGGATGTATCCGCTTCCACCATGCTGCGGTTACTCATTCAGCCCCCAAGCCGCTCCCGACGCTCATCTCCGCAACGACTCTCTCAAGCAACCCAGCTAGAAGTGCCACCAGCCGAGCCCAACCTCGACCCTGTAGCTACCGTCAACCTACAGGTTCAGGCGCCCCCCTCACAGCCGCAATATCCCACCTCCAATCTCGTCCCCTCGTTCCTGCCTCGCACAGCTCACCTCTGCGAGGTAGTTCGTAAATGGGGGCTGCGCTACAACGGAAAGGGGGACGTAAACTCATTCCTGGAGGATCTGGAGGAAAGATGTCGGGCGTACGGTTTGAGTTGCGAGGACCTCCTGCTAGCTGCGCCGGAGATACTACGTGACGATGCATCGTTGTGGTGGAGGAATCAACGAACTTCCCCCGTCACGTGGGATCTATTCAAGAGAGCGATACGCCGGCAATATGCTCCTGTAGAAGACCTCTGCGAGCGCCGTCGCAAGGTCCTATGCCCGGCAGCAGGGTCCACAGGAGACCGCGGCACACTACATAAACTCACTGTGGACTCTAATGCGTCGAACGGAGTTTCCGGCCCTCGTGGAGCTCGGAGTACTCTACGGTGGGTTACGAACCGAATACAAATTTTATATATACCGGGACTCTGTGGCCACCGTCGACCAACTGCTCGACCGCGCCAGAGACTTTGAAAAGATCCGACAAACCAACTCTCCCAGTCGCGGTCGTCCTCCAGCAACGACTCAAGTCCCCTATGCTTACCCAGCGGCTGGAGCCCCACCAGAGGGTAACAGTCAGTGGCGACAGTGTTTGTCGTGTGGCAGGCAGAACCCGAACGGGCGGACCTGTAAGTGCTCGGGAAATGCCCAGCGCAAAATACTGAATTGAATTCAATACCTCTGCCAGGAAAGCACACATTCTACGGAGCATGCATATATGACATTATACTTATTTCTCATTCCTGAAAAAAATTATATTCAAAATTTGCCCCGATTTTCTTCTTTTATGATGGTTTACGTGAATTTATGTTTATTTCGTATGTTCTTGCTGTACGGCTAAATTTTGTGTTAGAGACCTTGTTTATACTTCTGAAGTGTTAATTTACCTACCGAATATGTACCTAACATTAATAAACTAATATAATGTAAAGTTTGTTTCAAGAAACGTCTTTTGGTACCTTAAAAAAGACTTTATATAATTTACCATACTTTCCATAATTTCTATGAATTTTAGAGAAGTTCTTCTCCGCCAGCTAACTCTGGACTGACTTAACCGACTGACTTCAAATTTCATATAGAGCTTTCTTGAAGTTGTGAGTCGAAGCCATATGATTTTGATTACAATCCCCTCACTAGGGGGCACTCTAAAATGAAAAAGTCATGTGATGACATATCACTTTTTTTTTAACAAAAATTAATGATTTTTGAGGTTTTTCAAGATAACTAGAGGAGATATTCAAAAATATATAATAACAAATTATGAATAATATCTTATAAGCTTTCAGATAAAATTTTTTTTTTAGAAATCTGATGAACAAATTCTGAAATAATGACGTCAATCGTCTGCAATTTTCAACAGCGGTCCTAGGGAAACGTGACCACAAGAACTGCCGGCACCTTGCAGTTTTACGTTGTCTAAAGTGTCAAGAATACGAATCAAGAAAGAAACCGCGTCGGAAAATTTTCCCTACTCGTGCGCCAGCTCGGTCTCGTCTAATAGACGAATTATTGCTTTAAAAACCATGTCTCTCCCCACCTTAACTCCTTAAAGAGTCGCTGACGTTAATTTTTCCCATAATCAAGAATATAGAGCACAAAAGTATCTATCAGAGCCACCTTTAATGTTCTATAACTGCAATAGTTTCACTAGACATGTAACAAGAGTTACAGAGTAAAATATTACTTTTTAACCCTTTGACCCACGTTTTGTGGAACACACTACACAGAATATAAATTTTGTATTTTAAAACGCTTTCAATTAGAAAATAAGACACAAAAACATTGTTTTAAAATTAAATATATTCACATAGCAATATAATTTAAGAAATATAAAGTTCTGATTGTAGAGCAATACTAAAAATCGAATTAAAAGATTTAAAAATCCCCTTCGATTAAATAGAATCGAGACTCTACCTAAAAAATAAAATAAAAATAACTTTTTTTTTAAAATACTCACTGTTTATTATATACGATATATTAGTATATTTAATTAGGCAAGTACTTGATATCCGTTTTCCACAATTTGTTGCAAACATAAAATGCAAAAAAAATAATATTAATTTTTTTTCATTTACAAATAATTTGAACATGAAAAAAAGAAAGCTACCCAATATTTAATTAATTTTATGTAATGACTATACTTCTTTATGTACACGTGTAATTAAGCCTGTAAATTAAAATACAATTTTGAGCACAAAAAAAATTATTTTTTTCAACAAACTTAATTATAAATAAATAATTTCAACTCTAATAATTATTATTAGAGTTGTCGTTTTCTTTGTCGCAAAAATAGACCAGAAAACCTAAAAATACGCCTTGATTATATATTTCAATAACTTCCCCATGTTTTTAGACTTAACTGGCTATTAAATAAACACAAAACAGAAAAAAATGTTTTAAAAACAATTTAATAAAAGTAGTAGTGGGGTAAGGCAATGCGATATGGCTGTTATTTTGATGACATTCCACTGCTCAAACAAATTTTTTAATTTATAAATCGGATTGACCGTAGAGGGCAGTAGAAAACGACATGTAATCGAGTGCACCAGGCACTCCGCCCGCTCCCTTAAACGGTGGCATACGTTGAATACAATATTCAGCTTGATCTGGCGGTAATTCCCTTCGTAACTCATCGGGTAAGATGTATGGCTAAAACACAACTTTCAAATAAACTCAACACGTAAGAAAACAAGCTACGAACCTTATCACCGGCCAATATACGAAAACTATCGATAACTTGTTCCGCTGTGTCTGTATCCGTACTTTCTCTTGTCATAAAGTCCAAGAAAGCATCGAAGTGTACATATCCGGTACTATTAGGATCGACAACTGCCAAAATTCTTTGGAAATCAATATCTCCTTGTCTATCTTTGCCGATTGAATATCCCAAAGAGACCAAACAAGATTTAAATTCTTCAGGAGATAAACGTCCAGTTCTATTCTTATCAAAGTGATTAAACGACGATCTAAATTCGTTCAATTGTTGTTGCGTTATTCCTTTCGAATCGCGCGTTAGAATTTGATTTTCTACTTCGTTAATGTTGCGATTTATTGACGTTAAGAGTTGTTCCCATCCTACTCGTAGAGTATCCATTGTGTATTGTGTATATCTACAAAAATCCAAGTTAAAAAAAGTTAAAACAGTTGGCGCTTGGCTTACCTGTTTTCAAATATCATGCTTTCTTGTACGGCTTGATGAATTTTTTCTAATTCTTCAATATTTGGTTTGAAGGCATAGACGCCTTGTTCGTATTCTTTAAGACGGTGTAATTGGTCTTCTAGTGTACCGTGCAATCCCATACCAATTGCGGTAACGGCGTCTAATTGCCTTTCGATCCAAGGACCTACTGTGTTGGATTTTTCGGCGAATTGACGACGTAACATTTCATTATCTAAGAAAAATTAAAAAAATATTACTTCTGCAACACTAAAAAGTAGATAATAACGTAAAACTTACTTTGTTGTTTCCTTAATTCTGCTTGTAATGTGGCATCTCGTTGTGGCACTAATTGTCTGACGTCGGACCATTTTCGTGTTAAATCCTAAAGGAAAATAGGTAAATTAGCATAATTCTATTGTTTCTTCATATTTTAGTCTTTGAAAGGTATATTTTTACCTTAAGACTACCAGTAGATCCTTCCTATGCAGCCAAACACAAACAATAATTTATGTTTAAATATTTTGGCCTAATAATTAGTATTTCCACAAAAATGATCGGAAAACACAAAAAGGAGAGGGCAATAAGTATGAATTTTGCTAACACCTGCTATTAAAATAGAAACTGTAGCTAAGGATGTGCGCCAATATTACTTTTTTCTGATGTGGTGAACGCTAGCAGTGAAAGGCGCACCAGCGCCAAAGCGATCTACTAAAAATACGGTGGCGGTCACGTCTCTCCCAATCATAAATCGTTAAGGAGGCATCTGACGTTAATTTTACCAGTAATCAAAAATCAGAAGCACCCTTACATTTTGTATAACTGCAACAGTTTTCCTAAGAAATATATTTTGAATTTCCAAGACAGTCGAATTATTGCTTTAAAAACCTATCGTGTCTCTCCCCTCTATAACTCCTTAAGGAGTTACCTAACGTTAATTATACTTATCCAAAATATAGAGCACAAAATTATCTATCAGAAGCACCCTTAATATTTTGTATAACTGCAACAGTTTTCCTAAGAAATATATTTTGAATTTCCAAGACAGTCGAATTATTGCTTTAAAAACCTATCGTGTCTCTCCCCTCTATAACTCCTTAAGGAGTTACCTAACGTTAATTATACTTATCCAAAATATAGAGCACAAAATTATCTATCAGAAGCACCCTTAATATTTTGTATAACTGCAACAGTTTTCCTAAGACATATATTTTGAATTTCCAATACAGTCGAATTATTGCTTTAAAAACCTATCGTGTCTCTCCCCTCTATAACTGCTTAAGGAGTTATCTGACGTTTATTATACCTATTATCCAAAATATAGAGCACAAAATTATCAATCAGAAGCACCCTCAACATTTTGATAAGTGCAACAGTTTTCCTAAGAAATATATTTTGAATTTCCAAGACAGTCGAATTATTGCTTTAAAAACCTGTCGTGTCTCTCCGCTCTATAACTCCCTAAGGAGTTACCTGACGTTAATTATACCATTATCCAAAATTAGAGCACAAAATTATCTATCAGAAGCACCCTTAATATTTTGTATAACTGCAACAGTTTTCCAAAGAAATATATTTTGAATTTCCAAAACAGTCAAATTATTGCTATAAAAACCTATCGTGTCTCTCCCCTCTATAACTCCTTAAGGAGTTACCTGACGCTAATTATACCCATTATCCAAAATATAGAGCACAAAATTATCTATCAGAAGCACCCTTAATATTTTGTATAACTGCAACAGTTTTCCAAAGAAATATATTTTGAATTTCCAAAACAGTCAAATTATTGCTTTAAAAACCTATCGTGTCTCTCCCCTCTATAACTCCTTAAGGGGTTACCTGACGCTAATTATACCCATTATCCAAAATATAGAGCACAAAATTATCTATCAGAAGCACCCTTAATATTTTCTATAACTGCAACAGTTTTCCTAAGAAATATATTTTGAATTTCCAAAACAGTCAAATTATTGCTTTAAAAACCTATCGTGTCTCTCCCCTCTATAACTCCTTAAGGAGTTACCTGACGCTAATTATACCCATTATCCAAAATATAGAGCACAAAATTATCTATCAGAAGCACCCTTAATATTTTGTATAACTGCAACAGTTTTCCTAAGAAATATATTTTGAATTTCCAAAACAGTCAAATTATTGCTTTAAAAACCTATCGTGTCTCTCCCCTCTATAACTCCTTAAGAAGTTACCTGACGCTAATTATACCCATTATCCAAAATATAGAGCACAAAATTATCTATCAGAAGCACCCTTAATATTTTGTATAACTGCAACAGTTTTCCAAAGAAATATATTTTGAATTTCCAAAACAGTCAAATTATTGCTTTAAAAACCTATCGTCTCTCCCCTCTATAACTCCTTAAGGAGTTACCTGACGCTAATTATACCCATTATCCAAAATATAGAGCACAAAATTATCTATCAGAAGCACCCTTAATATTTTGTATAACTGCAACAGTTTTCCAAAGAAATATATTTTGAATTTCCAAAACAGTCAAATTATTGCTTTAAAAACCTATCGTGTCTCTCCCCTCTATAACTCCTTAAGGAGTTACCTGACGCTAATTATACCCATTATCCAAAATATAGAGCACAAAATTATAGTTTTCTTAAGAAATATATTTTGAATTTCCAAGACAGTTGAATCATTGCTTAAAAAACCTGTTGTCTCTTCTCACAATAACTCCTGAAGGAGTCATCTGATTTTAATTTTACCCATAAACAAAAATATAGATCACAAAATTATCTATCCAATCATTTAGCCAAAACATGGCGGCGTGTCAAGTGTACATGACTCATGCCGTGGAGTTGCCAGATTAAACTGGCAAGTGTTATAGGATTGTTTCTAGATAGCAATCATTAGGCGTAATTAATAAACTGTTGTATTATCTAACAATAAACCCATTCATGTATTTTTCTAAAAATAGGCGAACTGAGTCAATTCAAAGAGGAGGCGGCGTAAACAAATTTCTCAAACGCGTCAGCGCATCCTTCTAGCTACAGCCTATCTATAAACTATCCACAAAAAGCTAATTCTGTCTTCTATAGCTTCTAAAACCGTTTCACTTCAAAAGTATAAAATACTCACATGTGCAGTAAGTGTAGTGTATGGATTTTCTAATCCTCCGGGAATTTGATGTTGTTTAACAATCGCTTCGACCTCTCGTACCAATCCAACAATTGTTTGATATTCCTTATCGGCTTCTCCTAACGTTGCCTAAACCAAACAAAATTAGAAAATGCTAATTTTTGGAAAAGTATCATCTCACCTTGAAGTGAGCGTGAGCGTCGATTAAACCTTGAATTTCTTCGACCGTATGAACTATGAAAATATCGACCAAATCTTCCCTAGTACCATCGAGCCAATTATTAAATGGTGCAGCGCGTTTGGCAAATTCCAAATGTAAAATATCGATCTTTTCTAATATCCTTTCGGCATCGTCTAAGGCTTGACGACGACGTTGAGTAAGAGCACCAAGTCTATCCCATTGATCACAAATGCGTTGACAACGAGCGTTTACGCTTACACTATCGTGATAGTCGAGCGTACTAAAACAAAATTAACGTAATTATAGTATTTAACATTATAAGCCAGGTAAGACTGTTTTTACTGGTGCAAAGAGGATTATGATTGGGGAGCCGCAGGCGAGCCTGCCACTTGTTTTACAGTTTTACAGAAGAGCAACTTTGAATTCACTTACTTGAGTTCTTGAGCAATAGCGGCAATTTGTTCGACTCGATCTTGATGAGCGGCCAAATCAGATTCGAAAGCTTCGTGTTTCTTCTTAAGAGCTTTAAGTTCGTTAAGACGGCACTGTCTGAAGTCTTGACTTTGTAACATTTCTTCTTTGCCGCGCGTCCATTCTTCGTGAGCGTCCGCCTTGCGTCTGAACTTTTCGGCCAAATGTTCGAGCCTTTCCAAACGCATCATTTCTGATAACAACCATTCTTCGAATGCTTTCTCGGCGCCTTCCAAACCCTTCCATGCGTTCGAAATATCCTAAAATAATGGAAGAATTAATCAAGTTCGGTAAGGCATGTTGAAGACTTACCGAAACCATTTTACCTTCTGTTGGCATGTAAGCGGGACGGTTCGATAGCCGCAATTTTGTTTGTAAAGTGTTGAAGTTTGTTTCCAATTTTGCTTTTTGTTCTACACGCGGAGGTTTATGTTTACGACGGTATGTTCGATATTCTTCTAATTTTCTCTGACATCCAGCTAGAGAATTGTCAGTTTGACGCGAATTTAACCATGGCATTGTACGTCTTATCCATTCTAGTAACTATTTCAAAATACTTTAGAATCAAATTAACATTGACGGATCAAAGATCATAGAAGGAATAGGAGATGGCATTTCTCTCAATTAGGCAACATTTCAGGTCGTCACGTATAAAAATACGTTATAGTTACTCGTGACATATGGTGGAGACGGTGTGAAAATAAATTGCAATACTTACATCGCTTGCTAAACGTTCGTATTCTTCCATAAGTCTTTCATTTTCTTGATTAACTTTCAAAACTTTGCAGATTCTATTAGCAGCAGTTTCAGCCTGTAACGTACAATAAATTAAATTTCTAAACTTAACACTAGACAAAATTTTAGTATTAAAGCGCAAAGAAAACAAAAAAGCTTACTTTAATTTGATTGTTAATTAAGGTAAAATAAAATCACCTTTTGAGCGCCTGAGAAGCAATGGTAGTAAGAAGAGACATACGTCATAACTGCTCTTTCGTCTGGCATGGCGGTATTCTGTAAGTCTGCATGCAAACAACACGAGTTAAACAACAATCAAAATTATTAAACTTAAACAATCGTATGAATCAATTTGCCTTGCTGCAAAAATCGAGACAAACAAAAATTTAGCTTTAAAAAATGCAATCAATGATCCGTAGGCGTAACTAAAACAATTTAAAACCAAAACGCGATTAAAATAGTACTTTATGATATAAGTGATCAAAGGGACGCTTTATTTCGGGAGTGGAGAAGATTGCGAAACGAGCGCAGCGAGTGTAGTAACTACACGAACAAAATAAAATTAATTACGCCACAGAACATTATTGTTAAAAAAACACAAAATCGATTAATTTAAAAAAAACAAAAGAATTTATTTGTTTGGGGTGCGTGGAGTTAAAAGGCTTTTAAAAAATCGCTTTTTATTGGGATACCTGTTGTGCCCCTTGGAAAGCATGATAATAACATGAAACGTAAGTCATAATGGCACGTTCGTCAGGCTTAGGAGTGTTGATTAAATCTGCAAATCCACCATCACATTTAAAGTTCCTATTTCTTTCCTTACAATCGATAAGTAAACACAAAAAAACAAATTGAACGTACCGTCAGGATCTAACATCCTAGGAATGTCGAGGTACTTCTCGGCAACATCGAAGGCAGTATTTAGATTTTCGGCTGGATTATCTTTGGATAATTTATTGTAATCGATGAGATCTGGACGATGACGATGAATGAGAGCGCAAAATGCCAAACCGTCCTTGAACGAAAGGTGGAAGTTTTGGACGTTTACGTTCTTGTAAGGTGCCGTCTTGCGTTGACACCATAACAACAGACCTTCCTTAGCTGTCATTTCTTCTACAGAAATGTCTTGGATGGCGAAACGTAAAATAATCGTCCAAATCATACCCAACGTCATTTTCAAGTTACCATCAACGATTTCTACAAAATTTTCATTCGTAAAAAAATTTAAATTAATAAAAAAAGATTTTACCTTCTGCACCGATTGATACGAGTTTTACTCCTTTACTGGCAATAAAATCCAACGCCTTGTTGACGTTTGCAATTTTATGAAATCGCATTTTACCACGATCGGGCTTTGGTAAGGTTTCGCCCGAAATGACTTCCAATAAAAGCATAAGTTTGAGGCCATTGCGAAAATCGTCTTCTATGTTGTCGATCGCTGTGCCAGCTTTACGTAAGTGACTGTTACACCAAGCAGTAAATGTCTGTAATTAAAGAAAGAAAATTATTAATACAATATGAGCTTGAAAGAAACTTGAATGGATATCATCATCATCTCTCCACCACTATTAGTGATTAGATTTGCAACTCGAAAATTCTCAAAGAAACGTTCGACGTTTCAAGAACATAAATCGCGCCTCTCCCCACTGTAACTCGTTAAAGAGTTACCTAGCGTTAATTTTGCCTATAATGAAAATTGTAGAGCACAAAATTATCTATAAGAAGCACCCTTAAAGTTTTCTATAACTGCAACAGTTTTCCTAATAAATATATTTTGAATTTCCAAGACAGTCGAATTATTGCTTTAAAAACCTATCGCGCCTCTCCCCTCTATAACTCCTTAAGGAGTTATCTGACGTTAATTATACCTATTATCCAAAATATAGAGCACAAAATTATCTATCAGAGCACCTTTAATATTTTCTATAACTGCAAAAGTTTTCCTAAGAAATATATTTTGAATTTCCAATACAGTCGAATTATTGCTTTAAAAACCTATCGTGTCTCTCCCCTCTATAACTGCTTAAGGAGTTATCTGACGTTTATTATACCTATTATCCAAAATATAGAGCACAAAATTATCAATCAGAAGCACCCTCAACATTTTGATAACTGCAACAGTTTTCCTAAGAAATATATTTTGAATTTCCAAGACAGTCGAATTATTGCTTTAAAAACCTGTCGTGTCTCTCCGCTCTATAACTCCTTAAGGAGTTATCTGACGTTAATTATACCCATTATACAAAATATAGAGCACAAAATTGTCTATCAGAACCACCCTTAATATTTTGTATAATTATTTTTAGTTTCCAAGTATCAGTGGAATCACCACAAAAAGTACGTTTTGAGTTACACGACGTTAATTTTGAACAAACAAATAAAAACGTAGTTTCTAAATTTTATCGTTTGCAGCTTGCAAATACTCTGAGAGATTCCCCCAGAGTACTGCTACTACATGTAGACAGTTTTATGACTCCATCATTCGTCATCCACCTTTATTTTTACACACGAATGGTCAACTCTCCCTCACATATCCAACCAATTTTAAAACAACAGCTGTTTCGTGCAGTTTATAAACCAGCTCTATAATAGGATTTTTGCAAATATGTATACACGATTTTTAGACAGCATGTTGCGTCTACAAGTAGAGAAAATTCTATAGCAGGTGCAAGAGCAACACGAACCAGAACGATTTTATTTGTACTTGTTAAAATTGACCTTCAAAAAAACGTCCCGTTTTAAAATTAATACGAAAATTTGCACACAACTTTTGCGAAATTTAAATATTTAATTAATCAATTCCTTAGTTTGGATTAAAATTTATAATACGGTAGTAAGTAGTTTGATTACACTTCAGATAAAACTGAGACCACTTGCTATAAAAATCTATTTTATTTCAATGTAAATATTAACTTTTGATAAGGAAGTGATTTTTTGTAGTGAATTATAACACTTAGAATTTTTATTAATTGTAGAGTTTTGCACAAGATAGGATAGAGCTATAAAACCAAGAACTTATCGGGAACGACTCAACAAGCTAATAAGCGACACTCTGACTGTTACTAAAATTAAACGACAGAGGTCGGTGGCAGAAAAGACCATTTTGATGTCTTGATATATGTTCTTTGATGTTTTGGTCCTTTTTGGCTTACCAACAGCGTCAGCACGACGTAAAATCCATTAAAGTATCATTAATCTTGATTTGTAAGGCAATTTGAATACCTTTGACAACAACTTTTATGTAAATTACATAGACTAATAACTTGTGGGATTGAATAAGATAGCAGATAACAGTCACATTTGATATTTCTTAATGGAAATGGTACTTTCCGTTAACGGCTTGTTAAAAATTAAACGTATCAATAACACACGTTAATGTGATTTTGATAAGAGTACATGTTGGCGCCAACCTTTTAAAACACGCTTGACCCCTTAAACTCTTTTGTATGGCTCTAATTTCTTTAAAATGAGAGCATCATCGCCTGAAATATTCTCTAATACTTTTGGAGTAATAAGAAGAAATATATATATCATAATATAAGGTATAAGGAATCAGAAAAAATAAGTCGTATCTTAAGATACGGATGAGATAAGATAAGGTTAATAGTTGTAGAATAAATAAAGTTATTAGAAACTGCCCTAAAAGAAAAAAAACAAATTGCAGGTTACGGCCTTTTCATTAACCACGTCAGAACAGAGGGTGACATTATTCTTGATGATACTCCTCAAAACTGCGTTTCTAAACGCTCAAAAAGAAAAACAAAATTACCAATATCAGAATTACAATTTCTGCCATAAATATTGGGTGTATGAAAAATTACTAAGAATGCGTTTTAATAGAAAATTCAATTGTCTACAACTTTTACTCAAGACATTTTTTCATAACTCGTCAAAATTTTAAGCAGCGTTCAAAAAACTGAAACTAAGCGTTTTATGTTACACCAACAAAAATGACAGTATTTGAATTACAATTTCTACCATAAATATTGGGTGTAAGAAAAATTACTAAGAATGCGTTTTAATAGAAAATTCAATTGTCTACAACTTTTACTCGAGACATTTTTTCATAACTCTTCAAAATTTTAAGCAGCGCTCGAAAAACTGAAACTAAGCGTTTTATGTTATACCAACAAAATTGACAGTATTTGAATTACAATTTCTGCCATAAATATACGGTGTATGAAAAATTACTAAGGATGCGGTTTAATAGAAAATTCAATTGTCTACAACTTTTACTCGAGACATTTTTTCATAACTCTTCAAAATTTTAAGCAGCGCTCGAAAAACTGAAACTAAGCGTTTTATGTTATACCAACAAAATTGACAGTATTTGAATTACAATTTCTGCCATAAATATACGGTGTATGAAAAATTACTAAGGATGCGTTTTAATAGAAAATTCAATTGTCTACAACTTTTACTCGAGACATTTTTACATAACTCTTCAAAATTTTAAGCAGCGTTCGAAAAACTGAAACTAAGCGTTTTATGTTATACCACCAAAATGACAGTATTTGAATTACAATTTCTGACATAAATATTGGATGTATGAAAAATTACTAAGAATGCGTTTTAATAGAAAATTCAATTGTCTACAACTTTTACTCGAGACATTTTTTCATAACTCTTCAAAATTTTAAGCAGCGTTCGAAAAACTGAAACTAAGCCTTTTATGTTATACCAACAAAAATGACAGTATTTGAGTTACAATTTCTGACATAAATATTGGGTGTATGAAAAATTACTAAGGATGCGTTTTAATAGAAAATTCAATTGTCTACAACTTTTACTCGAGACATTTTTTCATAACACTTCAAAATTTTAAGCAGCGTTCGAAAAACTGAAACTAAGCGTTTTATGTTATACCAACAAAAATGACAGTATTTGAGTTACAATTTCTGACATAAATATTGGGTGTATGAAAAATTACTAAGAATGCGTTTTAATAGAAAATTCAATTGTCTACAACTTTTACTCGAGACATTTTTTCATAACTCTTCAAAATTTTAAGCAGCGTTCGAAAAACTGAAACTAAGCGTTTTATGTTATACCAACAAAAATGACAGTATTTGAGTTACAATTTCTGACATAAATATTGGGTGTATGAAAAATTACTAAGGATGCGTTTTAATAGAAAATTCAATTGTCTACAACTTTTACTCGAGACATTTTTTCATAACACTTCAAAATTTTAAGCAGCGTTCGAAAAACTGAAACTAAGCGTTTTATGTTATACCAACAAAAATGACAGTATTTGAATTACAATTTCTGACATAAATATTGGGTGTATGAAAAATTACTAAGGATGCGTTTTAATAGAAAATTCAATTGTCTACAACTTTTACTGGAGACATTTTTTCATAACACTTCAAAATTTTGAACAGCGTTCGAAAACAGGAACTAAGCGTTTTATATTATACCAACAAAAATGACAGTATTTGAATTACAATTTCTGACATAAATATTGGGTGTATGAAAAATACTAAGAATACGTTTTAATAAGAATTTCAATTGTCTACAACTTTTACTGGAGACATTTTTTCATAACACTTCAAAATTTTGAACAGCGTTCGAAAACAGGAACTAAGCGTTTTATATTATACCAACAAAAATGACAGTATTTGAATTACAATTTCTGACATAAATATTGGGTGTATGAAAAATACTAAGAATACGTTTTAATAAGAATTTCAATTGTCTACAACTTTTACTGGAGACATTTTTTCATAACACTTCAAAATTTTGAACAGCGTTAGAAAACAGGAACTAAGCGTTTTATATTATACCAACAAAAATGACAGTATTTGAATTACAATTTCTGACATAAATATTAGGTGTATGAAAAATTACTAAGAATGCGTTTTAATAGAAAATTCAATTGTCTACAACTTTTACTCGAGATATTTTTTCCTAACACTTATAAATTTTGGGCAGCGTTCGAAAAACTGATAAGCGTTTTATGTTATACCAACAAAAATGACAGTATTTGAATTACAATTTCTACCATAAATATTGGGTGTATGAAAAATTATTAAAAATACGTTTTAATAGGAAATTCAATTGTCTACAACTTTTACTCGAGACATTTTGTCATAACTCTTCAATATTTTAAGCAGCGTTCGAAAAACTGAAACTAAGCGTTTTATGTTATACCATCACAATTTGCCAGTACTTGAATTACAATTTCTACCACAAATATTGCTCCTATTTATAAAGTCCAAAAGAGTCTCTTCAGACTCCTGAAAACTGACATTCTAAACACACAAAAAAACGAAATCTAGTGCTTCTAATAATAAAAAAAAACCTACTTTCCCAGGATGTAAAAATGATAAACTTCGATTTACTCCAATCGCAGTAAATTCTTTCATTATCCATCACGAAAAATCCTCTGCATAATTAACGCATTAGAAATCGATTTCCAAGCTCAACATGCTTTAATGTATGCATCACACACCAGAAAGTACAATCACGTCCAGCAACTATTTATTAAAAGAAGAAGAAAAAAAACAAAAGCCAATTAACCTCATCCTTTCTAATTTATAATTATATGTAAAAATGGCGGAACAAACGGTCATTTTCAAATAAATAAAAAAGATGACCCCATCCTAATAGATTATTAAAAACAATTTGACAGTTCGTTTAACTCTACTCTGTTTATTTTTATAATTTGCGGTTTCACTACACTCTCACTTTAATTGTAAATTGAGGTAGCAGCGCAGTATGAATTTTTATGAGTTTTTTTTTATTATAAAATAGCGATTGTTGCGGTTTAATTAAATTTTGATGAGGAGCGGAAAATGTCTATTGTTGAATAATGAAATAAAGTTATGTCATTTTAAGTAAACAATGTAGAAAAATCCGTACTTTTTTTTTTTTAAATCAAAACGGAAATTTGCGAGACTAGAAATTTTCGATGTTAACGACCTAGCTCTTCTTTTATGGGAAAAAATAAAAAGTTTAAATGCAAATTGGAAAGGTTCAAATGTGAAAAAAGTTTTGCAATTAGCAAGTACCTAAGTTCATCAAGTTGTTGCTAGGGGTTTTCTATATAGTTAACGAGCGTTGAGTTTTCAATTTTTTGAAAAAAAAATAATTTTTAATAAAAATTTAAACTTCTGACATCGTAGTTAGGTCTATCGTTAAAATGCGGTATATCAACGGGTTTGCCGAAGGCAAGGGGAAATTAACGAAGCGCGCGCCCTCTCAGCAAGTTGGTGAAACGAGAAGTCCTTTATCACACTGGAGTGGGAGCTTATATTTGAAATCCGGCAATCAACTCGGATTCACTCGACATGCAATAAGAACGCGGCGTTTCTAAAAAATGTGTGCTTTAACTCGCTAACCAAATGGTTGTCGAAATGCCTTTTTGGAAGGAGCAACCGTCAATCTGGAGCGATTCGCCTTACTTCATCCGTTAAGAAGGCAAATTCTCTTCTCTATTTCAAAGCTAAAACCAAGTTAGATAATTTATTGAACTTGACTTTAATAAAACATGACAAATTACAAAAACAAACAAATTACCACTTTAGCGCCTTCGCGGTAACGCGAAATTGCAAAACGTTAACTTCTTCCTCGCTCGATTAAGTTAAGCAAAAATTAATAATAGAAATTACAAAATTAAATGTAGGTCGGTAGAATAAAATTTAGTGCCAGTTTTAAAATTTAGGTCGCTAAAATTGTCGCTTAGAAACAAACAAGCACAGCAAGTGCCTTTAATATAAATTATATATATTTTTTATAAATAAAACAACAACAAACAGATGGACGACAAGAAGAGGATGCGTTTGCTTTCTCTGATAAATTCTTAAATTAATAAAGATTTCTATTAAATTTACAGGTGTATTTATAAACAAAAACATTATTATTATTAAACATTTATCATTATCATATATTACACACAACAGTTGGTAAATCAAAACCACAGCCTATTAAGATTCAAATTATAAGGTAACACTTCTCGTACAAAATAAGTTTCCAGAGATTTTGATAAGTTGCTCGGTGACTCCGGTAGTCCACCCACAAATTAAGCAATTCCAAAATTTGAGCAAAATCGGCCGATGACCATTGTCTTGTGGTTCGTGAGACCTTTTTACAATAATTGCAATAACGTATAGAGTATGTTGACTATTTTGTTATTATACTCATTAATATTTTATTTATTTCATTGCCTTTTGAGATATAGCCACGGTATGTTAAGAATTTCAGTTATTATTATCATTTTTTATAGAACAATAGAGTAGTGAATCATTTAACATTTAATTACTCATTAATTTTTATTTTATAATTCTTAAATAATTAAAGAATATTGAAGGAAATATTCCTTTGCTTCCTTTATTTATTTTATCCCTTCTTTTATTTATTTGGTCTCCAATGACCGAAGTTGACCATTTTCAGTCGTTAAGCAGCTATTCACTACTCTTAATATCTGTTTAATTAAATATTTTTTTAGTAGAGCCAACTTCATTGTCTACAATTTTTATTCGAAACACGCGTTCGAAAAACTGAAACTAAGCGTTTTAAGTTATACCATTAAAAATGACAGTATTTGAATTACAATTTCTGCCATAAATATTGGGTGTATGAAAAATTACTAAGAATGCGTTTTAATAGGAAATTCAATTGTCTACAACTTTTACTCGAGACATTTTTTCATAACACTTCAAAATTTTGAGCAGCATTCGAAAAACTGAAACTAGGCGTTTTTTGTTATACCAACAAAAATGACTGTATTTGAATTACAATTTCTGCCATAAATATTAGGTGTATGAAAAATTACTAAGAATGCGTTTTAATAGAAAATTCAATTGTCTACAACTTTTACTCGAGACATTTTTTCATAACTCTTCAAAATTTTAAGCAGCGTTCGAAAAATTGAAACTAAGCGTTTTATGTTATACCATTAAAAATGACAGTATTTTAATTACAATTTCTGCCATAAATATTGGGTGTATGAAAAATTACTAAGAATGCGTTTTAATAGGAAATTCAATTGTCTACAACTTTTACTAGAGACATTTTTTCGTAACACTTCAAAAATTTTGAGCGCGTTCGAAAAACTGACACTAAGCGTTTTATGTTATATCAACAAAAATGATAGTATTTGAATTACAATTTCTGCCATAAATATTGGGTGTATGAAAAATTACTAAGGATGCGTTTTAATAGAAAATTCAATTGTCTACAACTTTTACTCGAGACATTACTTCATAATTCTTCGAAATTTTAAGCAGCGTTCGAAAAACTGAAACTAGGCGTTTTTTGTTATACCAACAAAAATGACTGTATTTGAATTACAATTTCTGCCATAAATATTAGGTGTATGAAAAATTACTAAGAATGCGTTTTAATAGAAAATTCAATTGTCTACAACTTTTACTCGAGACATTTTTTCATAACTCTTCAAAATTTTAAGCAGCGTTCGAAAAATTGAAACTAAGCGTTTTATGTTATACCATTAAAAATGACAGTATTTTAATTACAATTTCTGCCATAAATATTGGGTGTATGAAAAATTACTAAGAATGCGTTTTAATAGGAAATTCAATTGTCTACAACTTTTACTAGAGACATTTTTTCGTAACACTTCAAAAATTTTGAGCGCGTTCGAAAAACTGAAACTAAGCGTTTTATGTTATATCAACAAAAATGATAGTATTTGAATTACAATTTCTGCCATAAATATTGAGTGTATGAAAAATTACTAAGGATGCGTTTTAATAGAAAATTCAATTGTCTACAACTTTTACTCGAGACATTACTTCATAATTCTTCGAAATTTTAAGCAGCGTTCGAAAAACTGAAACTAAGCGTTTTATGTTATACCATTAAAAATGACAGTATTTTAATTACAATTTCTGCCATAAATATTGGGTGTATGAAAAATTACTAAGAATGCGTTTCAATAGGAAATTCAATTGTCTACAACTTTTACTCGAGACATTTTTTCATAACACTTCAAAATTTTGAGCAGCGTTCGAAAAACTGAAACTAAGCGTTTTATGTTATATCAACAAAAATGATAGTATTTGAATTACAATTTCTGCCATAAATATTGGGTGTATGAAAAATTACTAAGGATGCGTTTTAATAGAAAATTCAATTGTCTACAACTTTTACTCGAGACATTACTTCATAATTCTTCGAAATTTTAAGCAGCGTTCGAAAAACTGAAACTAAGCGTTTTATGTTATACCAACAAAAATGACAGTATTTTAATTACAATTTCTGACATAAATATTAGGTGTATGAAAAATTACTAAGAATGCGTTTTAATAGGAAATTCAATTGTCTACAACTTTTACTCGAGACATTTTTTCATAACACTTCAAAATTTTGAGCAGCGTTCGAAAAACTGAAACTAGGCGTTTTATGTTATATCAACAAAAATGATAGTATTTGAATTACAATTTCTGCCATAAATATTAGGTGTATGAAAAATTACTAAGAATGCTTTTTAATAGAAAATTCAATTGTCTACAACTTTTACTCGAGACATTTTTTCATAACTCTTCAAAATTTTAAGCAGCGTTCAAAAAATTGAAACTAAGCGTTTTATGTTATACCATTAAAAATGACAGTATTTGAATTACAATTTCTGCCATAAATATTGGGTGTATGAAAAATTACTAAGAATGCGTTTCAATAGGAAATTCAATTGTCTACAACTTTTACTCGAGACATTTTTTCATAACACTTCAAAATTTTGAGCAGCGTTCGAAAAACTGAAACTAAGCGTTTTATGTTATATCAACAAAAATGATAGTACAGTAATGTCCGCCTATAACGAACCCGGTTGTAGCGAACTCTTGGTTATAACGAACTTTTTTTACTACAACTGCAACTAATTTACTACAACTGCGTTTTTATTATTTTATCACTTATAACGAACCTTGGATATAACGATCTGATTTTATTGGTCCCTTGAAGTTCGTTATAAGCGGACATTACTGTATTTGAATTACAATTTCTGCCATAAATATTGGGTGTATGAAAAATTACTAAGGAAGCGTTTTAATAGAAAATTCAATTGTCTACAACTTTTACTCGAGACATTACTTCATAATTCTTCGAAATTTTAAGCAGCGTTCGAAAAACTGAAACTAAGCGTTTTATGTTATACCAACAAAAATGACAGTATTTTAATTACAATTTCTGACATAAATATTAGGGGTATGAAAAATTACTAAGAAAGCGTTTTAATAGGAAATTCAATTGTCTACAACTTTTACTCGAGACATTTTTTCATAACACTTCAAAATTTTGAGCAGCGTTCGAAAAACTGAATCTAAGCGTTTTATGTTATACCAACAAAAATGACAGTATTTGAATTACAATTTCTGCCATAAATATTAGGTGTATGAAAAATTACTAAGAATGCGTTTTAATAGAAAATTCAATTGTCTACAACTTTTACTCGAGACATTTTTTCATAACACATCAAAATTTTGAGCAGAGTTCGAATAACCTAATCTAGTAATGCAATGATTTAAGACAAACTCTTAAATTTTGAGTACTACCATCTCGACTAATATGTTTTTAACAATTATCCTATTAAAAAAATTAAAAAGGCATGCAATTGCTTAAACGTTCGGAACGTTAATGTAAAAAATTTCCATCTAATATAATAGATACTTCACAAATTAACTTAAATATGAATTTTTAAACGCCCATAATTCGAAAAAGATCTCTAGGCAAAATAATAATTGTGGTGCGTCCATAATTTCGTTTTAAAAAATTTCTTAAAGCCTACCATTAAATAGTAATAGTTTATAATTAATGACGATTATAAAAATTTTATTATAAAGTTATTAAGTTGCCATTACCGGTCCAAAAATAAAAGAAATAAAATTAAGGGAATGTACAAGAAATTACGCTTGAAGAGCAACAGTTTCTGACGAGTTTCTGATAAAACGCAAAGAGGGGTTGAAAACAAAAATCGATGTGTTTTACAACTTTTTAAATGTGAAAATAATGAATTGATTTCAATAGTTATAGTTAGATCAAATAGAGAAGAACTCCCTACGTGCGCAAGCGCATACAGGGTGGCTCATCGAAACAAGGATTTCTTGCTTCAAAATTATTGGTCCAAATTTAAAAATTGACACAGCGCTAAAAAGAAAATTTAAAGGGCTTTAAAATGATATGTCGCTCCATCCCCGTTTCATATTAAATAGAAAAAGTTTTTTTTTAAATTGCTTCCGTCCGGGATTGAACCTGAGACTTGTATGTAAACAAAATTTTTAGGCATAAATTGTTTCAAAAATTGCATTCATTTTGTTAAATTTGGCATAAAATGAAGTTCAAAATATACATTATTTTATATCTTCAGAAAGCTCATTTTACGAGCTTTGAACAAATTAAAAAATATACAGGGTGTTGTATTTAAATTAAGAATTTTGATTCCATTTCCGGTTAAACCGGAAGTCAAAATATAAAGTGTTTAGTATCGTGTAACAGCTAATTTTACGAGCTTTCAAAATATTTAAAAATATACAGGGTGTTCCTAAAAATTTAAATATTTTTGTAAATTCCGGTTTAACCGGAAGCGTTTTGTTAACCGAAAATAGTGTCAAATAATAGATATTCATGGGATTGATATAAATATCCAATTTCAAGTTTTCATTTTTCTTACAAAAGAAATTAGAGATTTTTGAAGTTTTGACATTCCAAAAATCATTACTCCAAAACGGCTCGTCCGATTTTGATAAAAATTTATATTTCGATAGAGAATTACGTTGTCTGTAACATATCCAAAAAAGAAAAAATATGGCAGAGGGAATTTTGAGAAAATCCATTTCAAAATTTTGACCTACTTTGACCCCTTAAAGGTAGGCAATTTTAAAACAACTTTGAAAATGGACTGGATTAGGACGAAAGCCCTATATTTTGGCTGTACAATGACATTTTGAAATTTTTATAATAATAATTAATGGCCAACTTATAAGGGAAAAACCACAAAATGGGACAATCGTTCTATGGGTCGCCATTTTAAATTAAAAAAATTTTTATTATTATTATTATTTTTTGTCTCGATTATAACAAATTTTTCTTGGATTGGAAAAAGTTAAAAATCAAAAGTCGAAACTAAAAGTACCTCCCAAGACGAAATAGTTCTTGTAACTATACGATTGTTTTATATGTCTGTTATTATAAATTATAAAAGGTAACAGTGCAAATAAAAAAAATAAATAAAACATTTTTTTAATTTTCCGTGACTAAATTTGTATCTTATGTAAGTTAAGAAAATCAGGTGAGTACAAAACCATGACTAAAGTATACATATGATACATACCTACTTAATTAGATAATTAAATTTGTTTATAGTGATGAAACTCTTTTAAAATAGTTAAAAAATGTATTAACATAGGCCAAATTAGAGTGGAGTAATTTGTTAAACAATTTCAACAAGTTGTCTTAAATAGTGTAGTCAACGAACCTAAATTTATGCTGATTTTTGGATTTTTTTTCTAACAGCAATTTTATTTCTTAATCGGTCGAAACCATTCCTGTGAGTTTGTATACAAAATGTCTCAGCCCAATTTTGACCGGAAGGCACTTATTCTTCGACTTTAGTGTAAAATTTACACTTTTTCAAGTTTCCGTAGTACTATTTTTTGAATAACTTCGCTTGTATTGGTCGGATCGGAACCAAAAAATTTCATTTTGTTTGTAAGGAATCTCTCTTTAAAACTGCCCGGGTTAAAATAATTTATATTAATTTTCTAACCTAAAACATTCAAAACTGCTGTCATTGGTGGGTCGTAGTTATTTGTAGATAACTTTAGTTTTAATTAATGTTATGGTTTGAAACTTGAGGAAGTTGTAGCTGATATAGTAACAAATCCATATTGCAAGTTTGGTTCAAAAATATTAAGAACGGCTAAAATTTGCATTTTGGTTCAATTTTTTTTTTCATATTTGTTTTGAGCAATTAGTAGTATCACAATAATTCTTCTCTTGAAATGTAGATAATTTAATGCTATTTTAGATGAAAACAAAAACACATAACATCAGATCATTCTTTCTTCCGATTTTGTTAAAAAGAAAAATATAATTTTAAGAAAATGAAATTGCTGTTAGAAAAAAATCCAAAAATGAGAATAAATTTTAGTTCGTTGACTACACTACAAGTTGTCTTAAAATAATAAAATTTAAAAAAATTACCAAGAAAAGTAGGAGCCTTTAAGAGAGGCTCGACTCATTAGACTCACTTGACTCATTAATAAATATTTAACTTTTGTATTTACTTACGTAAAAAGTCATCAAATGTAAATATAGACTTGCATTTCTATTAATGCAAATCAACTGTCATTGTAATTACGTCAGTTTTGTAACGTTTTCAAGCAAATTTATTTAAAATTAGTCCTACTCTATTTAATCTTATACACAGACCTTGATAGTTTGTAAAAAGAATTTGTAAGTTTGCCAAAAATAAGGACATATTTTATACATGAATCATTTCAAAAACCATCTACCGGCCAATAAACTTCATCTTTTTCCCAAAGAAAAAAAAAGTTGTTTTAATTCATAAAAATTTTAAAAAAGTGCACCAACCTTTGAATTAATTTCATCTCTATCTGGTGCTAACAGAACGTTTCTTAAATTGCGGTAACTTGGTATAAAAGTATTCAACAACATGAACAAAAAATAATATTTTTTGGGTTAACAAATAAAATTGAAATGTCAATCAAAAAACATGTATAGTGTGTTTCAAATATTATAGTCCAGGCAACGAACGCCCAAAGGAGAGGTGTAGACGAAATGGAAGAGGGTGTCATTTTTTTCTTTAAGAATGTGTTTGAGGTAGTCAAGAGGTAAAAATACAAAATACTGAAAGTCCTCGGTCTTAGCTACATGGCTAAGGGTGAGAAGGGGGTGGAAAGGTCCCGATTTTTTAGGTTTTTGCTTATATCTCAAAAACGGTGAGTCCTAGTGAAAAAATTATTCTTATCAAAATGAAAGGTTATCAAATTTCCTACAAGATTGTTATTATTTATTTTTTTCGATTCCTTATAGTTTTTGAAATATCCACCCGCAATAATCGTTATACGTACCATAAATTTCAAATGTGTGAAAGGTTAAAAAAAGAAAGCAAAATGTTTAGATTGATGTAATTATGTTAAATTATTTGCAAAAATATATAAAACGGAAGCTTGAAAAACATGGGAATTTTTTTTTACATTGACGGTAATAAAAATATATTGGTTATTCAAATTAATTATTGTGAAAGCAATAATTATATGTGTTTAACATAATTTTTCATTGTAAAATGTGATATATGAATTAATGTTGTTTGTTTGATAACTTAAAATAATGTTCACACTTTTTTTATTGTGTGTAAAATAGTGTTTACTTTATTAGCTATCAAGATGAATTTAATTGAATTTGCTTTAAACGAGCTAAATTAGTTTATAATGTTATAATTTTACGAGCCTAGTTGATAGTTTCGATTCAACCATTAAAAAGTATAAAAAGCTTTTACAATTTTACATCGTTGGAACGAACTTGCACAAGAATTATTCTTCAAATTATTAAAATGCCACTACTTAACACTTTTTAAGGGTGGTTTTAAGAGCGTTTTGATTTGAATTATTAAAAAAAAGTATGTTTATTGATTACAATGCTTTACACATATAGGTAAGTATTTATAGGTAACATGTAGAAAGTCGATACTTGATTACCTATCGCTATTCATTGTTTACAAATTTAAAAAAAATACTTTTAAGGTGTTAATCATAACATGTTTTCCACATAATAAAGTATGAGATAATTGGATAAGTTATATCTGGCTTCATTCTCGACTTTCTTGCAATATGTATTTGATTAAACATACACTGTTCTAGAGAACTTAATTTCCCTTGCTCAGTGAAAAAAATTTTCTTAAAATTTAAGTTTTCACGAAAATTAAAGAATTTTAATATCAGTACTTATAAGGTTATCTTAAGATTGCAATAATGGGAATGATGCAAGAGGAAAGTATCAGAAAATTAAGTTCCCTCAAAAACAATTTTCTCACAAACCAACAATTTTCACGAAAATTGTTAATAGCAATTAAGTAGTAGAAGAAATTCAAACATCGGTTCTTATTTGTGACTTCATCTCAAAATTACTTAATAAGGGTTGATTTTAAGAGAAGTATTGTAAAGAGAAAAGTGGCAGAAAATTTAATTTTCTTTAAGTTTTATCAACAAATATTTTCTCACAAATCAACAGTTTTCTCGAAAATTGATAAAATCAATAAATTAGTATAAGAAATTCCAGCATCGGTTCTTATTTGTGACTTCATCACAAGATCACTTAATAAGGGATGATTTTAGATGAATTATTGTAAAGAGGAAAGTTGCAGGAAATTTAATTTTCTTTAAGTTTGGTTAACAAAATTTTTCTCAAAAGTCAACGGTTTTCTCGAAAATTATGAATATCAGTTAGCACAAAAATTTCAAACATCATCAGTACTTGTTTGTGACTTCATCTCAAGATTACTTAATAAGGGTTGATTTTAGAAGAATTATTGTAAAGAGGAAAGTTGTAAGAACCTTAATTTTCTGTAAGTTTCTTTAACAACTTTTTTCTCAAAAATCATCGGTTTTCTCGAAAATTGTGAATATCAATTAGCACAAAAATTTGAAACATCATTACGCATCATTAGTACTTGTTTGTGACTTCATTTCAAGATTACTTAATAAGGGTTGATTTTAGAAGAATTATTGTGAAAACGAAAATTGTAGGAAACTTAATTTTCTGTAAGTTTCCTTAACAACTTTGTTCTCAAAAATCTACGGTTTTCTCGAAAATTGTGAATATCAGTTAGCACAAAAATTTCAAACATCATCAGTACTTGTTTGTGACTTCATCTCAAGATTACTTAATAAGGGTTGATTTTAGAAGAATTATTGTAAAGAGGAAAGTTGTAGGAAACTTAATTTTCTGTAAGTTTCCTTAACAACTTTTTTCTCAAAAAATATCGATTTTCTCCAAAATTATGAATATCAGTTAGCACAAAAATTTCAAACATCATCAGTACTTGTTTGTGACTTCATCTCAAGATTACTTAATAAGGATTGATTTTAGAAGAATTATTGTAAAGAGGAAAGTTGTAAGAACCTTAATTTTCTGTAAGTTTCTTTAACAACTTTTTTCTCAAAAATCATCGGTTTTCTCGAAAATTGTGAATATCAGTTAGCACAAAAATTTCAAACATCATCAGTGCTTGTTTGTGACTTCATCTCAAGATTACTTAATAAGGATTGATTTTAGAAGAATTATTGTAAAGAGGAAAGTTGTAAGAACCTTAATTTTCTGTAAGTTTCTTTAACAACTTTTTTCTCACAAATCATCGGTTTTCTCGAAAATTGTGAATATCAGTTAGCACAAAAATTTCAAACATCATCAGTGCTTGTTTGTGACTTCATCTCAAGATTACTTTTAATAAGGATTGATTTTAGAAGAATTATTGTAAAGAGGAAAGTGGTAGGAACCTTAATTTTCTGTAAGTTTCCTTAACAACTTTTTTCTCAAAAATCAACGGTTTTCTCGAAAATTGTGAATATCAGTTAGCACAAAAATTTCAAACATCATCAGTACTTGTTTGTGACTTCATCTCAAGATTACTTAATAAGGGTTGATTTTAAAAGAATTATTGTAAAGAAGAAAGTTGTAGGAAACTTAATTTTCTGTAAGTTTCTTTAACAACTTTTTTCTCAAAAATCAACGGTTTTCTCGAAAATTGTGAATATCAGTTAGCACAAAAATTTCAAACATCATCAGTACTTGTTTGTGACTTCATCTCAAGATTACTTAATAAGGGTTGATTTTAGAAGAATTATTGTAAAGAGGAAAGTTGTAAGAACCTTAATTTTCTGTAAGTTTCCTTAACAACTTTTTTCTCAAAAATCAATGGTTTTCTCGAAAATTGTGAATACCAGTTAGCACAAAACTTTGAAACATCATCAGTACTTGTTTGTGACTTCATCTCAAGATTATTTAATAAGGGTTGATTTTAGAAGAATTATTGTAACGAGGAAAGTTTTGTAGGAACCTTAATTTTCTGTAAGTTTCCTTAACAACTTTTTTCTCAAAAATCAACGGTTTTCTCGAAAATTGTGAATATCAGTTAGCACAAAAATTTCAAACATCATCAGTACTTGTTTGTGACTTCATCTCAAGATTAAGTACTTAATAAGGGTTGATTTTAGAAGAATTATTGTAAAGAGGAAAGTTGTGGAACCTTAATTATCTGTAAGTTTCCTTAACAACTTTTTTCTCAAAAATCAATGGTTTTCTCGAAAATTGTGAATACCAGTTAGCACAAAACTTTGAAACATCATCAGTACTTGTTTGTGACTTCATCTCAAGATTATTTAATAAGGGTTGATTTTAGAAGAATTATTGTAACGAGGAAAGTTTTGTAGGAACCTTAATTTTCTGTAAGTTTCCTTAACAACTTTTTTCTCAAAAATCATCGGTTTTCTCGAAAATTGTGAATATCAGTTAGCACAAAAATTTCAAACATCATCAGTACTTGTTTGTGACTTCATCTCAAGATTACTTAATAAGGGTTGATTTTAGAAGAATAATTATTGTAAAGAGGAAAGTTGTAGGAACCTTAATTTTCTGTAAGTTTCCTTAACAACTTTTTTTCTCAAAAATCAACGGTTTTCTCGAAAATTGTGAATATCAGTTAGCACCAAAATTTAAAACATCATCAGTGCTTGTTTGTGACTTCATCTCAAGATTACTGAATAAGGGTTGATTTTAGAAGAATTATTGTAAAGAGGAAAGTTGTAAGAACCTTAATTTTCTGTAAGTTTCCTTAACAACGTTTTTCTCAAAAATCAACGGTTTTCTCGAAAATTGTGAATATCAGTTAGCACAAAAATTTCAAACATCATCAGTGCTTGTTTGTGACTTCATCTCAAGATTACTTAATAAGGATTGATTTTAGAAGAATTATTGTAAAGAGGAAAGTGGTAGGAACCTTAATTTTCTGTAAGTTTCCTTAACAACTTTTTTCTCAAAAATCAACGGTTTTCTCGAAAATTGTGAATATCAGTTAGCACCAAAATTTAAAACATCATCAGTGCTTGTTTGTGACTTCATCTCAAGATTACTGAATAAGGGTTGATTTTAGACGAATTATTGTGAAAAGGAAAATTGTATGAAACTTAATTTTTTGTAAGTTTCCTTAACAACTTTTTTCTCAAAAATCAACGGTTTTCTCGAAAATTGTGAATATCAGTTAGCACAAAAATTTCAAACATCATCAGTACTTGTTTGTGACTTCATCTCAAGATTACTTAATAAGGGTTGATTTTAAAAGAATTATTGTAAAGAAGAAAGTTGTAGGAAACTTAATTTTCTGTAAGTTTCTTTAACAACTTTTTTCTCAAAAATCAACGGTTTTCTCGAAAATTGTGAATATCAGTTAGCACAAAAATTTCAAACATCATCAGTACTTGTTTGTGACTTCATCTCAAGATTACTTAATAAGGATTGATTTTAGAAGAATTATTGTAAAGAGGAAAGTTGTAAGAACCTTAATTTTCTGTAAGTTTCTTTAACAACTTTTTTCTCACAAATCATCGGTTTTCTCGAAAATTGTGAATATCAGTTAGCACAAAAATTTCAAACATCATCAGTGCTTGTTTGTGACTTCATCTCAAGATTACTTTTAATAAGGATTGATTTTAGAAGAATTATTGTAAAGAGGAAAGTGGTAGGAACCTTAATTTTCTGTAAGTTTCCTTAACAACTTTTTTCTCAAAAATCAACGGTTTTCTCGAAAATTGTGAATATCAGTTAGCACAAAAATTTCAAACATCATCAGTACTTGTTTGTGACTTCATCTCAAGATTACTTAATAAGGGTTGATTTTAAAAGAATTATTGTAAAGAAGAAAGTTGTAGGAAACTTAATTTTCTGTAAGTTTCTTTAACAACTTTTTTCTCAAAAATCAACGGTTTTCTCGAAAATTGTGAATATCAGTTAGCACAAAAATTTCAAACATCATCAGTACTTGTTTGTGACTTCATCTCAAGATTACTTAATAAGGATTGATTTTAGAAGAATTATTGTAAAGAGGAAAGTTGTAAGAACCTTAATTTTCTGTAAGTTTCTTTAACAACTTTTTTCTCACAAATCATCGGTTTTCTCGAAAATTGTGAATATCAGTTAGCACAAAAATTTCAAACATCATCAGTACTTGTTTGTGACTTCATCTCAAGATTACTTAATAAGGGTTGATTTTAAAAGAATTATTGTAAAGAAGAAAGTTGTAGGAAACTTAATTTTCTGTAAGTTTCTTTAACAACTTTTTTCTCAAAAATCAACGGTTTTCTCGAAAATTGTGAATATCAGTTAGCACAAAAATTTCAAACATCATCAGTACTTGTTTGTGACTTCATCTCAAGATTACTTAATAAGGATTGATTTTAGAAGAATTATTGTAAAGAGGAAAGTTGTAAGAACCTTAATTTTCTGTAAGTTTCTTTAACAACTTTTTTCTCACAAATCATCGGTTTTCTCGAAAATTGTGAATATCAGTTAGCACAAAAATTTCAAACATCATCAGTGCTTGTTTGTGACTTCATCTCAAGATTACTTTTAATAAGGATTGATTTTAGAAGAATTATTGTAAAGAGGAAAGTGGTAGGAACCTTAATTTTCTGTAAGTTTCCTTAACAACTTTTTTCTCAAAAATCAACGGTTTTCTCGAAAATTGTGAATATCAGTTAGCACAAAAATTTCAAACATCATCAGTACTTGTTTGTGACTTCATCTCAAGATTACTTAATAAGGGTTGATTTTAAAAGAATTATTGTAAAGAAGAAAGTTGTAGGAAACTTAATTTTCTGTAAGTTTCTTTAACAACTTTTTTCTCAAAAATCAACGGTTTTCTCGAAAATTGTGAATATCAGTTAGCACAAAAATTTCAAACATCATCAGTACTTGTTTGTGACTTCATCTCAAGATTACTTAATAAGGATTGATTTTAGAAGAATTATTGTAAAGAGGAAAGTTGTAAGAACCTTAATTTTCTGTAAGTTTCTTTAACAACTTTTTTCTCACAAATCATCGGTTTTCTCGAAAATTGTGAATATCAGTTAGCACAAAAATTTCAAACATCATCAGTGCTTGTTTGTGACTTCATCTCAAGATTACTTTTAATAAGGATTGATTTTAGAAGAATTATTGTAAAGAGGAAAGTGGTAGGAACCTTAATTTTCTGTAAGTTTCCTTAACAACTTTTTTCTCAAAAATCAACGGTTTTCTCGAAAATTGTGAATATCAGTTAGCACAAAAATTTCAAACATCATCAGTACTTGTTTGTGACTTCATCTCAAGATTACTTAATAAGGGTTGATTTTAAAAGAATTATTGTAAAGAAGAAAGTTGTAGGAAACTTAATTTTCTGTAAGTTTCTTTAACAACTTTTTTCTCAAAAATCAACGGTTTTCTCGAAAATTGTGAATATCAGTTAGCACAAAAATTTCAAACATCATCAGTACTTGTTTGTGACTTCATCTCAAGATTACTTAATAAGGGTTGATTTTAGAAGAATTATTGTAAAGAGGAAAGTTGTAAGAACCTTAATTTTCTGTAAGTTTCCTTAACAACTTTTTTCTCAAAAATCAATGGTTTTCTCGAAAATTGTGAATACCAGTTAGCACAAAACTTTGAAACATCATCAGTACTTGTTTGTGACTTCATCTCAAGATTATTTAATAAGGGTTGATTTTAGAAGAATTATTGTAACGAGGAAAGTTTTGTAGGAACCTTAATTTTCTGTAAGTTTCCTTAACAACTTTTTTCTCAAAAATCAACGGTTTTTTCGAAAATTGTGAATATCAGTTAGCACAAAAATTTCAAACATCATCAGTACTTGTTTGTGACTTCATCTCAAGATTAAGTACTTAATAAGGGTTGATTTTAGAAGAATTATTGTAAAGAGGAAAGTTGTGGAACCTTAATTATCTGTAAGTTTCCTTAACAACTTTTTTCTCAAACATCAATGGTTTTCTCGAAAATTGTGAATACCAGTTAGCACAAAACTTTGAAACATCATCAGTACTTGTTTGTGACTTCATCTCAAGATTATTTAATAAGGGTTGATTTTAGAAGAATTATTGTAACGAGGAAAGTTTTGTAGGAACCTTAATTTTCTGTAAGTTTCCTTAACAACTTTTTTCTCAAAAATCATCGGTTTTCTCGAAAATTGTGAATATCAGTTAGCACAAAAATTTCAAACATCATCAGTACTTGTTTGTGACTTCATCTCAAGATTACTTAATAAGGGTTGATTTTAGAAGAATTATTGTAAAGAGGAAAGTTGTAAGAACCTTAATTTTCTGTAAGTTTCCTTAACAACGTTTTTCTCAAAAATCAACGGTTTTCTCGAAAATTGTGAATATCAGTTAGCACCAAAATTTAAAACATCATCAGTGCTTGTTTGTGACTTCATCTCAAGATTACTGAATAAGGGTTGATTTTAGAAGAATTATTGTAAAGAGGAAAGTTGTAAGAACCTTAATTTTCTGTAAGTTTCCTTAACAACGTTTTTCTCAAAAATCAACGGTTTTCTCGAAAATTGTGAATATCAGTTAGCACAAAAATTTCAAACATCATCAGTGCTTGTTTGTGACTTCATCTCAAGATTACTTAATAAGGATTGATTTTAGAAGAAGTATTGTAAAGAGGAAAGTGGTAGGAACCTTAATTTTCTGTAAGTTTCCTTAACAACTTTTTTCTCAAAAATCAACGGTTTTCTCGAAAATTGTGAATATCAGTTAGCACCAAAATTTAAAACATCATCAGTGCTTGTTTGTGACTTCATCTCAAGATTACTGAATAAGGGTTGATTTTAGACGAATTATTGTGAAAAGGAAAATTGTATGAAACTTAATTTTTTGTAAGTTTCCTTAACAACTTTTTTCTCAAAAATCAACGGTTTTCTCGAAAATTGTGATTATCAGTTAGCACAAAAATTTGAAACATCATCAGTACTTGTTTGTGACTTCATTTGAAGATTACTTAATAAGGGTTGATTTTAGAAGAATTATTGTAAAGAGGAAAGTTGCAGAAAATTTAATTTTCTTTAAGTTTGGTTCACAAAATTTTTCTCAATAGTCAACAGTTTTCACGAAAATTGATAAAATTTATCAATAAAGAACCTTAAATAGGTATCAGTAGGTACTTATTTGTGATTTCATTTTCTGATTACTTAATAAGGGTTGATTATAGAGGATTTATTGTGAGAAGGAAGTTGTAGGTAATTAAATTTTCTTGAAATATTCTTACCAAAATTTTCCTCTAGAATCAACAGTTTTCATGAAAATTACGGATATTGATTTTGCTCCCGTTAAGGTTTTTACAAATTTTTTACACATTTATACCAAAGGGTTGGCTTTCGAGATATACTTATTCATTAACTTTGTCAGTAATTACAGCCGACTTCAAAGAGTTTATTCATTTAATTGATTTCTTTTTAAAAATTCATAAATTCAATGGTATGTTGCAGGTAATTATGATTTGGTTGTTGGTTGCACACACTTTTGCCCCTTCAGACAGACCGGAAGAGGGTTCTTTTACATACTAAAGCAAATTGAGACTTTTATATGAAATAATCAAGGACTTTTGACGTTTGTGATTTTTTTAAATCAATTTTTCATCCCTTAATGCTGAATTCCTGTGTAAGGGGCTTAACTTTGGTAGTTCTAAGTTTTTTAATAAATTTTACCCAGTACAGCAAAAACTCAATCACTCTGAAACGTACCTTACTTTTAGATGATTATTAAAAATCGTTTGTATAATGAATGTGGTGGTATTTTAACATTTACAATTTTTTATCCTATCTCAAGAAATGCGTATGTGTTCAATTTTGTAGAAAGCTTGGTGTAGGAGCATCTTCAATACGTTTTGCACTCACAATTTCATATTCATAAATAAAAAAATAGTTAAAGAGAAAATAATTTCAATTATAATAAACTATCTAATTGCTATTCAAAAACAACGTAAGTACACATATTTCGCGCCCACATTTTATTTGCTATCCTTGAACTTAAAACTTTGTTGTTTTTTTTCTTCCAAGGATCAACATACGAGCTAATTTAGCAAATACCGCACAAATACTCAATTATAATTAACATTTAAATTAGCGAAGTTTCCTAGGTTATAAAGAGTAAAATTTGCAATTAATTTAACGGTTGAAACTGTGCTTTGCACACCTTAAATTGAATGCAAAAGCATGCAGTGGAATAGAGAAAAATTTTGTTAAGTAACAAAAAGTGAACGTGGAAAAGTACGTTTATACAGCTCTATGGAACAATCACTTTCTATGATAAATAGCAACAAATTTCATTATAAATCATTTTTAATTTTTATAAATTATATCTCGTGTCAATTTTGTAATTTATAAGCATTTTTCTATCATCACTCAAGTTTGTTCTAAATGAAATAAAATATTGGCTTTGGTTCAATTGTCGAAGAATTTCAATTACACAACTTTTATACGAAAACGTTTTGTGCCAATAATTTTTTTTAATGTGCGTCTCCATTCAACTGAGCGACAATGTGGTGGGAACGCACCATTAGGTCGTACCGGTAAATCAAAAACTACTGAAGCGATTTTGATGAAATTTGGTTGGAACCATGTTGGAACCACTTACATAATTTACACAGGGTGAGCCAAATTAAGGGAATTTACTGTTTATTGCCTCTAAAATGCCACTTTTAGCTTGAAAATCCAAGAAGTTCCAAAACCTACACTAATGCTTAACGCACACTCCATCACACGATATTTCAAATTTAAACTAATAGAGGTCACTGTCAAAATTATTTTCTATCAAAAAATTCTCTCGTGTTCACCTATAATCACAGTTAAATTTTGTAATTAATCCACATTTTAATCTTTTTTATAAAACTCGTAAAACATGTTCTACAGCTAACTTAATCCACAAAAGTACCTTTTAAATCCCTTAAAAACGCATTTTAATCATAACACATATTTAACAGGGTAAAACGCACATTTAAAAGCTATTCAAAATTATAACGGCACTTAACAACATTCTCGAAGTTCAACTAAATGCAATGAAACAGCTTTTTCATCTTTTCTCCACTATTGCAACACACAACATCTGACGTTAATTATTTTCCTTTAAATACCAAAAAATATTTTAACACTGATCACCTGTCTTTTTAATAGTATTTGACTTAAATAAACCAGAACGAGTACAATAAAATGTGTTAATTATAGTTAATCTTTGCATTTAGCAAATGGAAGATTAAAACTACGCTGCTGCATTTTTCAAAATTTGCATGATTTCATTTGTAAATAAAAATAAAAAGGTCAACGTGTTGTATGGAATAGAGCAAGGTTGTGTTTTTTTTCAATAGTTAATCAAATCCTACACTTGAAATTAATTAGAAAATAATTGATCGATCGATTCGACAACTGCATTTATAAATTATGCATGAGAGAGCGTTGTGATAATTACTATGGAACTAAAGGAATTGGAAACGTCCAATTCTTCAATTTGAAAGAAACTGAAAAATTTAGTGAGGTGGTGAAATAGTAATACGTATCAAATGGTTATTATGAAAATAATTAGGGTTAAAAGAGGCTAGGAAAAACCAGACGAAAAACCCTTGTTAGTGATTTGATAGGTCTCATACAATTTTCAAGAAGTGATCATATCTCGAGAACGATTACGTTTAGACCTACAAACCCATAATCATTTTGAACGTGCATTTCATTGAAAATCCAAAAATGCAAAAATATACAGGGTGTTACATTTAAAAAACACATGAAAAATGCCTTTTTTTAGCGAAGCGTTCGATTATTTACTTCTAAGGTTCTAAGATAATTTAAAAGTGACCATATCTCAAGAACGATTACGTTTAGATCTACAAACCCATAATCATTTTGAACGTACTTTTCATAAGAAATTCAGAAATGTAAAAATACACTGGGTGTTACATTTAAAAAACACATGAAAAATGCCTTTTTTTAGCGAAGCGTTCGATTATTTACTTCTAAGGTTCTAAGATAATTTAAAAGTGACCATATCTCAAGAACGATTACGTTTAGATCAACAAACCCAAAATCATTTTGAACGTACTTTTCATAAGAAATTCAGAAATGCAAAAATACACTGGGTGTTACATTTAAAAAACCCATGAAAAATGCCTTTTTTAGCGAAGCGTTCGATTATTTACTTCTAAGGTTCTAAGATAATTTAAAAGTGACCATATCTCAAGAACGATTACGTTTAGATCAACAAACCCATAATCATTTTGAACGTACTTTTCATAAGAAATTCAGAAATGCAAAAATACACTGGGTGTTACCTTTAAAAAACACATGAAATATGCCTTTTTTAGCGAAGCGTTCGATTATTTACTTCTAAGGTTCTAAGATAATTTAAAAGTGACCATATCTCAAGAACGATTACGTTTAGATCAACAAACCCAAAATCATTTTGAACGTACTTTTCATAAGAAATTCAGAAATGCAAAAATACACTGGGTGTTACATTTAAAAAACACATGAAAAATGTCTTTTTTAGCGAAGCGTTCGATTATTTACTTCTAAGGTTCTAAGATAATTTAAAAGTGACATCTCAAGAACGATTACGTTTAGATCAACAAACCCATAATCATTTTGAACGTACATTTCATTGAAAATCCAAAAATGCAAAAATATACAGGGTGTTACTTTTAAAAAACACACGATAAATGCCTTTTTTAGCGAAGCGTTCGATTATTTACTTCTGACTTCTGAGGTTCTAAGACTATTTTAAATTGACCATATCTCGACAACGATTACGTTTAGACCTTCAAACCCAGAATTGTTTTGAACGTACATTTCATAAGAAATCCAGAAATGCAAAAATACACAGGGTGTCACCTTTAAAAAACACATGAAAAATGTTTTTTTAGCGAAGCGTTCGATTATTTACTTCTGAGGTTCTAAGATAATTTTAAATTGACCATATCTCGACAACGATTACGTTTAGACCTTCAAACCCCGAATTGTTTTGAACGTACATTTCATAAGAAATCCAGAAATGCAAAAATACACAGGGTGTCACCTTTAAAAAACACATGAAAAATGTTTTTTTAGCGAAGCGTTCGATTATTTACTTCTAAGGTTTAAGACAATTTAAAAGTGTCCATATCTCGAGAACGATTACGTTTAGACCTTCAAACCCATAATCATTTTGAACGTACATTTCATTGAAAATCCAAAAATGCAAAAATATACAGGGTGTTACTTTTAAAAAACACACGATAAATGCCTTTTTTAGCGAAGCGTTCGATTATTTACTTCTAAGGTTCAAAGACAATTTTAAAGTGACCATATCTCGAGAACGATTACGTTTAGACCTTCAAACCCAAAATCGTTTTGAACGTACATTTCATAAGAAATCCTTAAATGCTAAAATACACAGGGTGTTACATTTAAAAAAGTAAGAAATGGTAAAAAATTGCCAAAATGAAAATGGTTGATTTCTGATTCTCAAAATGATACATCGATTATTGATTAATCAATTATATTATATTTTTCAGCATTCGTACAGACAGATTTACTTTACCAGAGTATACTAGAATACATTTCGAATATCTTTAAGACATTAAGTCAAAATCAACATCCTTATAAGTCATCGTTATTTTAATAATTATATCATCCTGCTTGGCGTATTCTCATAATTTCCTACTAACTGCTAATGTTAATTGCAACAAAAGTATGTGTTTTAAATTATTCAGAGAAATAAAAGTTGAGAGAGTCTGAACAACGGCTGTATAACTTGGTGTTCATTCATCATAAAATTAATACAAAACACACCTTAATCCTTGAACATGAATTAAATTGCAAAATTGTGGCCTTGTTCTAATTTTTCGCAATTTCTATTTCTATGGAACAATAGTATACGGGGTGTGCACATTATTTTACGCTTTATGAAAACTAAATAATTTATGATTGTTATTATTAAATAATTTTGTTTACATTGTTCTATTTAAAAGTGCCGTTCCGTTTGAATTTTATTGAAAGGTGCCCATACAAGCTTCAAATTTAGAATTTTCGACCATCATTTCCTCAAGTGCTTTCTAAGAATATCCGTAATGCATTTACAACAAATGAAATCAAATTTGACTCATGCAGTTACGCAGAAAATGGGGCCATACACAAGAGCAAGAGCTCAACTTAATCCTGTTAAGTTTAACCTAGTTTTGGTATCCAATTTTTGAAAGTTGATTGAGTTTTTATATATTTTTTTCGCCCAAATCAGATAAAGAGATCACATGTAAAAAAAAAAATTTGAGAATCTTTTCATCGCCAACTTGTTTTGCACTTCAACCGTTAAATTTATGTAAATTGTTTGTTGTTTCCTTGTGCAGTTTTGAGCTTTCGAGTATGAAGGAAACAATCTTGCTAACTCCTAAGTCTTTTTTATATAATAAATTAATAATATTATAAGATTGTTAGGCAAGTTGTTGAAATTTTTTTGAAAAAACACGTAAAACTGGATATATTTATCTGTTATTTTAATTCTTTTATTTTTGCACTTTGAGTTATTAAAATTTTTTAAGTTGTTAGTTTCGCTTAACAATGTTTTTTAAATATTTATAATTAAAATACATCACACGTATTGTCTTTTAATCAAACAATTGGTGACTAAAAGGTCATCAACATATTTGTTTTTGACCAGTAATAGAGGCATTCCATGTGCATTCATACATGTATCAGTCAGCTTGCGTATTTAATTATTACTCACAAACACATCAAAAGTAAGAATCTGAAGTACTTGAGATGATTTTTGCCTTAAAAATTTTTTAAATCGAAATAAATGTACAGTTAAGCCAACTTAAAAGGTCAATAAGAAGTGAACAAAGTAGAACATAAAAATGTACTATAGACTTCTTATTTGGTTTAAATAGAAAGGTGTCACAAGTAAGTTATGCTTATAATCTAATAACAAAATAAACTCCACTTATGTCCATATTTAGACATCATTCGAGCACTTATAGTCACAAAGTAGTTGTAGGTAAGCACACCACGAAGGTAAAAATGGAGTTCAAATTAACCTATTTAAAATGTCACGATTTCATAATACAATTTTTTAGGTTAAGTAACAATACTCTTTTTTTTTAAGTTAAAAGAAATCAGTTTATTTTAAAGGTTTTTCACCTCATCTGTGTGTAACAGTAAAAAAACTTGATCGACGCACTTTAAAATATAAGAATTTGGAAATATCTGGAAGCTGTCGATCTTTAAACTGCTAATTTGATTTTTTTTTAAATTTTTTAAAACTCCTACTTTGTATAATATTTATGTAGATAAGAATATTAATTAAGCCGACTCATATTAATTAGTTTGCATATTCAAACGGTTTTATAATAGGTATTTAAAAATTATTGAAATTTAATTAGACTTCCTAATGTGGAGTAATCCGTTACGACTTAAGAAAAATTTAAAAAGTCAAGAAAATAGCTGTGAGTAGGTCTAGGCGATTTAAAAGGTAAAAAGAGTGCAAAATAATACCAAAATGAGAACCGCAAAGCGATGGTTTAGTTAAGATGTCACTATTACGATAAAAAGGATCTCGTAGCACTCGTAGCATATGGAAAAAAGTATATCCAACCCTTCATTAGACTATGATATTTTCTAAGAGGCCGTGTACGACAGTTTTGGCTGAATGAAGTTATTTTAAATTAAAATAGGACCTCAGAAAGTAAAATGCTAATTCACAAGGCTTTGTGAGCCCAGAAGGTAGCTTAAGGGTTTTTGAAAGATGAAAAAAGGTCTATTGACTCTCTATTGGCCAATGATGTTTCCTAGGAAGCTGTGCATGACATAATTATCACTGAATCAAGTTATTTTAAATGGAAATAGGACCTCAGAAGGTGAAATGCTAGTTCACAAGGCTTTGTGAGTCCAGAAGGTAGCTTAAGGGGTTTTGAAAGATGAAAAAAGGTCTATTGACTCTCTATTAGCCAATGATGTTTCCTAGAAAGCTGTGCATGACACAATTATGACTCAATCAAGTTATTTTAAATTGAAATAGGACCTCCTATGGTGAAATGCCAGTTCACAAGGCTTTGTGAGTCCAGAAGGTAGCTTAAGAGTTTTTGAAAGATGAAAAAAGGTCTATCGACTCTCTACTAGACAATGATGTTTCCTAGCAAGCTGTCCATTACACAATTATGACTGAATCAAGTTATATTTAATTGAAGTAGGACCTCAGAATGTGAAATGCTAGTTCACAAGACTTTGTGAGTCCAGAAGGTAGCTTACGGGTTTTTTAAAGATGAAAAAAGGTCTATTGACTCTCTATTGGCCAATTATGTTTCCTAGGAAGCTGTGCAAGACAAAATTATCACTGAATCAAGTTATTTTAAATTGAAATAGGACTTCCTAAGGTGAAATGCTAGTTCACAAGGCTTTGTGAACCCAGAAGGTAGCTTAAGGGTTCTTGAAAGATGAAAAAAGGTCTATTGACTCTCTATTGGCCAATTATGTTTTCTAGGAAGCTGTGCATGACACAATTATGACTGAATCAAGTTATTTTAAATTGAAATAGGACTTCCTAAGGTGAAATGCTAGTTCACAAGGCTTTGTGAGCCCAGAAGGTAGCTTAAGGGTTTTTGAAAGATGAAAAAAGGGCTATTGACTCTTTATTGGCCAATGATGTTTCCTAGGAAGCTATGCATGACACAGTTATGACTGAATCAAGTTATTTTAAATGGAAATAGGACCTCAGAAGGTGAAATGCTAGTTCACAAGGCTTTGTGAGCCCAGAAGGTAGCTTAAGGGTTTTTGAAAGATGAAAAAAGGTCTATTGACTCTCTATTGGCCAATGATGTTTCCTAGGAAGCTGTGCATGACATAATTATGACTGAATCAAGTTATTTTAAATGGAAATAGGACCTCAGAAGGTGAAATGCTAGTTCACAAGGCTTTGTGAGTCCAGAAGGTAGCTTAAGGGGTTTTGAAAGATGAAAAAAGGTCTATTGACTCTCTATTAGCCAATGATGTTTCCTAGAAAGCTGTGCATGACACAATTATGACTCAATCAAGTTATTTTAAATTGAAATAGGACCTCCTATGGTGAAATGCCAGTTCACAAGGCTTTGTGAGTCCAGAAGGTAGCTTAAGAGTTTTTGAAAGATGAAAAAAGGTCTATCGACTCTCTACTAGACAATGATGTTTCCTAGCAAGCTGTCCATTACACAATTATGACTGAATCAAGTTATATTTAATTGAAGTAGGACCTCAGAATGTGAAATGCCAGTTCACAAGGCTTTGTGAGTCCAGAAGGTAGCTTACGGGTTTTTTAAAGATGAAAAAAGGTCTATTGACTCTCTATTGGCCAATTATGTTTCCTAGGAAGCTGTGCAAGACAAAATTATCACTGAATCAAGTTATTTTAAATTGAAATAGGACTTCCTAAGGTGAAATGCTAGTTCACAAGGCTTTGTGAACCCAGAAGGTAGCTTAAGGGTTTTTGAAAGATGAAAAAAGGTCTATTGACTCTCTATTGGCCAATTATGTTTTCTAGGAAGCTGTGCATGACACAATTATGACTGAATCAAGTTATTTTAAATTGAAATAGGACTTCCTAAGGTGAAATGCTAGTTCACAAGGCTTTGTGAGCCCAGAAGGTAGCTTAAGGGTTTTTGAAAGATGAAAAAAGGGCTATTGACTCTTTATTGGCCAATGATGTTTCCTAGGAAGCTATGCATGACACAGTTATGACTGAATCAAGTTATTTTAAATGGAAATAGGACCTCAGAAGGTGAAATGCTAGTTCACAAGGCTTTGTGAGCCCAGAAGGTAGCTTAAGGGTTTTTGAAAGATGAAAAAAGATCTATTGACTCTTTATTGGCCAATGATGTTTCCTAGGAAGCTATGCATGACACAGTTATGACTGAATCAAGTTATTTTAAATGGAAATAGGACCTCAGAAGGTGAAATGCTAGTTCACAAGGCTTTGTGAGTCCAGAAGGTAGCTTAAGGGTTTTTTAAAGATGAAAAAAGGTCTATTGACTCTCTATTGGCCAATGATGTTTCCTAGGAAGCTGTACATGACACAATTATGACTCAATCAAGTTATTTTAAATTGAAATAGGACCTCCTAAGGTGAAATGCTAGTTCACAAGGCTTTGTGAGTCCAGAAGGTAGCTTAAGGGTTTTTGAAAGATGAAAAAAGGTCTATTGACTCTCTATTGGCCAATGATGTTTCCTAGGAAGCTGTGCATGACACAATTATGACTCAATCAAGTTATATTAAATTGAAATAGGACTTCCTAAGGTGAAAGGCTAGTTCACAAGGCTTTGTGAGTCCAGAAGGTAGCTTAAGGGTTTTTGAAAGATGAAAAAAGGTCTATTGACTCTCTATTGGCCAATGATGTTTCCTAGGAAGCTGTGCATGACACAATTATGACTCAATCAAGTTATTTTAAATTGAAATAGGACCTCCTAAGGTGAAATGCTAGTTCACAAGGCTTTGTGAGTCCAGAAGGTAGCTTAAGGGTTTTTGAAAGATGAAAAAAGGTCTATTGACTCTCTATTGGCCAATGATGTTTCCTAGGAAGCTGTGCATGACACAATTATGACTGAATCAAGTTATATTAAATTGAAATAGGACCTCAGAAGGTGAAATGCTAGTTCACAAGGCTTTGTGAGCCCAGAAGGTAGCTTAAGAGTTTTTGAAAGATGAAAAAAGGTCTGTCGACTCTCTATTAGCCAATGATGTTTCTTATGATCTGTGCATGACAAAATTATGATTAAATCGAGTATAGCATGCCGTTGAACGCAAAATAGTGCCCGTCGAAACCGTGTAAAGTGGGAAAATATTTAAGGAAGTACCTACTCTGCACCAGAGCTATACCTTCAAAGGCAAAGACAACCCTTCCGCTGAAGAGTGTTTTGCAAACGCAAATCAGTATTCACGGATGCAAAATACGTACTACAGTTCATCAAGTGAGATCTCAATTTTGCAGTAACGGAAAAAATGTTCAATGAGAAGAAAATTAAATCTGACCTACCACACGAGTTTCCGATTTCGAAACTATTTGATGATCATTTACCATATAGAGGTTTACCAAGATGTATAATTAATAAATTTGAATACATTTATCTTCCGTTCATCAAATCATATTCACACACACACACACACACACATGTATAGTAAATAATATCGCCTTGAGTAATAATTATACAAATTTCAAAGTCAATGTTAAAACCAGATACTTTCTTTCACAAGAATAGTAAGAAGAAACGTGAAACAATTTACCTTTATTAAAAGTATACTTATTCCTGTCAATGTAATATCTTAAGACCTTTCATCTTTTACATATATCGTGATAGCCTTTCCTCATTATTCATTATAAACGAAATAATATAAAATTAGGAATTGGAAATATACAAAAGTAGTTGAAAACGTTAAATAGATTTAACTCCCCCACATAGACATTGCAGAGTGCAGACAGATCGATATAATTGTTGTGCTCAATGGAAAATATTTTCTACACCTTGCCGACCAATTAGATTAATTAAATAAGTTTTTTATTTAATTTAAAACTCAAGATGAGACTTAAAAAAACTGGTTGTAGAAAAATATGCCATTTTTGAAAAAAGGTAAAAAAAGTTTCACGTTCCATATACAACGCACAACTTTTTATGAGTAAATAAAATAAAACTTGTAATAGTTGTAAACTTTCTCACAGAATCAATAAAGGTGACAACTAATAAGGAAAATTTGTTGGGCTTCCTTAGAATACACGAAGGAAAGTCGTTTTACCTAATTACATTTAATTAATTAAAATTTCAAGGTCGGATTAATTTCCCCAAGTGCCTTGATCAAAAATAAAAACATAACCTTAAAAATGCATCTTGACATTTTCTAAATATTAAAGCATCAACCACTAAAGAGCAGTTTTTGAATTTTAATGTGAGCTATAAGTTTATCGTCATCAAATGCCCAATAATTGGCAACATCTCTTTACTTACGTTAAAAACAAATTATAATTTGGCGCCCGAGTACGTGGGCGCCACTTACAAAATGCAAATTTGATTTAAAACAATCGTAGTCCACTTATAATTAATTTCTAAGTGCTTCTCAATTTAAAGAACAATTGAGAAAAAGCACAGCGGAAATTTTTACGAATAGAACAAAATTGGCGCCCGAGATGTGCCCTAAATTATTCGTTCTAATTTTGCATTGTCCCAAACTATTATTACACGTCTAAATTCTTTTTAAAATAATCTTTCATTGAAGCATTTGCGGAATTTGCAGTCAAGGTAGCAAATATCAATTTCCTGCTAAAACTCGTTTTCATGATATTTGAAATTTGAGTCCACGCTATTGTTTGTAATTTTACTGTTCTTTTGTGTTATGGTTCGGCGATTTTTACTAAAGTAGGTGTCAACTGTCTGATGAAAATTAAGCCGTCAATGCCGGAAATGTTACAAGCTTGCCAATTTATTCCCATTCATTATAGCGAGGCTATCAAATTGTAGGAGAAGACTCTTTGGAGATGCAAAGCATCTCTTACATTTCAGATTATCGTTGTGGCCTCTGCTGTTACATAAAGCATCGATCGATTGATTGATTTACACCGGTCCAGGCACATAACTAGTTTCTTTCTTAAATACAAGTGGGCATTTGGTGACCCAGCTAGGTGGACCTGGGCCCACCCTGGCCCTCCTGTAGTAACGTGCCCGAACGCTCTATCCACCGATAGGGAATTATTGAAGTCTCTTTTAATTGCCCTTTCAAAGACTTCTTATTGGTTGCTTTCGTATGCCGAATTTTCGGGGTCTTCAGATCCTTAGACAGTTTCAATTTTAAGTTATTTCGTTCACTTTACGATGAATTATCCTACTTTTGGTGTTGTAAAAGCGTCATAATTTCATTACAACGTAGAGTTCCTTCCATCACACTGTTGATCGTGTTTGGATGCGTTAAGTCGCCAGTCTAAGCGAACTTATAATTAGTTTCACAAATTAGAAAAAATTTAATTGGAGACTGTTTTGTTTTCTTCACCACATAATCTGCATGTGGGCTTTTTTGCCCATTGTCAGCCATTGTGCCATCAGCGTACCGTTACAACTCCGGTAATTTGCGTTCTTTTTAATTAGGAACATTTTTAGCTAATTTTTGAAGTTTCTGACCCCTTGTAATTTTATTGGGCCTTTGGCAATGTTTTAGTTAGTTTAGCAGCTCTAAACGATGTTTTTAACTTTCTTATTTATGCTTCTGTGTTCAGTTATTCGCACAGAAGAGAATTCCCAATCGTTTATTATTAATTGAGTATTTAGTCTATTGTAGCTATGTTTAGAGCAATAATTCGTACTCTTAATTTAATTTTAGTGTCTATGCGTAGCTTTAACGTTCGTTCAATTTCAACTATTATAGTGCTCCAGCGCGTGCTTTTCCCGTAATTGTTAATCCGAATGGGAACAGTTGCAAAAAGATCTATACTACAGCTGTTAGCAGCATACTGATTTAAGTGCCAGTTATACCGAGCAAGCCAGTCATTCAACACTAAAAAGCTGCTTTATAGTTTGGATTTACGCTATTTTCGACCTCGTGATCGAAGCGAGCCGTAGGTCATTACTGTCGATGAACCATTTCATTTCATCATTCAAAAGTCCCATTTTCGTCCCATAATTATGTGCTCATAATTTTTGCTCTCTAATGTAAAGGAAGGGAGCGACACTAGTTGGTGAAAATTTGTAAAAAATTTTCTATAAGGAAATTTATTTAAAAACAATTACAGGATGTTGACGAAAACAAAATAGAAATTTAATTTAAGTAATCATTAATTAAAATTCGTGTTTGTTTTAATATTTTTAATAATTTGTTAATTATTGTGAAAGCCGGATTAAAATCAAGAATTTTGCATCAACACTGACACCAATAATTAAATCATCAATGAAGGCCATTAACGAAAAAATTTAAGCCGAAAGAAAAGTTTTAATTAATAATAAGGAAACTTGTACTCAATCGATTTATTTTTTAACATTTTTTCCTCTCTACGTTTCTATTAAATAATAATAATATTAATCAATTGTTTGGATTGTAATAAAAGTAAATATTTATTCGTAATTATTTAACAGTAATTACGCCTTTAAAGGTCATTAGTAATTAGTGCCGTTAACACGGTATGCATTTCAAAGTAACAATAATAAAAAGATGAGAAAAACTGTTTAAACAGTAATGTGTGAGAATTTGATTCAAAAAAGAGCCTCAATTGGAATTTTTAATTTTGTTTTATAATAATTAACCTCGACAACAACATTTGAATATAAAGTTCGGAACAAAATTTGCAAATTTTTGCAGTCGGCCACGATCAAGCAGTGGCGTGCTTGGACCTTGGCGTACTAGGACAGCGCCTAGAGAAGGCTCAAAATGAACTTAGAAATATTGTCGCCTACTTACATTTACAGCAAATTCAAAACTACCCGAGTGGGCGCATTCAAACGATAGAACAAACAGTTCACAAGAGCTGACTGATCGCCCATTCTCTATTTCTGTCTATGTTTTAGCACCTAGACAGGGACCGAAAATAAGCGAACAGTCAACTAGATGCAGAAAGTACTTCATTCAGTCCATGACCACTCAACTTGTTTTATCGATCGTCTAAATTTGCCCATTGTTGGACGATTTCACTTTGGGTGCCAAATTCAAACACGCGACAGCACTTACAGGCCCGTCTACACGCACAGGCATTGCCTTCCGGTTTGGCCTGTGCAGGCGGCCTGAACGCTGTCCAGACGCTCCAGTTTCGCTTGCACAAGCCAAACTGGAAGGCAAGCCTGTGTGTGTGGCACCGCCATAACTCCACCTAATATTGTTTGCTAAAGAAAGTCAAATAAATCTAATAGCCCGTCCACACACACAGGCTTGCCTTCCAGTTTGGCTTGTGTATTAGGCGGTGTGCACAGGCCAAACCGGAGCGTCTGGACAGCGTTTAGGTGGCCTGTGTGTGTGGACGGGCCTTTATACTCAATTTGTGGTCGTAAGGTGCCAATTTTCTTTGCACTCGTGGCCACAAAAGCTACAAACGCGCCTCTACGACCACGAGTTGCGAATTTTCATAAAATAAATCGCGAAACAACATTTAAATAGATTTTCGTAGTTGTTTAATTTAACATTTGATTGAGTAGAGTTTCAATTTATATTATTTATACACTAAAAATAATTAAAACAAATTATTGTTTTATTAAAATGACCTAACGCAATATTTTAAATAAACTCATCTCAACTTCAATTGAAATCAAGTTATTCTATTAATAATAAACTTGATGTGTTGAGAGGAAATGAATTGTTTAGAGGCCTTTAAACTACCCTCATCATCGGTTTGATGATGAGGGTTTGATGCTGACTGAGAGTGATCTTAGAATTTAATGTAAAACAAAAAATGAAGTCCTAAGTTGCAATGCTTACTCTTAATGACAGATGGACGGGCGAACTGACGAACGGATAGGCAAGCAGACACAAGAGAACGTATAGTTAGGAGGATGAACGCGCAGGCTAATATGAACGCCAACGAATAGACAGACGAACATATAAAAGGACTTGTGTAGAGACTAGTGATACAGGGAATAGGTAAGAAGAGAGACAGGCGGATGAACGAACAAGAAAGCATGAAGACGAAGAGGCAGAGAGGAATTCAAGCAGACCCATTGTCACATACGCTTCGTTCGTGTGGTGGACAAAAGCAAATTAAATCACAAGACAAGGCAAGCAACGCCCAGCGTGTTTTGGTATCACAGTGGCTATGAGCACAACCCCGACTACAGCTATGGAGGACTTTTAGACCTACAACCCCTTCACCTATGGGTGAAGAGGGAGGGTCTTCATCCTCTGACAAATGATGTCATTCCAAGAGTGTTTGACTTCCAGACACCGTTCAAGGTGGTCATTTAAGACCGCAACACGGCTAGAAGTCAATACAACTGAAGCAAAACTCCTCCATCTGGTATGCAGATGGATCTTAGGGCATCAATAGCCTTAGGAACCCACCCCACAATAATGCAAGCTGAAACTTTTGCAATAGATCTATGTGCCCGAGAATGCCTAATGAAGGAAGTTAAAAGGCAAAAAAGTCCACATAATGTCTGACAGCGAAGCTGCGATAAAACTACTGCAAAATAGCTTTGAGTCCTTATTCACTTGAGAATGCAGACAATCACTAAAAACTCTGACAACAAAGTTGTCATTTACTGGGTGCCAGGTCACGAGGGAATTGAAGGAAACGAAGTAGCTGATGAATTAGCTAGAACAGGCTCAAAAGACCTCCCGATTGGACCCGAACCATTCTGTGGACTATCTAGAACAGATAGAAAGGCGGAAATCCAAAAATGAACATAAATACGAGTAGGGTTATGAACAAAAGATCAACACGGTCACAGTTCTGTAAGGTTTAGAAGCCAATCGACCCATGAGTACAATACTATACAATATAATTCAAGCAGGCAAACGAGAAGAGAAAGATTTTGCTAAAATGTTCTGTTTTGGCTCTTTTTAAAGGAGCAGAAAAGACAGGTAGAGAAGCAAATGTCAAAAAAACACATACGGACTAACGGGCAGAACAAAAAGAAGAGAAAAGCATGACTTTTAGACATTGTAGACTTGGGTTCTGGCACAGACAGACTAGCAGATAGATACATAAGCGAACAGACAGTCACACAGAAGTTTGGGGAGACCTGGAGGCAGATGAACGAATACGGATGGACGTACGGGCAGACAAATAGGCAAATGGACGTACGGACAGACAGTCAGAGTAGTGAATGAACGTACATGTTCGATTTCAATAACAAAACTATCAAAAACGTTCCTGATACCTGATGGTGGTAAAGATGAAGTCTCCTACTTGATAAGTTTAACAATTTTATAAAAGAATGTAACAATAGAATAATATATTGTAGAAAATTCAACGCATATGTCTTATCATATGCTGATAAATTAGTTTCAAATTAACAAACGTCACGGTTTGTTGATATGTGTGTAAAGAGCATAACAATGTAAACGTTTGCATAATCGATAGAAAAGGAGTTACATCAACAAATTTAGCAGATACTTCGTGGCGAGCGTTGTTCCCGCTTATTCATTTTATAAGTTTTTTCAAATTCCCATTTCAATCACGGAATTTGAGGAAATCCTAGTGATACGAAGGTTATTAAAAATTTAAAAAACTTAATCGAAAGAGCTTACACCGAGTGCTGACTCTCAAAGCTAAACATGAGGAAAGTAACATTGGAAATTACTCATTTGCAGTTTGTTGCTCGCCACATAAATCAATTAAGACGATATCTATCGCATAACTAAATTCCAAGATACCACCTCTGATGACACTATGACTATTCCTGTTTCTTCGTGATACATTTTGATTTTAAAGGAGTTGATTATACAGAGGGTGTTCAGATAAGCGTACAATTTAAATCTTCTAAGAAACCAAGAACCAAGAAAAAATGTAAAAATCCATCATTTAAAATATACAGAGTAATAACATGCAGAGGGAGCGACATCAAAAGACCACATTTACCCTGTATGTGTTTGCAGCATCTATTATTTCATTTCTATTGACAAATATCTGTTTCATTCTTTTAATTTCGTCCAACAACAGCCTACTAAATTGTTTTTGTTGAAAAATTCCTAGAGAAGGTGGTATACTTTGGGTGAAAGCCATAGAAATTGCTTTTTGGCATCAAGAATTTATGATCCGAAATAGCCAAATCGCCGCCACCTCTAAATAAACGTGCGTTTCTGAACGTAAATTTGCAACAACCCCATCTATTACTTATCTGGAAAATCAACCTAGAGCAAATAAGGTTACAAAAGACACCGTATTATACAGATTTGGGCTGTTCTACAGTACATTCTTTAAGAAAACTGTAGTAAAACAAAATAAAAATTTTATTAGCCCAACTTTAAAATAATTCCAAATGTTCATTTCAACACATATTGTGCAAAAACTTAAACCATCATAAACAAATTCGTTTTAAAATTAAACAAATGAGCAACGTTTCAAAAATTTGTAAAGCCAACTTTGCTTTACAATCGCTCTCAAATATGTAATAAAATTTAAAAATAAATTTTACAAAAACAATTGGAAATAATTGAAAAGGAAGGATTAAATCAGACATAACGTAATGAAAGAAATTTTATTTTAAGAAATTTGTGCTCTAAAATCTGTTTGCATATTTTGGCAAACTGTGGAAAAATTTAGATTATTGAACTCTTCTAATAAAAAAAAATACCGACTCACTTAATTTTAGATTTTTATTATTTATTACGACAAAGTTTTATCTAACACTTTTGCTAAGTACCAATTTTTAAGTAATTCAAATTTAAAAAAAGGCTCAATGGAAATTAACCATAAACTTCGAAATTAGTTCTCCCACTGAGATTCACCTCGTGTGTCTTATAATTAAATCTGTGTATGGTTTAAGTAATTTATAAATAGATACAACTAATATACAAATTTTTTTGGAACCTTCAAATTGGTGTCCTGCATTTTGTTCTAATTTTGTATTAGTTAATAAGAGTAGTTATATTTAATTTTAAATTTAAATAAATCACAACAGTTTTATAATAAGTTGGATCTCATTAAATGTATCTTTGACAAAATTAATTTTAATAAGACTCGTATAAATTACAAGTTGGTGCTTCCTCAAAGTTTGCATTCTCAAGACAAAAAGTAGGTCGTGTCAGGACGCATCAGAAGACACGTACAGTCGATACATGTGGGATTTGCCAGAGTATAGATGCATAACCAAAAGTTATCTGACTACACCAGTGTCAGACACCAATAATATTTTGTTCACGATTAAGAACATGTGCGAGACACAACATACTTCTATTAGGGATCGTAAGTCCTGTCAGATGCGGTATTGTCAGATTTACCAACCTTTCCACAATGCCAGAGACCCGCAGAGACCGTTAGGGCAGTTTGACATGAACTAACTATTTAGTAACTGTTAGTTACTAAGTTGGTTACTAAATGAACTCAAGGAGCAAAAACACGGGAATCTAAGCTTTAACGTCAACGTCAAAATGGGCGGATAAATTTTGACGTTGACGTTAAAGCTTAGATTCCCGTGTTTTTGCTCCTTGAGTTCATTTAGTAACCAACTTAGTAACTAACAGTTACTAAATAGTTAGTTCATGTAAAACAGACCTAAGAGTCTGTTAGTGAATTTAAAACCTTGCTAGACATAATAAAACGATCTCATTCGAACCTGTTCAATGTTGTAAAATGCTATCAGAGAACGTAATTTGGTCTCGGAGATCGTAAGATTGAACTAAATGAAGTTGGAACATCAGTGACGAATCTGTCAAGAATCGTCAAATTTGGGAATCCTGCCGATACCCCACCATCATGTTAGGGATTTTAAAATGCTGTCATAGATGTAAGGAGATGTCAAAAGTCGTAAGATAGTATACGATGCCTAAAATGCTATCTCCGCAAGTATAAGTTTCTCTCAGAAAATATAAATTCCTCTCAGAGAGTATAAGTTCCTGTCAGAGACTCTAAGATTCTGTCAAATCAAGTTGGAACATTTATAAAGACGAAGTCACTTACAAATCTTTCAAGTTTCTTTAAATTTGCGAATCATGCTGAGACCGCAGGATCATGTAAGGGATTTTAAAATCATCTCAGAGATAGTAAGATAATGTTAAAGGTCGTGAGAATTCTAGGATTCTGTAAATTGCCATCAGAGAGCGTAAGCTACTCTCAGAAAGTATAAACTCCTCTTACAAATTATAAGTTCCTCTCAGAGAGTATAAGTTCCTGTCAGAGAACCTAAGATTCTGTCAAATCAAGTTGGAACATTTAAAGACGAAGTCACATACAAATCTGTCAAGTTTCTTTAAATTTGCGAATTAGGCTGAGACCATATAGGATCATGTTAGGAATTTTAAAATCCTCTCATAGATCGTAAGATGATGTCAAAATTCGTGAGATCTCTACGATTCCGTAAATTGCTCTCAGAGAGAGTAAGTTACTATCAGAAAGTTTAAACTCCTCTTAGAAATTATAAGTTTCTCTCAGAAAGTATAAGTTCCTGTCAGGGAACCTAAAATTCTGTCAAATCAAGTTGGAACATCCAAAGACGAAGTCACTTACAAATCTGTCAAGTTTCTTTAAATTTGCGAATTAGGCTGAGACCTTAATCATGTTAGGAATTTTAAAATCCTCTTATAGATCGTAAGATGATGTCAAAAGTCGTGAGAACTCTACGATGCCTTAAATTGCTATCAGAGAGCGTAAGTTACTCTCAGAAAGTATGATCTCGTCTTAGAAATTTTAAGTTTCTCTCAGAGAGTATAAGTTCCTGTCAGAGAACCTAAGATTCTGTCAAATTAAGTTGGAACATCCAAAGACGAAGTCACTTACAAATCTGTCAAGTTTCTTTAAATTTGCGAATTAGGCTGAGACCTTAGGATCATGTAAGGAATTTTAAAATACTCTCACAGATCGTAAGATGATGTCAAAAGTCGTGAGAACTCTACGATGCTGTAAATTGCTATCAGAGAGCGTAAGTTACTCTCAGAAAGTATGAACTCGTCTTAGAAATTTTAAGTTCCTCTCAGAGAGTATAAGTTCCTGTCGGAGAACTTAAGATTCTGTCAAATCAAGTTGGAACATCCAAAGACGAAGTCACTTACAAATCTGTAAAGTTTCATTAAATTTGCGAATTAGGCTGAGACTTTAGGATCATGTTGGGAATTTTAAAGTCCTCTCATAGATCGTAAGATGATGTCAAAAGTCGTGAGAACTCTACGATGCCGTAAATTGCTATCAGAGAGCGTAAGTTACTCTCAGAAAGTATGATCTCGTCTTAGAAATTATAAGTTCCTCTCAGAGAGTATAAGTTCCTGTCGGAGAACTTAAGATTCTGTCAAATCAAGTTGGAACATCCAAAGACGAAGTCACTTACAAATCTGTAAAGTTTCATTAAATTTGCGAATTAGGCTGAGACTTTAGGATCATGTTGGGAATTTTAAAGTCCTCTCATAGATCGTAAGATGATGTCAAAAGTCGTGAGAACTCTACGATGCCGTAAATTACTATCAGAGAGCGTAAGTTACTCTCAGAAAGTATGAACTCGTCTTAGAAATTATAAGTTCCTCTCAGAGAGTATAAGTTCCTGTCGGAGAACCTAAGATTCTGTCAAATCAAGTTGGCTCATCCAAAGATGAAGTCACTTACAAATCTGTCAAGTTTCTTTAAATTTGCGAATTAGGCTGAGACCTTAGGATCATGTTAGGAATTTTAAAATCCTCTCATAGATCGTAAGATGATGTCAAAAGTCGTGAGAACTCTACGATGCCGTAAATTACTATCAGAGAGCGTAAGTTACTCTCAGAAAGTATGAACTCGTCTTAGAAATTATAAGTTCCTCTCAGAGAGTATAAGTTCCTGTCGGAGAACCTAAGATTCTGTCAAATCAAGTTGGCTCATCCAAAGATGAAGTCACTTACAAATCTGTCAAGTTTCTTTAAATTTGCGAATTAGGCTGAGACCTTAGGATCATGTTAGGAATTTTAAAATCCTCTCATAGATCGTAAGATGATGTCAAATGTCGTGAGAACTCTACGATGCCGTAAATTGTTATCAGAGAGCGTAAGTTACTCTCAGAAAGTATGAACTCGTCTTAGAAGTTGTAAGTTTCTCTCAGAGAGTGTAAGTTCTTGTCAGAGAACCTAAGATTCTGCCAAATCCAGTTGGAACATCCAAAGATGAAGTCACTTACAAATCTGTCAAGTTTCTTTAAATTAGAGAATTAGGCTGAGACCTTAGGATCATGTTAGGAATTTTAAAATCCTCTCATAGATCGTAAGATGATGTCAAAAGTCGTGACAACTCTACGATGCCGTAAATTGCTATCAGAGAGAGTAAGTTACTATCAGAAAGTATGAACTCGTCTTAGAAGTTATAAGTTCCTCTCAGAGAGTATAAGTTCCTGTCAGAGAACCTAAGATTCTGCCAAATCAAGTTGGAACATCCAAAGACGAAGTCACTTACAAATCTGTCAAGTTTCTTTAAATATGAGAATTAGACTGAGACCTTAGGATTATGTTAGAAATTTTAAAGTCCTCTCATAGATCGTAAGATGATGTCAAATGTCGTGAGAACTCTACGATGCCGTAAATTGTTATCAGAGAGCGTAAGTTACTCTCAGAAAGTATGAACTCGTCTTGTTCCAGAACCTAAGATTCTGTCAAATCAAGTTGGAACATCCAAAGACGAAGTCACTTACAAATCTGTCAAGTTTCTTTAAGCTTGCGAATAGGCTGAGATCTTACGATCATGTTAGGATTTTCAAAATCCTGTCAGATCCTAAGATGGTTTTAAAGGTAGTGGGGACTTATACGACGCCGTAAAATGCTATCAGAGAGCGTAAGTTCCTCTCAAAAAGTATAAGTTCCGGTCAAAGAGTATAAGTTCCTGTCGGAGAGTGTAAAGTTCTGTCAGAGACCGTAAGGATCTGCTATATCAAGTTGGAACATCCGAAGATGAAGTCACTTACAAGTAGCGTTTAATTTGAGGATCATGTCGATACCGTAAGATTGTCAAGATTTATCCATCTTGCCAAGATCTACTAGAGATCGTAGGATTATTCTAGAAACATTAAGATTCCATCATAGACCACGACATCCTGTAAAATCAAATCTGAACATGTTAAATCCATTACACAACTGCAGTGAGAAAAATATGTAACTAACCGAGCACCGTTTTTCGTCGGTTGATGACGAAACTGTTGAATCTACTGACAAAAAAGTTGAATTTACTGACCAAAAAGTTGTTTGTACTCCGCAAGAACGTTAAAACAACCGACAACTTACGAAAACAACCGATAACAAACTGTTAAATCAACGAAAAAACCAGGTAGGTTCCATATTAACCTAGTACGCAGTGAAAACAACCTACTATTTTTTTCAGTGTGGCAAAACATTTCAGAAAGCGTCAAGACCATTCCAAGTTTCCCTAATGCCTCTTCAGTCCCACATCCCTCGTAAACAGTCGTTCTCCTCCCATGCCTGTTTTATTTGGGTAGAAGATGATTAGCACAAAATTTTGGTCATGTGTGCCCATTGCCAATATACAGGGAATTTTAGGAAAAACTCGATAGTCTAACTCTACATCTATCTTAAAATCCATGGTTGAAAAATAACTTAATCTAGCACATGTTCAGCTTCGTTAATCCGGACCAGAATCTGAATCTTCTGCTAAATCTATTCAGGTTCTTATCTTGTAATGTCCGGATTAACGAGGTATAAATGACAGGTTGTTCGGATGAACATACCTGCATCGAGTTGTACTAGTAAATAAAAAAACTCAGTTATACTCCAAAAAGAAGAATGTTTTTTTAATATTTCCTACGTCTATGAAGATTGCAGCATAATTTTATTTAAAAGCCTCAGTCTATTTTTAATTACAGAAGCCAATCTAGGATAAAATTGCATAATTTGCAACCTTCGCGGTCTACAAAACAATAATGAATACAATCCTTCATTTCAAGTCTTGAAGTTAATAATAAAAGCGTATAATAACAAACTCTCATTTTATCCCTTAACAATAAAGAACGTCACGAGTCAAAATTAATTAGCTACACATAAACTAACATCTAACATACCGATAATATATTAATAAAAATATTACAAATTTAAATGAAACGAGACGTGGGCGATTTATTTAAAATAAAGTTTAAAAGCTAAGCTCAAGACGCCGACGCATTTTAGAAATAATCCATGGGCGTCGTTAGCCTTGCGCAAATAAATAACTTCAAAATTGCATGCACAAACAACACTAAGTCAATTGGTATGCGAATTATTTCCACAGGAAGTAATTTAAAACACACGGAAATTAATAATAAAATTAACAGGCGAAAGGTTCGATCTACAACAAATCGATTATTTTAAGAATCGTTTCGATTTTTTGTACGGTTCCCATGGAAATTAAATAGACAATAAAGTAGGCTTAATTGAAAATTGTTTTTTCTGCTTTTTCTTCAAAAAATTTTCCACTTTTTTTTCAAAAAACGTTTGAATAAATCAAGTTGAAATTGGCTCCTTAAATAATTTTCAAATTGATTCGCCTCTGATCACTTTCACTTTCAAATTAATCCTTACTGAAATGTCATAAGTAAGTAGTAAAATTAATAACAATTTTTTGAAAATTTCAAATTCGCTCGTTTGTTTATGAAACCGAGTACGTCTCGAGTACGTCGAATCCTTGTATGGTCATGGGCGTCGGGAAACTCGACGCTCGTATATCTATCTCATTTACACCCACGAAAATAACAATTTTCTATCATTGTCTAAAGCTCCTTTGCGCAGCTGTGGTTACTATTCTTAAAAAAAAGCACGACCTGGCAACGAATTAAATTTCTAATTAATTCAAATGCAACTGTCAAACTTGCATTTGTTAAAAATTCGTTACAGAAAAGTCCCAAAAGTTAAATAATTATAAATTAAAAAATATTCGAATTGAAATTAAAACCGGGTGATGATTAGTTGGAGACAAAATATTTTGAAGTATCCAAAAATAGTCCTCAATGTCTAAAAGCAATGTAGATAAAGTTACGTTAAAACAACCGTCATCCAATTCTTCGAGTGACGTATATTTATGTAATTATTCAATTTTATAACTTAAACAAATCACTTAAATTTCCCTCTTGAGCGTCAATAAATTTCCTTTTTACCATTTTAATAACAAATAATTCAAAATTCTTCTCTCGTAACGCCAATCAAGTATAAAAGTAAGGTTACCTTCTTTTGTTGCTTCTCCCAGGCAGGATCGAGTAGTCCTTCGCGTTCCCATTCTTCTTCTTGTTCCATGTATCCGTCACCGAATCCATCGATGTTATTGTAACCGTCAGTGGCAATCATTTTTTAGTAATAGCACAAATTGTTAACTAATTTATTCGTTAATATATTGTTAAATTCGTTCGATTATGGAATTTAATGTCGTGCAGAGCACACGACTTTACGCGTACCTAACCCCACTAGCCCGAGCCCGACTGTATGTATGTGTATCACTGGCTGTTTAATCCACCACACACCGGGTCGTATAAGCGCAAACGCGACCAGCTGCTCTTAGACACGAGGACAGTTATAATGTCTGTTACAAATCACGAAAAAAATTGATGAATTAGAAAGTATTATGTGGTATTATTCAGTTTGTTTTGGTTTTTTCAAACCCCACCACTTTCCAAAAACCCCTCGTATTCCATCATATCTTTTAAATTCCACACATAATTTCTCTTCTCAAGCTTTAAAAATTTTCAAAAATTAATAAATTATAACGCTTTGAAATTAAAAGACAAAAAAGTGAAATCAAAAAATTAAGTTCAAAATTTAAAAAAATGAAGGTCCCACCGAGATTTGAACTCGGATCGCTGGATTCAAAGTCCAGAGTGCTAACCATTACACCATGGGACCTGTTGGTTAATTTTTCTCAGAAAGAGCTTGACAAGGTCAAAGCGAATTTTAATGGTTTGAATTAATCAAATTAATTTTTTTTTAACTATTTATAGAAATAAATTTTTATTTACTAAAACCACTAAAACAAAAGCAATTTAAAATACACTTAAGCAACTTAACTCAACTACACTTAGCAATTATTTATAAAAATAAAGTAAAAAAAATTTTTTTAAATTTAAATTAGCAATGTTATATTTTTTTACAAATTATTTAAACAAAAATCGAACTAATGTTTTTATTTTGATCTCAAATAATTTATGGCAGTAATTAAAATTATTTCAAAATCAAAATAATGCAAAATTTTGAATATTTTAAAATTATAGGCAACCCGCATTACACTACTGTATTGCGGGTTGCATAGTGCAGTTTTATTTTGTAAACATTTACCTAACCTAACTTTCTTCTTATGTCACAAACGAGCAAATTTTTGTAAATTATTTTAAAGTATGGACTGCACTAACTTATTAAACCAGAAAATAGATTTAAATAATGTGTGTCGTTGTTGCCTTACAGAAGATAACCACATTTTATTCCCAATCTTTCAAACTCAAGACGTACTTCCACTTTCGGAAATGTTACAATCTTTAACTTCTTTAAAGGTATTCTTATTAACTTAAAGCGTTTACTTTATTTACAAATATTTTAAACAATAGGTTATGGAAGGTGATAATTTTTCCTCTAAAATCTGTTTTAATTGTTCAAAAGTATTAAAAAAGTCTTACAGCTTTCTTAAAATGTGTATTGAATCGGAAGCAAAAATGACAACTTGGCTTAGTAAAAATACAGATGAAATCACCAATGCTGATAAATATAATTCATCTGAAGATAGTACTCTAATAAAAAAAGGCGTTATCGACGAAATTCAAACGAATGAAATAGAAAGGAGTGAAGAAAAACAAGTAAGTTTTTAAACTGTAAAATAGCCTTGTTGACCTTTTTATTTATTTAGAAAGACGTTAACAAAAAGTACGAGTGTCAATTATGTAATAAAATCTACACAAGTGCTCAAAATCTTAAATACCACATCTACACACATACAGGAAGTAAACCGCATAATTGTAAAGAGTGTGGAAAGTCGTTTTCTAGATACATTTCATTTGAAAGCCATTTGTCTCGTCATACAGGCTCTTTAACATATTTATGTAGTGAGTGCGGAAAAAAATTTAGTACATTAACTGGACTGAAAATGCATAAATTGATACATACCGGTTAGTATGAGTTCAAAAATGTACATATTTTACAATAATTCTTTTAGGTTTACGTCCTTTCGTGTGCAATATTTGTCCTTCGAAGTTCACATTTTCGAACGACTTAAAAATTCACATGAGATGTCACACTGGTGAAAAACCATATTTATGTTCAACTTGTGGTAAGGCGTTTGCAAGAAAAACGCACTTAAATACACATATAAGAACACATACAGGTGTTTATTAAACTAATTTTTGAATTTATTACTTTAAAATTTGTTGCAGGTGAAAAACCTTTTAAGTGTTTAAATTGTAATAAAGCGTTTGCCCAATCGGGTGATTTAAAGTCGCACGAGAGAATACACACTGGTGAAAAACCGTACAGTTGTAAATTTTGTAATAAGAGGTTTATTCAACACGGAACTATGACTGTTCATATGAAGACACATTCGGACGTTAAAGCATTTAAATGTACAATTTGTTATAAAACTTTCTTCCAATCGTCTTCTTTAAATAGGCACATGCAAACTCACACAGAACAGCGTTGAATAAACAGTATTTTATGTTTTGTTCAAAATGGTGCTCAATATTGCGCCGGAACTCCGTTGATAATGATTTGTAATTTGGGATGAATTGGCGGTCTTTTTTTAATGTAGTTAGGTAGTTGCATAAAATCTTTTGGATATATTGTAGTTATTTGTGGTTGTTGAAATTCTTTAGGATACATCTGAGCTTTTATAGCATCAATTTTTATTTTGTCTTGGTATCGTTCATCAAGTACTCCTTGATATTTATTGCAAAAGAAAATACTATTTATAATAAAATATAGTATTTCCAAAATGCTTATTAGGGAACCTCCCATACACAATCCAAAAAGTCCACCAATAGAACCTAAAAGTTAGTAGTATTATTCAAAACTAATATTTTTTAAGAAATAATTTACCTAAAATACTAGACCATGTGGTGTATAAATCTCTTTCGGTTAAAGTACATCCATTGTCTGCATAATAAACATTTAGCATACTATAATTTGAGAATTTAGGGGAGAGGCTAAAATTAAAAGTTTATTGTCTGCCTCTTTGAATTCTAGTTATTATTACTCACATAGACGATATATCAACATGAAAATTAAAAAAATTTTCGTTACATTGTGGATAACATATACAATCTCCATTTGTCGCATTAGTAAGAGTAGTAGCAGCTACACAAATAAAATATAAACAGTGTGTTCCATTTAAATTAAGAAATTTTATTCCATTTCCGGTTAAACCGGAAGTCAAAATATAAAGTGTTTGGTATCTTGTAATAGCTAATTTTACGAGCTTTCAAAATATTGAAAAATATACAGGTTGTTCCTAAAAATTTTAATATTTTTGTAATGTCCGGTTTAACCGGAAGCGTTTTGTTAACCAAAAATAGTGTCAAATAATAGATATTCATGAGATTGGTATTTATATCCATTTTCAAGTTTTAATTTCTATTACAAAAGAAATTAGAGATTTTTGAAGTTTTAACATTCAAAACATCATTACTCCAAAACGGCTCTAGCGATTTTTATAAAATTTTATATTTCGATAAAGAATTACGTTTTCTGTAACATATCCAAAAAAGAAAAAATTTGGCAGAGGAAATTTTGAGAAAATTAATTTCAAAATTTTGACCTACATTTTGGACTTAAATTAGCTATTACACGATATCAAAAACTTTATATTTTGACTTCCGGTTTAACCGGAAATGGAATAAAATATCTCAATTTAAACGGAACACCCTGTATATTTTTTAATATTTTGAAAGCTCGTAAAATTAGCTTTCTGAACATATAAAATATTGTATTTTGAATTTCAATTTATGCCAAATTTTAAAAAAAATTAATTTTATTTTTAATTAAAATTTAATTTGATATCTTATAAATGAAATAAATTAAAGAAAATTTTAAATTATAATCTTTTAATGAAATGCATAAAAAAAATACAACAGGAAAAAGTTCCTCGTATAGCCACATCCGTTGTTTCTTTCCCGATTATAAAAGTTAAAATTAATGATAAATAAAAATAGCGTTACACACCCAACTGAAGATCTTCTGTATTAACCATAGCACTATAATTGACTGAAAAATAATTATTTAAGTTGTCGATAATAATTAACGTCTTCTACTAACGTATACAGGGTGATTCATTGAAACGACCGTCTTCGATAGCACCCTAGCCGTTTTGAAATGAGCCATACATTTACATACAAAAGTTACTCAACACCATAAGGAGCATAACTTAAAATTATTTTCATTTCTACCGGGTGTTGTATTACTGCTAGGCGAGAACATTTTAAATTTTTGTAAATGGAACACCCTGTGTATTTTTCTATATTTAGACTTGGAATTAAGTCGCCTACATGGTCATATTAAATTTTTTTAATTTCTCGGCGGTGTTGCCAAGTTAATATTTTTTTTTCTCAAAAAAGCCCGTAATACGTGTTGCTTTATAAAATCGTACTAAAGCCGTTGATCAAGGAATAATAACGAAATTTTTTTCCTAGGTAGTTATGACTATCCTCTATGCGTTGAAATTAAAGAAATTCAATTAAATTGTACAGAGTGTTCATTAAAGTGACCCAAAGTTACTCATTTTCAAATGACCATAACTCGTTATTTTCTAATGGAACACCCTGTATATTTTTACATATTTGGATTCCTGGGAAAATTTAGATACAAAATTTGTAAAAATATACAGGGTGTTCCATTAGAAAATAACGAGTTATGGTCATTTAAAAATGAGTAACTTTGGGTCGCTTTAATGAACACCTTGTACAAATTAAACAAACTTTTTAAATTTCATAGCACCATAGAGAATAGTCATAACTACCTAAGAAAGAAGTTTCGTTAATATTTCTTGAAGAATCGCGCACAGTACGATTTTACAAAGCAACTCGTGTTGTGGTCATTTTTAGAGAAAAAAATTAATAACTTGGCAACACCGTCGAGAAATTAAAAAAATTTAATATGACCATGTAGGCGACTTAATTCCAAGTCGAAATATAGAAAAATATACAGGGTGTTCCATTTAAAAAAATTAAAGATATTCCAACCGAGCAGTAATAAAACACCCTGTAGAGATGAAAATAATTTTATGTTATGCTCCTTAAGGTGTTGAATAACTTTTGTATTTAAATGTATGCCTTATTTCAAACATTCAAACGGCTAGGGAGCTATCGGAGACGCTCGCTTCAATGAATCACCCTGTAGTTAGAAAATAAGGGGTAAGTGTAAGTCATACTCAAATACTCACATTTGTTAAAATTGAGGCAAGGCACATCTTGCAAATTGCAAACTCGTACGTAATCTGAAATATAACAATTTTAATCTAAAAGTAATTATATCAATTTAGTACCTTGAACCGGATAGTAAAATGGAGTACAATTGCAGAATTTCAAAATTGCTTTTGCTCTACATTGAGTTATACAAGTGGCGTAAGTGTAAATCGAAGACCATTCCAAGTTTCCCTATGTTTGATTAGACATTTTTAGATTATCATTGAAAAAGATAAAACTTACTTCATTGTGAAACGCGCAATTTCTTTTCTTGAGAGGTATATCTCTCACAGCATCGCTACTTAAAAATACAGACGGATTAACCGAAATAGTCATGTCTTGTGATTTTAGTAATGAAGTAGCAACGAAGTCTAAATCCGGATAATCGGCACCATCTTGAACTTGAATCTAATAACGTAATCAATTAAATTAATTACTAACAATTACTAATACTTTACTTACAGTAAAACCAACCGATGTTCGTATCGGAGATACATATTGGTTTTCTTGAGGATCCAAAATTAAGCTCAAGCTAAAAGTTGAACCAGCACCCCTAACGTATTGATATTGTAAATTTTCAGAATCGCTACAAATTGTATAGTGAATTTAAATTTTTTAATTAATTAGAGCTTACTGGAAATATTTTGAAGTGTTATGAGTACCGTAATAATTAAACGAACAACAATATCCATGTGTTGTTCTAACAGTTTGAAATAATTTCTCACAAGGAACATCGTTGGTTTGCCAATTACATTTTCTTAACATACTACTACAAGGGTGAGCCAACTGTAAAGAATTCTCGAATTGTTATTAGTAAGGTATTGATAAAGACTTACCATTTTCATCATGTCATCTACATTGAAACCAGCTTTCGTCATCGCATCAAAAATGGGTTCGTACTTACTTACATTTTCAATTTTTTCGTAAGTTATTAAATAAGATACGTTTTGCAACATATCCAGTACAAGATCCTCATCTATGTTACGTGAGGTCCTATAATAAAAAAAGTTAGTGGGGAAAATTTTCAGGAGATCAAAAAAGCTATCAAACGATACCAAACTCGACTTTTTATCACATCGACGCTAGGCGTCGCGACGTTTAATTTTTAATTTTTTTGGGGGACCTATCATTTTAACTTTTTCCAATCCAAGAAAAAGTTATAATCGAGAATAATAATAATAATTAAAAAAATGCAAAAATAAATTTTTCAATTTTTTGGACCAAAATGTCTGTGTGTGTATGTATGTAACTCGGTGGAGCAAAAACTACTCAACCGATTTTGATGAAATTTGATTTTAGCCACTTTAAAATTATTTCATCGGCAAAAATAGCTTTAATAAGAAATCTATACAGGGTGTCCAAAAATAAAGTGGTTATTTTGGGCGCATATTTGCAAATTTGGGCCAAATTCAATTTTACTTGGCTATAAGATAGTACATATGTGAGCCCTAATTAAAAAAAAATTTTTTAATTTTTTTATTTAAAATGGCGACCCATAGAACGATTGTCCCATTTTGTGGTTTTTCCCTTATAACTTGGCCATTAATTATTATTATAAAAATTTCAAAATGGCATTGTACAGCCAAAATATAGGGCTTTCGTCCTAATCTAGTCGATTTTCAAAATTGTTTTAAAATTGCCTACCTTTAAGGGGTCAAAGTAGGTCAAAATTTTGAAATGGATTTTCTCAAAATTCCCTCTGCCATATTTTTTCTTTTTGGGATATGTTACAGACAACGTAATTCTCTATCAAAATATAAATTTTTATCAAAATCGCTCGAGCCGTTTTGGATTAATGATTTTTGGAATGTCAAAACTTAAAAAATCTCTAATTTTTTTTGTAATGAAAATGGAAACTTGAAAATGGATATATGTATCAATCCCATGAATATCTATTATTTGACACTATTGTAGTTTAACAAAACGCTTCCGGTTAAACCGGAAATTACAAAAATATTAAAATTTTTAGGAACACCCTGTATATTTTTAAATATTTTGAAAGCTCGTAAAATTAACTGTTACACGATACTAAACACTTTATATTTTGACTTCCGGTTTAACCGGAAATGGAATCAAAATTCTTAATTTAAATGGAACACCCTGTATATTTTTCAATATTTTGAAAGCTTGTAAAATTAGCTTTCTTAAGATATAAAATACTGTATATTTTGAACTTCAATTTATGCCAAATTTTACAAAAAAGTGAAATTTTTAAACAGTTTATACCTAAAAATTTCGAACTGAAGAAGTGAAGAAGTTTTAAGAAAAAACTTTTCTTAAGTTTAAAAAAAACTTTTTTTTTAATATCATGTAATTTACATGATAACATACAAACAAATTTAATAATAAAAACAAAGGATGTGGCCATACGAAGAACTTTTTCCTGTCCGTCAAATATTATAATTTTATATTTTTTTTATTAAAATTTAATTTGATATCTTATAAATGAAATACGTTAAAGAAAATTTCAAATTATAAACTTTTAAAGAAATGCACAAAAAAATACAACAGGAAAAAGTTCCTCGTATGACCACATCCGTTGTTTTTTTACAAAAATTACTCAGTAGGGTTGTCTAAATTCGGATACCAAACGAAAACTTTATACATATCTTGTACTTTTCTTGATTTCACAACTTCTTAGGTTATGTTACTTTATGTTATTTTTTACCATGAAAAATAACGACTAAAACTTAGTTTTTAAAGTTTTAGAAAAGTAGGTAAGTTAATCAGGAAATAAAATTACTAGATTTCATAAAAATAATAATTTAAAAACTAAGTTTTAGTCGTTAGTTTTCATCCTAAAAAATAACATAACGTAACATAACCTGAAAAGTTGTGTAAATCAAAAAAAGTGCACGATAGGAAGTTCTCGTTTGGTATCCTTCAAACAAGCCTACTCAGTAATTTTTGCAAAAAAAATGATAGGGGCCCCCCTTAAGAAAATGAAAAATTAAACGTCGCGACGCCTAGCGTCGATGTGATAAAAAGTCGAGTTTGGTATCGTTTGATAGCTTTTTTGACCTCCTGAAAATTTTACCTGAAGATTTTTTTCTTAAACTAAGCCATTTTCAAGAACTACAGTCTAAAAACGAAATTGTAAATTTTTAGGTTTTTGCGTTATCTCGGAAACCATTTTGAATTTGGAAATTTTCTAAACGGATTCCTAAAGGTCATCAAAATGTGCAACTTTTTGCTAATTTAACCAATCTCGTAACTCTTACGGTTTCCGAGATCGCAATATTTGAACCACTTAAAAAACTCACTCTGTAATAGGGCTGTTTTCACTACATCGCAAAAATATGCTGATATTGTCAATAAAAGAAGTCGATACTTACAAAATATCTGTAACGCTTTTAATATGATCTTTATAAGCAACATTCATGTTACAAACTGTTACGGCAGGGAAACGAACTTTCCAAACTGGATAAGCTGTTGATGTAATTGAAGTATAAGTTGATTTTGATTTATAATCCATTACTTGCAAGGAGATTAAATAACTACAAAAACCCATACCACAACAAGAAACAATTGCAAAAAATAGACGAGTAAGCATGGGAGTCTCTTGGTTTATAGTTAAATGGATTCCGTGAATATCAGTATTATCTGCCAACCAAACATAACTGTGTTTAACTTGTAACCAAAAACGGTCTGCAATATAAAACTATTATTTTTAACAATTCAAGGAAATTTACTACATACATAAAAGAAATTTGAAAGGGGTTGGTTTTTTATCTTTCGTATAATACGCCATTGCGATTACAATTAAAGTTTTTTGAAAATAATTACCCTTTTTAAAGAAAATTTCAATGTCAACAAATGAAAAAATTATAACTTTTTAATTCAACAATGTAATTAGTATTAATTACCCTAATGACCGAATTTGAACACTCAAGTTAAAACTTTAATGGAATAATGTATTGATTTCTAATAAAATTAAAGGGCAAACTAAAAACAAAAGTTTGTTTAATTAATTTATATAATTATTATACATAAATTAACTATTTTCTATCGTAGCTTCTGCTGCAACGAGATTAACCAACGGTCTTGCTTCAAAGTGGCTTTTCACTGCAAATATAAATGTTTAAATCATAATTTGTTTAATTCAAAACTTAATTACCATCATCACAATTTTGCAAATCTAAAACTGTAAAATTATTATTTTTATTATCCCCTCCAGATACTATAACGAATGGTAATTCTGGACACAACTCTAAACAATGAACTACCCCCATTTTAAGATTCGTTTCGTGTACTAAAATAGGTTGATTGCCATCTACATAATCCCAAACTTTTAAAACTTCATCAGGCGACGACGTTACAAATAATCCAGGACACTGACTACTCACGCTTAAACCAGTAACTTCTTTTTCGTGAGCTTTCAACTTGAAAACCAACCCTAGAAGTTTAATTTAAATAATAAGAAACTTTAGCAGCTTAAAGACTTGCCTTTTCGACAATCAAAATATTCTACATCTCCTACACTTGTGGCTACAAAAAACGAAAATGGTGAAGTCGGATTCCAAGCGACTCTTTCAGCTTCACCACCAATTTGCCAGCTTTGATTACTTTCGGGTGAACGACAATCGAAAATTTTAACAGTACAATCAGCTCCACCAGCTAGAAGAGTTTGAGCTTCTAATTTGTGCCACTCTAAACATTGAACTTTGTCCGAAAACGCTTCAATCACAGTAGCAGGTTCTCCTTGATCTAAATCCCATAAAAGTACACTCTTATCAACTGAAGCACTAGCTAAAATGTGATCGTAGTGTCTATTCCAAGACAAATCTAATACAGCATCTGTATGACCAATCCGAGTGATTTTCTTTTTTTTGCTAGGTTTTCGTCCTAATTTAAACGCCGGCTCTAACGTGTTAATTATATCCAAATCCCACACATCTATGATAGGTGACATCGAGCCAACGGCACAATAATTACCAGCAGGATGACCCGCTTCGTGATCTAACCATTCCAAACATAAAGGAAAAGCTGGTAATAAAATATCGTGATGCACATATAAAGATTCTTCAGACTCATTATAAACATGCACTTCTAAAATACTAGCATCACCCTCGACTCGACCTACTAAAATTAAGTTATCGGTTGCTTTTATTATTTCATCTTCTTTATCCGAATCGTCCGATTCGGAAAAGTGTTCTTCAGTTGCACCTTCTACTTCAGCTAAAGAACTAATGCCGAGTAATTCTGCTCCTGTATTAACTAAAACAGAAAATTAGGAAACCTTTTAAAACGAAGGCTTTGTTTTACCTTCTTCTTGATCGTAACTTTCAAAATTAAACTCATCATTTACAGCCATGGATTGCGACGTGTTTCCACTTTCATTTTCTTCAGTAATCCTACAAGTTGGGCTTTAATTAAGTTTTAATAATCACACTATTTACCTCAAGTTTGTTTTGGTTTCATTTATTAGACGAACAAGTTCGTCTTTATTTAATTGCACCTTTTCTGGATTTGCTTTAGCTACACCTTTTTTAACCCATTTTACGCAAGGTATAAAGTTAATTTTACTACCACTTTCTTCTTCCATAGTAATTTTTAAAATTTTTTAATAAAACATGCGTTTCATTTAAAAAAAGTGAGGTTATGGCGATGTCAAATTTTTTGACAACTTTGACGTTTGAGGTTATGTTTGTTTTAACAGATTATTGAATTTCGTTAATTAAATCATTATTGTATGGAAATGGAAAATTTAAATACAAAACCGAGCATAATTATTGTAAGTAGCAGTAATACAAAACCAAAGTCTTTAATAAAGTTAATCGCTGGTGGAAATACAGAAGATAAAGTTGATCATGTAGTGCTCGATTGGCAAATAGATACTAAATACTACACAGCAGACGTAAAAATTTACGGAATTAACGAAAATTACATTCGTACTGATAAATTTAACGACTCAGTCGAAGCTTTAGTAATTCACATCGATTGCAATAAAGAATCAGGTTTGGTTGATGCCGAGAAATGGCTTCAAATCGAAACCGATTGCTACCCCGAAATTAAATTGCTAGTCACTAATTATTGTAATTTAAACACAAAAGTAACTAAACCTCAAGCAACAGAATGGTGTTTGAAGCGCGGTTTCGAATTAATCGAACTGTATCCTGCAACTAAATCACCTGACGAAGACGAAGAAGAAGAAGAAATAATTAAAGAAAGATATGGAGTCGAACGCATTATTGAAGCATTACAAACACACGTTTGGCCAAATTTAATTATGAAGGATGAAGCTCAAGAAAATCATTTAGATATGAATAATTCCATTTTAGATGAATTTTTAACTGACGAAGGTACCGATGATTTTACCGAGTTGTTTTCACAGTTGAGTGTTATTAAAGAATCTATTAAATCTATGCCCGCAAGTCAAAGGAAACAGTGTGCGGAGCATATGGTTACCGCTTTTTGGAGAGCTATGGGTGGTGATGAAGAAGAAATTGGGGATGTGTAATTAAGTCTAATGTAGTACCTAATTAGTTACTTGTTGTAGGCAGTATGATTTATATTGTATAGAATGAATGAGAATTGATCGTATATTTATTTTATTAAACTTATTATTGTATGTAATTGTTTCTTTTTAATTTTTAATGAAGTAATTGTAGTATAAATCGAAAAATGTGAGTTTTAAAATGAGATCATAGATGGCGCCACCGATCTGTCAATTTGTACTTTTAATTAATTTTGAAAATATACAGTATAAAAGGAATATTGTAATTTAGTCTCTCAAAAGCCTGTTGAAAATGGATATTGTATTTCAATTACGAAAGTTGAAGTAATTTCAGGATAAATAAAATTAGTAAAAATGTGATTTTAAAATGAGATGATAGATGGCGCCACCGTTCAACCAGTTTGTACTTTTAATTAATTTTGAAAATATGAATTAAAGTAGATAAAATAAAGAAATTAGTTAATAAAAAAACTAAAAAAAGTATGCATTTAATTCATAAAACTAGCGAAAATTGTAAAAATTCCTAATAACCACACAATAAGTGTCATTTTTGCTTGTTTTCTTTTAATAACAGCTGTTAAACGCCGGTTATACGTTAAAAATGTGCTAATTACCCTGCGCTTCTTTTCTTCGATTTAATTTACTTATATAATTAAAATAATAAAAAAGTTATAAATTGAGGTTCTGTTTTTATAAACAAGAACACCTGTTGAATCAGCTGAGAGAGGGCATTGATGTAATCGCTTTATCATTCATATTGTACGGCAATGTACACAACCACCCGTGGTCGGATGTCGTTGGCCGTTAAATCGCGGGAAATGTGGTTGTAATTTGCGCGCCCGGGAAACTACTCATTCCACGTACACCGTTTGTGAGGGTTGTACATAATGTTAAGTGAACCATAATAGTGCAAAAACATAAATAAAACATTAAAAGAATTTAAACTAAACTACATTAAACAAACAACCCCTAAAAAGTAACAAATTTAATAGGTTATTTGCAATTTAACGAAAATGGACAATGAAGAAGCTCAAGAAGTACACGAAAATCGTCGCCTTTCATTAAGATCGGCTTTAACGCCTTTAAACGAATCCGAATTATTACATTTAACAAACACAGAAAGAAGTAACACCCCTCAAGATACGAGTATATCACCCGAAGAATTTCTCATCGAACATAGAGGTCGTAGACGTAAGCCGATAACTTGGTCTCCTGTCGATTACAACAAGACAAACCTATTGGGACCCACACGCGAATTATATCCAATAAAAAGGCCAAGAAAATCCGAAATTAGTTTAAAATTAAGAAGAAGATTAATTATGAATCCGTACGAAGAACCTAAATCGACTATTTTAGGGGACACAATTGCAATGAAGTTGAAGGCAATATCAGATTGTGTTACGGAACAAACAGATAAGTCGGAAAATAATTTAATAATTTAAGAAAATATATTTATATTGTAATTGAAGTAAATTTCTATTTTATATTGTAATGTAATGTTCGAAAAAGTCTTTTGTATAATTAAAGTGAATTTTAAATAAATATAGATATTTTTAAATTGTTGCTTTAGTTTAAACTTAACTTTTGTCCTTTGCATCATTAGCAATTTATTTCCTCCCTCAAGAGTGTTGCTTATTTTCACTTATAATTCACTCAGTCATTTACTAATAAACTACAACAGTTTATAGGGATGCGACTTTGGCAAACTATTGCTAATAAATCAATCTGAGATGTCACAAATAATCCAGTCAAATAAGATTACCTAAATAAAGAGCTAACCTCGGAATGAAAGACAGAAAGCTAAATATTTCCATAAACCTATATTTTTAGGTTTTAAAGACAAGGAAATGAGATATTTGCAAAAAACAATTTTTTATGACCCTTGAATTTGAATATCTTGACACGAAATTGTATGAGGCTTTTGGGCAGGTCTTTAGAACCTCAAAACATAGGTTTATGCAAATTTTTAGCTTTCTGGCTTTCATACCGAGGTTAAACCCTTATTTGAGCAATATGGCAAAAAACTGAATTAAAGAAATTATTTTTGCATTATTTTTTATTTTGTATTACATAGCGTTTTTAAAATTGGTTCTTTAACATAAAAGTATACAACATCAACAGAGATCAATAAACATTTTTTTTGCAAATTTTTGGCCACAAATTTTCACATATAGTTTTAAAATACTGTTTTCTTTATACATAATGCATTTATATAATATTTGTAACTAAAAAACACATAAAAATTATTCTCAAGTTAAGCAACGAACATTTTGAGAAATTACAGGTTTTAGCAGTCTTTTGTATGAGTTTCCTTTATGTCTCTAAAGTCTAAAATAATTAGAAATTCTTATATAAAATTTTTTTAGTTGCATTAACTATGAGAACTTGAGCAGACGATTGGCTTTATCGTACAATTAGAACACTCATTAATACTAAAACATCTTTTAAATAAACAAGATAAGCTTAAAATCTCACCCTGTACATTTAATTTTGGAATAGACGAATAAGATAAAAATTTGTCATCTGCCAAAGTCCTTTTAGAATAAAATTGGTTAAAAATATTGTAGGTGCGAATTAAATACATCAAAAAGACTTTTTTTCTTTCTTATAAAAAGAAAAAATAATAAAAATGTGCAATTAGTTAATATCTTACATTAATTTTCAAAAAATGTAATATCCAAATTGGTGTTTGCTTTTCATATCGCAATTTTTGTTTATATAATATTTAATTCTAAATACACGTCTGAAGTATGAACACAACAGGCATTAAATACTTTTCAACATTAACTTACAAACAACAAATTTCTTTTTTTTCATTTAATATTATCAACACTGGAGGCAATCTAAACAGTTAAAGAACGCTTCCTCTAGTTAACACTAAAAGTTGAAGCATTTCACAAAAAATACTCTGAAATCCTTATGACATTAACTTAATAAAATATTCCAATTTTACAACAATGTCAATACTGTCCATGACAGTATGGGAAAGCATTTTAGTTCATTTTTCAGACCTTAAAAAATGTATAGTCAGGTCGAATGGAACTCATCTTAAACAGACGTCCGAATAACATATCAAAAGCCAAACGATTAACTACCTTATCAATAGCCAAAAGGGTTAAAGCTAGCAGTCTGCCACCACAGCTTCTAGAAGTTAGCTTCTTTTTCTAGCCAATAGAAACCTTGCATTTCCAGCGTCAGACGCTAAAACATGGGCCAAAGTTATCTTCTTTTTCTAAGCCAATAGTAACCTTGCATTTCCAGCTTCAGACGCTAAAACATGGGCCAAGTTTATCTTTTATTGGTTCGAAAAAAAGAAGCTGGCTTTTAGAAGCTAACTTTTTTTTCTAAGCCAATAGAAACCTTGCATTTCCAGCTTCAGACGCTAAAACACGAGTCAAATTTATCTTCTATTGGTTTGAAAAAAGAAGCTGGTTTCTAGAAGCTAGAGTCTTTTTCTAAGCCAATAGAAACCTTGCATTTCCAGCTTCAGACGCTAAAACACGAGTCAAATTTATCTTCTATTGATTTGAAAAAAAGAAGCTGGTTTCTAGAAGCTAGCGACGATTTCTAAGCCAATAGAAACCTTGCATTTCCAGCTTCAGACGCTAAAATATGAACCAACTTTATCTTCTATTGATTTGAAAAAAGAAGCTGGTTTCTAGAAGCTAGCTTTTTTTTCTAAGCCAATAGAAACCTTGCATTTCCAGCTTCAGACGCTAAAGCATGAGCCAACTTTATCTTCTATTGGTTTGAAAAGAAGAAGCTGGTTTCTAGAAGCTAGCGACTTTTTCTAAGCCAATAGAAACCTTGCATTTCCAGCTTCAGACGCTAAAATATGAGCCAACTTTATCTTCTATTGATTTGAAAAAAAGAAGCTGGTTTCTAGAAGCTAGCTTTTTTTTCTAAGCCAATAGAAACCTTGCATTTCCAGCTTCAGACGCTAAAACATGAGCCAACTTTATCTTCTATTGGTTTGGAAAAAAGAAGCTGGTTTCTAGAAGCTAGCGACTTTTTCTAAGCTAATAGAAACCTTGCATTTCCAGCTTCAGACGCTAAAACAAGGGCCAACTTTATCTTCTATTGATTTGAAAAAAAGAAGCTGGCTTCTGGAAGCTAGCGTCTTTTTCTAAGCCAATAGAAACCTTGCATTTCCAGCTTCAGACGCTAAAACATGGGCCAACTTTATCTTCTATTGATTTGAAAAAAAGAAGCTGGTTTCTAGAAGCTAGCGACTTTTTCTAAGCCAATAGAAACCTTGCATTTCCAGCTTTAGACGCTAAAACATGAGCCAACTTTATCTTCTATTGGTTTGAAAAAAAGAAGCTGGTTTCTAGAAGCTAGCGACTTTTTCTAAGCCAATAGAAACCTTGCATTTCCAGCTTCAGACGCTAAAACAAGGGCCAACTTTATCTTCTATTGATTTGAAAAAAAGAAGCTGGCTTCTGGAAGCTAGCGACTTTTTCTAAGCCAATAGAAACCTTGCATTTCCAGCTTCAGACGCTAAAATATGAGCCAACTTTATCTTCTATTGATTTGAAAAAAAGAAGCTGGTTTCTAGAAGCTAGCTTTTTTTTCTAAGCCAATAGAAACCTTGCATTTCCAGCTTCAGACGCTAAAACATGAGCCAACTTTATCTTCTATTGGTTTGAAAAAAAGAAGCTGGTTTCTAGAAGCTAGCTTTTTTTTCTAAGCCAATAGAAACCTTGCATTTCCAGCTTCAGACGCTAAAATATGAGCCAACTTTATCTTCTATTGATTTGAAAAAAAGAAGCTGGTTTCTAGAAGCTAGCTTTTTTTTCTAAGCCAATAGAAACCTTGCATTTCCAGCTTCAGACGCTAAAACATGGGCCAACTTTATCTTCTATTGATTTGAAAAAAAGAAGCTGGTTTCTAGAAGCTAGCTTTTTTTTCTAAGCCAATAGAAACCTTGCATTTCCAGCTTCAGACGCTAAAACATGGGCCAAGTTTATTTTCTGTTGGTTTGAAAAAAAGAAGCTGGTTTCTGGAAGCTAGCGACTTTTTCTAAGCCAATAGAAACCTTGCATTTCCAGCTTCAGACGCTAAAATATGAGCCAACTTTATCTTCTATTGATTTGAAAAAAAGAAGCTGGTTTCTAGAAGCTAGCTTTTTTTTCTAAGCCAATAGAAACCTTGCATTTCCAGCTTCAGACGCTAAAACATGGGCCAACTTTATCTTCTATTGATTTGAAAAAAAGAAGCTGGTTTCTAGAAGCTAGCTTTTTTTTCTAAGCCAATAGAAACCTTGCATTTCCAGCTTCAGACGCTAAAACATGGGCCAAGTTTATTTTCTGTTGGTTTGAAAAAAAGAAGCTGGCTTCTGGAAGCTACCTTCTTTTTCTAAGCCAATAGAAACCTTGCATTTCCAGCTTCAGACGCTAAAACACGAGTCAAATTTATCTTCTGTTGGTTTGAAAAAAAGAAGCTGGCTTCTGGAAGCTACCTTCTTTTTCTAAGCCAATAGAAACCTTGCATTTCCAGCTTCAGACGCTAAAACACGAGTCAAATTTATCTTCTGTTGGTTTGAAAAAAAGAAGCTGGCTTCTGGAAGCTATCTTCTTTTTCTAAGCCAATAGAAACCTTGCATTTCCAGCTTCAGACGCTAAAACACGAGTCAAATTTATCTTCTGTTGGTTTGAAAAAAAGAAGCTGGCTTCTGGAAGCTACCTTCTTTTTCTAAGCCAATAGAAACCTTGCAATTCCAGCTTCAGACGCTAAAACATGGGCCAAGTTTATCTTCTATTGGTTTGAAAAAAAAAGAAGCTGGTTTCTAGAAGTTGTGGTGCAATGCTAGCTTAAGAGAATCGTCTTGAGTGTCTTCCCTCAAGAATTTCGCGTGCGCGTCCCAATTCCTTTACCATGCAGACGATCAAACGCGACATAAAAAATTGTTTTTTAACGCACTGGAACAAACCAATAGATTTTGCTCAGGTTAGTCCATACAACACGTACACCCACAATGGTTACTTATTCTATTTTAGTTAAATATAGCGTCAACTTTGCAAGATGCGCTTGGGCGGCATTTTTTTCGTTGGAATATTGTTAGTAAACGCGTTGTACGAGGTCTTGTCCTAAATCTAAAACCAAACTAAGCACAACCGATTCATTCATTCCAATGCAGGAGTAACGCAGAAAAACTGAAAATTTCCTTTTTCGGCTGTAGTTCCAAAATGGCTTTTTATAAAAAAATTCTGGGGAAAAATTTTCAGGAGGTCAAAAAAGCTATTAAACGATACCAAACTCGACTTTTTATCACATCGACACTAGGCGTCGTGACGTTCAACTTTTCATTTTCTTATAGGAAAAATTACTCAGTAGACTTGTTTGGTATCAGAATTTAGCCTACAGAGTAATTTTTGTAAAAAAATGATAGGTCCCCCATAAAAAATTAAAAATTAAACGTCGCGACGCTTAGCGTCGATGTGATAAAAAGTCAAGTTTGGTATCGTTTGATAGCTTTTTTAATATCATGAAGATTTTTCCCTAAAATTTTTTTTCTAAAATAAGGCATTTTGGAACTACAGTCGAAAACCGAATATGCCAATTTTCAGTTTTTTTGCGTTATTTCGGAAACTATTTAGAATTTTGAAATTTTCGAAACGGGTTCTTAAATGTCATCAAAATATGCAACTTTCTGCTCATTTAACCGAGTTGGAAAATGGAAGGCGTTCACTAGACTTTTGATACGTTGCTTCGAGCTCTTTAGGATTTAGTACGTTAATTCTTGACCATACATAAATTTAATTAAGGTATAATTCTAGAATATCCATAATATGAACTATGATTAATTGAAGTTCAGAGTTTTTTTTGTAAAATATTCGATACAAAGAGCGAAAAAATTTTATTCGTCGCTTTTGTATTAACAAATGATAAAAGTCATAGTCACAAGATAAATATGTTTTTGTACTTTTAATTATATTACATATCAGTACTTTATTGGCTTAAATATAAGCCAAATTTTTTTAAATAAATAAGTGATGTTTAAAAAATACTGAAACAAAAAGTCCAAACTTAAAAAAAACTTTTCATCATACAATAAATGCACATAATTTTTTGGAATGCAGTCTTAATTGAGTTACTTTTTTATTTGGTCTGTATATCTTAATTAATTTAAAATGGACCAAAACAAAAATTTGAAAATGTTTTCTTTTAAATTCGTGGTTTATAAGTTAAAGTTACGCATATTGTTTCGGTACGGCCTCCTCCTGACCCACCACTTTTTGGCGAGTCTTCTAATTCGACCGAAGGAGGACTCGGGCAAGAACATAAGTCGTTTTTACCTTTAAAACTGCCAGATCTTGACAAACCGTCGTATTTTATTTTAAAACTACCAGATCTCGATTGCGATCCTTTTTTCTCTCCTCGATTTTTAAAGCTACAATTTTCAATATAAATAAAACGTGATTTTAAATAACAAACAAACCTGTTAGATCTTGAACCGTTTTCTTTATTTCTCCTACTACTAGATCGGTGTAAATAGTTTCTTTTATCTCTCGAGTTTGTACGACGAACGCTCGGTTTTTTCTGTATCGATTCCGCACTTAATGATAGCCCTACGGTACCAACTAGAAATGAATAAATAAAATAAACAAAAATCCACGTTTTTACATTTACCTATCGTTCCGGAAGATGATTTTCTTAATAAGGCGTTAGTTAAAGCGGAAACGTTTGCATCTGCTAAAGCTAAATCTAAAGAACCTCCACAACTTGCACACTCAACCGATGGCGTTAAAAACCACTGTGAGCGTGTAAGCATACGTGCTCTTTGCCTTTCGTGTACTTGAGGTAAATAGCTTAAGCTACGCGTACTTTCGGCGTAACGATTTACAGCTCGTAGCTCTTCGAGCGTCATTCTTGGGGCGGAATGAGTTTGACTAGTTTTCGATGAGTGGCTATCACTTGATGAATTAGAATTAGTACCAGTCTAAAAATATCATAATTTGATCATCAATTTTAAACTACAGTCAAACCCCTATTTAGTGATCCAACATCACTAAATTGGACTTCGACTGTATTTAAATTAATCTAACCTGATAAATTCCGTTTTGTTCGAGCGAAATGGAAAGGCGAGTGCACGATTCCAATAAGTTGTGTTCCGCTATCATTCCAAGAGACGTACTCGGCGCTTGAGATGGTAATCCGGCTTCTGCTAAGGCCGGTGTCGACTGACCTTTTTCAACTTGCGCTAACGCTGCGAATAAATGAATAAATGTTATCAAAGTGTTTTAATTGTAACGTTATCTTGTGAGATGTGTGCACAAATTCTAACTATAGGTGCAAAAGCTGCTTTTCTGGTCTATTACTGGCATAAACAGTACGTAAATAAATACATATACAGTCAAAACCGGTTATAGCGACACCGCTTTGTACGACTATCCGTTATAACGATCGAATTTTGCGGTCCCTTCGAAGTCGTTATAACCGCTTTCGACTGTAGGTATACAGTACAAACTAAACTTTAATTAAATAGAGTTAGGAGAAACGTGTTCATAAACAAATTTCCTGCGGCGTATTGTGATTGGCTCCAGTACAAACCGGCAGTTGTTAGGAGAGACCTTCCCTTCTGTAATCCAGAACTTTATGACTACTTGTCTAATCAATTATTATCTATGTGTAGATACGTACCTTTCCATTAATTAATTTATATTACAACGTGCAAATTAATAAGAGCCGGTCGTACCATTGTGCAAAGTGTGCACTGAGTATGTGCAAAGTGTGCACTGAGTATGTGCAACATAACAATTTCTTAAGACCAAATATTTAGGACTTCCGCTTGTAACCGTTAGCGACTTTAATATCCGGTTGATATCACTAACAGTCATAATTCCTGATAGGGTAAGGTACAAAGATGGCAATGACATATTTGTATATAGGAAATAAACGCCTAATTAGTGCGAAAAGTTCAATTAAACTTGGTGTAATTTAAAAAACAGATGTTGTTTTTACCCAACTTTCTCACTAATTAGACTCTTATTTTCTACATACAAATATGTCATTGCCTTCTTTGAACCTTCCCCTATCAGGAATTATGACTATTAGTGATCTCAACCGGATATTAAAATTGTTAACGGTTAGCGCCCTTACGGGCGAGAAAGTTGATATTTAGACGTTTCGCTCGTAACGGTTAGCGACTGTAATATCCGGTTGATATCACTAATAGTCATAATTCCCGATAGGATTAGGTTCAAAGAAGGCAATGACATATTTGTATTTAGGAAATAAGAGCTTAATTAGTGAGAAGGGTCCAGTTGAACTTGGTGTAATTTAAAAAAAAATAAGGAGTGTTGTTTTTACCCAACTTTCTCATTAATTAGGCTCTTATTTCCTATATACAAATATGTCATTGCCTTCTTTGAACCTTACCTTATCAGTAATTATGATTATTAGTGATAGCAACCTCTTAACATACTACGAAATTAGAAAAATTAAATGTGTTCTCCACAAAACGGGATGACCAGCTCTCAGAGAAATAAAAAATAAGAAAAACTAAGAAAAGAAAAATACAAAAATTTATTATTAAAAAAAATATCACAGTGTTAATGATGTAATAATATTATACAATGCTAACTATTTTTTAAAAATTATAATACTCTATTAACGACATATTTAATAATTAATAAATTTTACTTAAAAATATAAATTAATAATACCCGAATTAATATTAATTTGTAAATGTATTTATATACAAAAAGAAAATAAATTATACGGTAATAACGCTATTTGTATCTACTTTGTTATTACCTTCCAATCCATATTTTAAATGCCAGCGTTCACACTCGCACTGCAACCAAGTCTTCTCGGCTTCTAAGGACAACTGTCCTACAAAAACAAAAAACGCACTCAAAAAATCACTCAAAACCGTGCTTTATTAATTAAATTAATAAAAATCGAGCAGAACAAAACAATAAAAATCAAAAACATACCTAATAAATAATGTTCCAAAGCGGCATACTCACTAGCGTACAGTTGTTGCGCCGTATGCCCTTTAGGAGGTGGTGGTGGATATTGAAACGAACAAATCCACTCTCCTTGTACTCTTAAAACGCGACCACTAACACGAGCGTAAAATTCGTAATTTTCTCGCCCAAATAAGTCTGCCGAAGCAAATTCTTCTATAAGGTGCTTCATAACGCGTGTAGCGACCTTAGAACAAAATAATATTTATAATACAACTTTAAAAGCTTAATTAACAACGAAAAAGCAATGAGTGGGTTTGTAACAAGCTTTTATGAACGATTAAAATTATAAATTGTGAGCTACTTATAAAAATTACTATTCTACAAGTGCAAATACGAAATACAATAGTTACTTACGGTAACTTCGGCCTGTATGCAGTAAACGAAGCAGTGTACAGCATAAACATTAAATTAATGCACAAAATATATTAGTTTAGTTTATTTTACATTGTTACAACATACAGGGTTAATCAAATTTGGTTCTCACATCTCACTATTGTAATTTTGGAAATTGTAAGAGATAAGAAGTCCATCAAATTAGAATAAAGTGGTATTAAAGACTGGCATTTATTAGAAAAAAAATTCACATTTTCCTGCAAATAATCGAAGCCTCCAATAATTGGAGGCTTCGATTCTCTCAGCCTCCAAACAAATTGTCTTTGACCGGTAAACCATTCTTACCGTTCTTCATAGTTAATATACTATAAACATTATCAATTTTTTGCTATTTTCCAAGCCTCCTTTCAAAACATAATGCCCCAAAAATTAAAAAATCAAAATCACCAGTCTCTAAGTTCAACCTTCACCTTTAACATATTTTTTGAATTTTTGCAATAGAGCCCCTAATTTTAAAGATCTCAGGGAATAAAAATGTGCCTGAACCCCATTTATTTCTAATAGCATAAATACCACCCTTAACGTCCAATTACGCAATTTCATCCCATTTTAATAGACCTTATATCTCTTACCATTTCCAAAATTACAATAGTGAGAGTCAAATTTAAATAACTGCTCTATCTACTTTAAAAAAAATTCAAAATTTGATAATTTGAGTACACAAAATGAGGACAAAAATTCGATTTTTTGAACTGTACTTAAGTGTACAGGGTGTTACTCTGTATATTTAATTTAAAAAAAAGGTGCGAATTCTTTATCGATTTTATATGAGTAGATTAAAACCATCTAACAAACAAAAAAATTATAAAAAACAATTTTTCCTTTAATTTAGCTGGTGTTGATAAATTGAGGCGATTTAACTTTTTTAATTAATATTAGTAGGCATTCCTCCTTAGGGAGCCCCATCCTATTAAAGGGTGTAAACAAAAAGTCATTTAAAACGTTAAATTTCAATTATTTACCTACATACAATTAATTTAATTAACGTGTCCATGAACTTGCCATGTTTTGTATATTTCCCTTATAGTCCAGTCAAAAAGATGAAATCGAGGGCTAACCTCAGAACGAAAGTCAAAAGGCTAAATATTTGCATAAACTTATATTTTGACGTTCTAAAGCCTTGCTCAAAAGTCTCCTACAATCTCGTGTCCACGTTTCAAAATATTTAAGGTCAAAGCTCACAGAAATAGTTTTTTGCAAATATATCGTTTCCTATGGATCATACGTCATTAGAGGTCTTTATAAAACTTGTAAATCATAAAATTTTCTACAAATTTCATCTAATTCGTTTTTTTGTACGATCAACTGTTTTCAAAATACAGCGCGTAGAGTGGGAGGCGCGCAAGCTTTTATAGGATTATTTGAAATAATGTAAAAAGCATCAACTACAGGTATAAGGAATGGTAATGCAAAACGATAGTAAATTTATTTCTGCATCCAAAACTGTCAAAAAATACAGGGTGTTCCATTTAAAATTAAAAAGCTTTTTAGGTTTGAAATTTCCTCTAAAAGTCAGCACTTTTTGAACACCCTGTAAATTATTAGGTATAGTGAATGGTAATACAAAACGATAGTAAATTTATTTCTGCATTCAAAACTGTCAAAAAATACAAGGTGTTCCATTTAAAATTAAAAAGTTTTTTATGTTTGAAATTTTCTCTAAAAGTCAGCACTTTTTGAACACCCTGTAAATTATTAGGTATAGGGAATGGTAATGCAAAACGATAGTAAATTTATTTCTGCATCCAAAACTGTCAAAAAATACAGGGTGTTCCATTTAAAATTAAAGTTTTTTAGGTTTGAAATTTTCTCTAAAAGTCAGCACTTTTTGAACACCCTGTAAATTATTAGAGAAAAATTGTAACATCAGAACTTAGTATAAGGTTCTCAGAAAAATTTCTGAAACTTACGTAGCTCCTGCTATCATTAAAACGTCAGTGTGCAATTTTCAAGAAAAGTGCGCAAACGTCACTTTTTTTAGGAAGTTCAATTTTTCTAAGAAACAGTTGAAAATCGGTATAGGAACATGTTATTAAGTTAGATTTAGAAATTTTTGTAGAATCCATAAATATAAAAAAATTTATAGTATTCCATTTAAAATAAAAAAGTTAGTGTTAGCTCGCCTCCCACTCTGCGCACTATATTTCGAGAACGGTTGATCGCACAAAAAAATGAATCAGATCAAATTTGTAGAGAATTTTATGATCTACAAGTTTTATAATAACCTCTAATTATTTGTGATGCATGGAAAACGAGATATTTGCAAAAAAACATTTCTGTGACCTTTGACCATGAATATCTTGACACGCGAACACGAGATTATGAAGCAAGTCTTTAGAACGTTAAAACATAGGTTTATGCAAATATTTAGCTTTCTGACTTTCATAACCCTTATTTGACTGGACTTTATGAACATGTACATCACTCATTCCATTTGTAGACAGATCGATTCAATTGTGGAAATTAAATTAATTTTTAGGTGTTTGTATATCAATAGAGTAGATAATAAAAATAAATTTATTTTGCTCGTGTGGTGCAATGAAAAAAAAATTATTTAAAGGTAGAGAACATCTTAGGGTCAGAGTTCAAGAAGGTAATAATGATTAAATACCTCTAGGGCTATCACTTTAGCTCAAATGAAAACATCAAAAGATGTGCTGTAGACAGTTGTTATTGTAAGCAGTTTCGAGAGTTCCACTCAAGAGATAATTGTAGTAATTTCACAACTTTTGTTATAAACAAACACATAAAATCTTTGCAAGACAAATCAAAAATATTTAAACAAGGGAACGCTTTAATTAAAACAGTTGGCTTTAATTTATCAACACCCTGTACAAGGATTGGTCTGAAAAATTCTATAAAAATCTATTTATCCCTTCTAAACATGCACGCAAGTAAAATACAAAAGTTAATATATGTACAGCATTTTTTTTTTAATAATTTATAATTGGTTTAACTTTATCTAATCACTTTTATGAAACAATAAATTCTAAAAACTCAAAGCCAAGAGATGTTATCGTAAATAATAATCATAAAAAATTCTATTATCTTTTGTTAAACTAAGCTTACCCACTCATACTATAAAATTAGTTATTTTTAATTAAAAAAAATGAAAAAAACTATTCATATGTGCGAAATATACCTTAAATCTGATAACATCTTCCATTTTGGCAGTTTTACCATCGCTGACACAAGTATGAAAAAAACTCGGAGCTACACTTACACCTAAAGCTTCTGAAGTCATTCCTGTACTTGCCCTTTCACTATTTGAAGCTATAACCCTGAATGTTCCGAATAATAATACTAATAATCTTTGTGTATAAACGGGTAGAGATGCAATTAATCTACAAATAAAATTAACGTAAAAAATTACTTTAACACAAATGGAAAAACAAACCTATGAATCTCATCTCTCTGTACTTGTACATCAGTCATGTCGATAATTTGAAAAAATTGCAATTCGGCATCTTTTCCAAAAATACCTCCCGGAATTTTACGTAAAAACTTTTTTAAAACGCTCGCGATGGTATAAACACTAAAATTGTCCATATTAAGCAAACGTCCAGTTTGCAAAAAGTGCGTTAACTTCTTCATAGCACCTTGATGTCCCGGAGCACGAAATACATCTTTACGATACGGTGCTTCTTTGTTCAACTTTAGAATCAACACCTGAAGGATTAACAAATGTTTACACTTCAAAAATATGAATAATACAACAACCTTGAATTTTTAAATAATAATTAACTATGCTACACATGTAGGATGAATCAAAAAAAAATTTTTTTGTCTTAATTGTAAGTTGAGTCCTTTCACCGAGACGAATTGAGTTAACAAACTGTTACTTCGATTACAACATTTGAAACTATTTTGGTTTTGAAATTAAAGAAAGTAATTGTTTACTAATTAAAATTAAAACAAAAGATTGTCTTCGATACACATCGTTTATAGCCATATGTTGATAAAATGATTAGTGTAAGGGTTAAACAGTGAAATAGAATGATAATTGTACTTACAAGTAGTGGTCCCGGAATGTCATTTTTACAAACTTCTTCGAGTGGTACTCCAAATTTAACTTTTTCGAGTCTCCGTGGATAAGGTCCCGAAGGATGACCACAAGATGTAACAACATTACTAAAAGTGGCAGCTCGCCTATGCATTCTTGCTGCCCAACTGCTCATTTCATACAAACGGGGCCGAGTTTGGCACAACACTGTTCATCCGAGCATAACCTAACATACAACTATCATAGTTGTATTGTAAATAATACGATATTAATCATCGTTACATGATATATTTACACTATCGATAAATTTACTATGATGTTCCGGTGTTACCTAACCATTTTTAAACACAAATGTTTTTGTTTGCTTTTATTAAACATCTAAAACCACACCTTTGACAATCTAAAAATCAATGGGCGGCAACAACCCGACCGAAACAAATGAAAAGGGATTTTCGGGTTTGACCTCATTTCTAATTAACAAACTTCTCATTTCTTCCAATTACGATTATGTCAAATGAGAAGAATTTTAATTTATTAAAAAATATTTTAACTTTTATTTATTTAAAAAAAATGATTAAATTTCTCAATTATTTAAAAAATTAATTAAAATATGCGAAAATAAATAATAAAATAAATAATCAACATTCAAGATTAAATTACACAAATTCCTCGAACTCGTAATGCATATCAAATACTCATTAAATTAAAGAGTAATTATTGAATAAGTAAGATAATAAGAATAAATAATAATAGCCTGTGTAGGGATTCACTTATTTTTCGATAACCAGCGATACCGTTAACTAGCGATTGAAGCATGTTTCGATTTTGTAACTCATGATTTTCGATTTTTATGGATAAATATGTCTATAGCTACCGAAAATCGTTAATATATCACTATTATCTCGGTACCTAACGACATATTTATAAACACAAATTTTTAACTTTGAATTTCAAAATTAATATTGAACGAATTCGGCAGTTAACGATGTGTAGGAGGGATTCATTAACTTTTTCGATAGCGAGCGATATCGTTAACTAGCGATTGAAGCCATGTTTCAATTTTGTAACTCAAAATTTTCGATTTTTGTGGATAAGTTTAAGTATGTCTAAATGTCTATAGCTACCAAAAATCGGTAATTTCTCAGTACCTAACGACATATTTATACAAAGAAATCTGTAACTTTGAATTACAAAATTAATACTTATTAACGATAAATATACAGTTAACGATGTCGCTAGCTAGCGATTGAAGTCATGTTTCGATTTTGCTACTCAAAGTTTTCTATTTTTGTGGATAAATATGTCTACAGCTACCGAAAATCGTTAATTTGTCTCTATTTTCGCGGTACCTAACGACGTATTTATCTACATAAATCTCTATCTTTGAATTTTAAAATTCATAATTAACGAATTCGGCAGTTAACGACGTCGCTAGCTATCGAATTTAGTTAGCGAATCCAGTGTACAGATTCATTAACTTTTTCGGTAGCTAACGATATCGTTAACTAGCGATTGACGTCATGTTTCGATTTTGCTACTCAAAGTTTTCTATTTTTGTGGATAAATATGTCTACAGCTACCGAAAATCGTTAATTGGTCTCTGTTTTCGCGGTACCTAACGACGTATTTATCTACATAAATCTCTAACTTTGAATTTTAAAATTAATAATTAACGAATTCGGCAGTTAACGACGTCGTTAGCTATCGAATTTAGTTAGTGAATCCAGTGTCGAGATTCATTAACTTTTTCGGTAGCTAACGATATCGTTAACTAGCGATTGAAGTCATGTTTCGATTTTGCTACTCAAAGTTTCCGATTTCTGTGGATAAATATGTCTACAGCTACCGACAATCGTTAATTTGTCTCTATTTTCGCGGTACCTAACGACGTATTTATCTACATAAATCTCTAACTTTGAATTTTAAAATTCATAATTAACGAATTCGGCAGTTAATGACGTCGCTAGCTATCGAATTTAGTTAGTGAATCCAGTGTACAGATTCATTAACTTTTTCAGTAGCTAACGATATCGTTAACTAGTGATTGAAGTCATGTTTCGATTTTGCTACTCAAAGTTTTCTATTTTAGTGGATAAATATGTCTACAGCTACCGAAAATCGTTAATTCGTCTCTATTTTCGCGGTACCTAACGACGTATTTATCTACATAAATCTTTAACTTTGAATTTTAAAATTCATAATTAACGAATTCGGCAGTTAACGACGTCGCTAGCTATCGAATTAAGTTAGAGAATCCAGTGTACAGATTCATTAACTTTTTCGGTAGCTAACGATATCGTTAACTATCGATTGAAGTCATGTTTCGATTTTGTTACTCAAAGTTTTCTATTTTTGTGGATAAATATGTCTACAGTTACCGAAAATCGTTAATTTGTCTCTATTTTCGCGGTACCTAACGACGTATTTATCTACATAAATCTCTAACTTTGAATTTTAAAATTCATAATTAACGAATTCGGCAGTTAACGATGTCGCTAGCTATCGAATTTAGTTAGTGAATCCAGTGTAGAGATTCATTAACTTTTTCGGTAGCTAACGATATCGTTAACTAGCGATTGACGTCATGTTTCGATTTTGCTACTCAAAGTTTTCTATTTTTGTGGATAAATATGTCTACAGCTACCGAAAATCGTTAATTTGTCTCTATTTTCGCGGTACCTAACGACGTATTTATCTACATAAATCTCTAACTTTGAATTTTAAAATTAATAATTAACGAATTCGGCAGTTAACGACGTCGTTAGCTATCGAATTTAGTTAGTGAATCCAGTGTCGAGATTCATTAACTTTTTCGGTAGCTAACGATATCGTTAACTAGCGATTGAAGTCATGTTTCGATTTTGCTACTCAAAGTTTCCGATTTCTGTGGATAAATATGTCTACAGCTACCGACAATCGTTAATTTGTCTCTATTTTCGCGGTACCTAACGACGTATTTATCTACATAAATCTCTAACTTTGAATTTTAAAATTCATAATTAACGAATTCGGCAGTTAATGACGTCGCTAGCTATCGAATTTAGTTAGTGAATCCAGTGTACAGATTCATTAACTTTTTCAGTAGCTAACGATATCGTTAACTAGTGATTGAAGTCATGTTTCGATTTTGCTACTCAAAGTTTTCTATTTTAGTGGATAAATATGTCTACAGCTACCGAAAATCGTTAATTCGTCTCTATTTTCGCGGTACCTAACGACGTATTTATCTACATAAATCTTTAACTTTGAATTTTAAAATTCATAATTAACGAATTCGGCAGTTAACGACGTCGCTAGCTATCGAATTAAGTTAGAGAATCCAGTGTACAGATTCATTAACTTTTTCGGTAGCTAACGATATCGTTAACTATCGATTGAAGTCATGTTTCGATTTTGTTACTCAAAGTTTTCTATTTTTGTGGATAAATATGTCTACAGTTACCGAAAATCGTTAATTTGTCTCTATTTTCGCGGTACCTAACGACGTATTTATCTACATAAATCTCTAACTTTGAATTTTAAAATTCATAATTAACGAATTCGGCAGTTAACGATGTCGCTAGCTATCGAATTTAGTTAGTGAATCCAGTGTAGAGATTCATTAACTTTTTCGGTAGCTAACGATATCGTTAACTAGCGATTGACGTCATGTTTCGATTTTGCTACTCAAAGTTTTCTATTTTTGTGGATAAATATGTCTACAGCTACCGAAAATCGTTAATTTGTCTCTATTTTCGCGGTACCTAACGACGTATTTATCTACATAAATCTCTAACTTTGAATTTTAAAATTAATAATTAACGAATTCGGCAGTTAACGACGTCGTTAGCTATCGAATTTAGTTAGTGAATCCAGTGTCGAGATTCATTAACTTTTTCGGTAGCTAACGATATCGTTAACTAGCGATTGAAGTCATGTTTCGATTTTGCTACTCAAAGTTTCCGATTTCTGTGGATAAATATGTCTACAGCTACCGACAATCGTTAATTTGTCTCTATTTTCGCGGTACCTAACGACGTATTTATCTACATAAATCTCTAACTTTGAATTTTAAAATTCATAATTAACGAATTCGGCAGTTAATGACGTCGCTAGCTATCGAATTTAGTTAGTGAATCCAGTGTACAGATTCATTAACTTTTTCAGTAGCTAACGATATCGTTAACTAGTGATTGAAGTCATGTTTCGATTTTGCTACTCAAAGTTTTCTATTTTAGTGGATAAATATGTCTACAGCTACCGAAAATCGTTAATTCGTCTCTATTTTCGCGGTACCTAACGACGTATTTATCTACATAAATCTTTAACTTTGAATTTTAAAATTCATAATTAACGAATTCGGCAGTTAACGACGTCGCTAGCTATCGAATTAAGTTAGAGAATCCAGTGTACAGATTCATTAACTTTTTCGGTAGCTAACGATATCGTTAACTATCGATTGAAGTCATGTTTCGATTTTGTTACTCAAAGTTTTCTATTTTTGTGGATAAATATGTCTACAGTTACCGAAAATCGTTAATTTGTCTCTATTTTCGCGGTACCTAACGACGTATTTATCTACATAAATCTCTAACTTTGAATTTTTTAATTCATAATTAACGAATTCGGCAGTTAACGACGTCGCTAGCTATCGAATTTAGTTAGTGAATCCAGTGTAGAGATTCATTAACTTTTTCGGTAGCTAACGATATCGTTAACTAGCGATTGACGTCATGTTTCGATTTTGCTACTCAAAGTTTTCTATTTTTGTGGATAAATATGTCTACAGCTACCGAAATCGTTAATTGGTCTCTGTTTTCGCGGTACCTAACGACGTATTTATCTACATAAATCTCTAACTTTGAATTTTAAAATTAATAATTAACGAATTCGGTAGTTAACGACGTCGCTAGCTATCGAATTTAGTTAGTAAATCCAGTGTAGGGACTCATTAACTTTTTCCATGGCCTCTTAACTTTCTTTTAGAAAAATTACAAAGAATCAAAATTTAAAATTTGTAAACAATTCAAAAACCCTTTGCACTCAAAAGTGACCGTTATTCCTAGCAAAATTAATCCCTGTCTTCAAGTCTTTGGTTACTCTTAGTAGTTCTTAAAAGAAAAACAAATTAAAAATTATTAGTACTTTATTTTTAATCCTATAAATAAAATTTTAATATAAAATTACTTACATATAGTTATGTACATACAGCTAATATAACAGCCTATAAATTTGAGGCACACTTGGTAATTTGCTAACCTAATTGTTAATACGTAGGAGAAGGTACTGGAGAAGGAGGGGGTGGTAAAGGACTAAAATAGGTCGACGATCGACTACTCGGAGAAGGAGGACAGCTTTCACTGTGACAATGAGATCTGGGTGTGGGTGGTGGTGGAAAAGGACCATCGTGGTAACGGCTACGAGTAGGATAATTATAATCGCTTTCATCACAAACGTCTGTTGAACAAGGAGTAGGTGGTGGAGGTTGATTAATGAGTTTATAATGACGATACGGTCGATAACGAGATGAAGGGCTACTATTTCGAGTTGAAGCGGCAGTTGTTGCAGGACTCGGTGGTGGATTTAAAGTTTCACAAGGATATCCGATTAAACTCGAATCATTTGTACTACTCGAGGCCCCAGTTATATTATCTCGATTGTAACTGGAACTTCTTACAACATCCGGAATACCTTTATGAATTATGTTTTGTGTTTTCATGGGTAAATGAACTTGAATTGGATTTAATGGATCTTCAGATTGATCACGCAAAATAACGTCGTTACCGTTAATTCTTTTACGAATTAAAAATATTAAAATACCTAATACGACAACAACTAAACCAACACATAAAATTGTAATTAGTAATGTGTTAGAGTTGCTTTTTGTACTTGAAGTATATTTTTTAGCGTCCACACATACGGACGTTTTTTCATCTGCGCCGTCAGCACAATTATCCATTCCATCACATAATAAACTCACTGGGATACAAACATCAGTTAAAGGACACCTGTACTCATCTGGACTTTTACAACAAATTGCTTCGTCGTAACGATCCGAACACTGAGGAATACCATCGCATACTTGTATTTGATCGATACACTGTCCATTTTGGCACTTGAATTGATCGGCGCGACATGTGGGACATCCCGCTTCGTCAGAACCATCCGGACAGTCTCTCTGACCGTCACATCTCCACGCAACAGGGATGCAGTCTTTATTACTAGGCGCTTGAGTCGAACATGTGAAGTGATCGTTTCCGCAATTATGCAAAGCAGAACATGTTCTTTTGTCATCTTGTAAAGCCAATCCTTGTGGACAGGCACACACAGGACTTGTACCGTTAATAATACATAAATGAGAACATTTTTTTGGACGTAATTGAAAACAAGAATGATTAACATCTGGCTGTTTAACAGAAACCAGATCGAGAATAAGAGAGGCGTGTGTTAAGACGACAGAACGGGAGCTTCCTGTTTTTAATTCTAATCGCTGAAGTTGTTGTATTTCACGATCTAACCAGTACAACCAACCAGAGTGAATTGCTAATTGCGTCACTCTAGAGTTGCTCTCATTAAACACCACATGCCTGCAATTAATTTACTTAAAATTTTATTTATAAACGCTTTTGAACAACTTACTGATTTTCACCATCGATATTGCACATGTAAATGCTGTGGCCTTGGGCCCAAACGATTAAATCGTTTTCGGCATCAACTGCTATTGCTGCAATATCGCTTCCTTTAGTTATTACGATTCGTTGGGTGCCGTCCATGCGAGTTCTAACTAGCTGAGGTGTTGTACCAATGTCGGTATAAAATAACAATCTGTAAAACACAAATTAAACTTATAGTCCAAGCAAAGAAGATGAAATAAAGGACTAACTTCGGAATGAAAGTCAGAAAACCAAATAGTTCAAGGTCAAACGTCACAAAAATCGTTTTTATGCCAATATCTCGTTTCCTATGCGTTATACGTCATTAGAGGTTATTATGAAACTTGTAGATCATAAAATTCTCTACAAATTTGATCTAATTCATTTTTTTGTACGATCAACCGTTCTAGAAATACAGCGCGTAGAGTGGGAGGAGCGTAAGGTTATGAATTTAGGATTATATAGAATAATGTAAAAAGCATAAACAATAGGTATAGGTTATGGTAATGCAAAACAATAGTACATTTCTTTCTGCATCCAAAACTGTCAAAAAATACAGGGTGTTCCATTTAAAATTAAAATTTTTTTTAGGTTTGGAATTTCCTCATAGTCAGCACTTTTTGAACACTCTGTAAATTATTAGGTTTAGGGAATGGTAATGCAAAACGATAGTAAATTTATTTCTGCATCCAAAACTGTCAAAAAATACAGGGTGTTCCATTTAAAATTAAAAAGTTTTTTAGGTTTGAAATTTCCTCGTAACGTCAGCACTTTTTGAACACCCTGTAAATTATTAGGTATAGGGAATGGTAATGCAAAACGATAGTAAATTTATTTCTGCATCCAAAACTGTCAAAAAATACAGGGTGTTCCATTTGAAATTAAAAAGTTTTTTAAGTTTGGAATTTCCTCTAAAAGTCTGCACTTTTTGAACACCCTGTAAATTATTAGGTATAGTGCATGGTAATGCAAAACAATAGTAAATTTATTTCTGCATCCAAAACTGTCAAAAAATACAGGGTGTTCCATTTGAAATTAAAAAGTTTTTTAAGTTTGGAATTTCCTCTAAAAGTCTGAACTTTTTGAACACCCTATAAATTATTAGGTATAGTGCATGGTAATGCAAAACGATAGTAAATTTATTTCTGCATCCAAAACTGTAAAAAAATACAGGGTGTTCCATTTAAAATTAAAAAGTTTTTTAGGTTTGGAATTTTTTAAAAATCTGCACTTTTTGAACACCCTGTAAATTATTAGGTATAGTTCATGGTAATGCAAAACGATAGTAAATTTATTTCTGCATCCAAAACTGTCAAAAAATACAGGGTGTTCCATTTGAAATTAAAAAGTTTTTTAAGTTTGGAATTTCCTCTAAAAGTCAGCACTTTTTGAACACTCTGTAAATTATTAGAGAAAAATAGTAACATCATAACTTATTCTACGGTTCTTAGAAAAATATCTGAAACTTACGTAGCTCCTATTATCATCGTAACGTCAGTAAGCGATTTTCAAAAAAGGACGTGCAAACGTCACCTTTTTTTAGAAAATTCAATTTTTCTAAAAAACAGTTAAAAATCGGTATAGGATCATGTTATTAAGTTGGATTTAGAAATTTTTGTAGAATCCATAAATAAAAAAAAAATTGTATTTTATTTAAAATAAAAAAGTTAATGTTAGCGCGCCACCCGCTCTCCGCGCTATATTTCGAGAACTCTAATAACATGTGATGCATAGTAAACGCGATATTAGCAAAAAACGATTTTTGTGACCTTTGCCGTTGTATATCTTGACACTTTTGAGCAATTCTTTAGAAAGTCAAAACATAGGTTTGTGCAAATATTTAACTTTCCGACTTTCATGCCGAGGTTAAATCCTTATTTGACTGAACTAAAATAAAATTTAGAAAATCTCACCGTTTAGTTGGATGTATTGCAATAAGACGTGGTTTTTCACCTTTTCTTTGAACGACCACACCCACTGTCGAACTGTTATCAAGACGAGTGACATTAACGACATCTTGGGAAGCACAAGACCAAAACAATAAACGCCCTAAAGCGTCTATTGCTATATCAAATGGATTTAGACCTTGATTACCTGCTATGATAATTGCAACATGCAAACCTGTATCAGAAGCGCGTTTGATCGAATGGGTTTTTCCTTCAACCTAAGTAACAAAATTGTAGTTTTATTCAAAACCTTAAGAGGGCGCTTTCTAACGAACGGGCGGGAAAGTTCATATTTAGACATTCCGCTCGTAACCGTTAGCGACTTTAATATCCGGTTGATATCACTAATAGTCATAATTCCTGATACAGTAAGGTTCAAAGAAGGCAATGACATATTTGTATATAGAAAATAAGAGCGTAAATAGTGAGAAAAGTCCAACTGAACTTCGTGTAATTTAAAAAAACAGAGGATGTTGTTTTTACCCCAACTTTCTCACAAATATGTCATTGCCTTCTTTGAACTTTACCCTATCAGGAATTATGACTATTAGTGATATCAAGAGTATATTAAAGTCGCTAACAGATACGAGCGAAATGTCTAAATATCAACTTTACCGCCCATTCGTTAGAAACCACCCAAGTTAATAAACTAACGTACCCAGTATAAATAATGATTAACTGGATCAAAATCTATCGCTTTAACTCCTTTAAGACCTTGAATTGGTAATACTGCTTCGGGCGAGTCTAAAGTATCTGGTAAAAGGCGCACAGCTAAGTTGCGTTGACTGTAAATCATAAACCGTTTGGGCGCTGAAAAAATTATAATAAATCGATTGTTTAGAAATTAAAAAAATTAATATTTACGTATGCAAGTGTTGTTGTAAATTATATAATGTGTGGGGCAAGCGCAAGTAAACGAAATTGTTTCTTCTTGATTTTGGGACGGTTGAGCTAGACATAAATGAGAGCAACCCCCGTTATTGACGCCACACTGGTTGAAACCCTTTTGTCTCGACGAATGAAAAATTAATAAATCGGTTGCACTTTCTGAGAGATGATGGACTTTGCTACGATTTGATGTGTTGGTAATGTCTACTTTGGATATTTCACCTAAAAGTTTAGCAATTTAGCAGTAGCAATATCAATATTAGGATGAACAGATCAGTAAAAGGGCAAGCAGATATACAGGGCGCTTCATTGATATGACTTAACCATCTTAAATACCTCCCTAGCAGTTTGAAATAAGGCATGCATGTAAATACAAAAGTTATTCAACTCCTTAAGGAGCATAACTTAAAATTATTTTCATCTCTACAGGGTGTTGTATTACAGCTCGGCGAGAAAAGATTAGATTTTTTTTAATGGAACACCCTGTATATTTTTCTATATTTTGACTTGGAATTACGTCGCCTACATGGTGATATTAATATTTTTTAATTATTCGGCGGTGTTGCCAAGTTATTAATTTTTTTCTCTAAAAAATGCTTGCAACACTTGTTACTCATTTTCAAATGGCCATAACTCGTTATTTTCAAATGGAACATCCTATATATTTTTACATATTTGGATTATTGGTAAAATTTAGATACTAAATATGCAAAAATATACAGGGTGTTCCATTTGAAAATTAGGAGTTAAGCTCGTTTAAAAATGAATAACTTTGGGTAGCTTTAATGAACACTCTGTACAATTTAATCAAACTTTTTTAATTTCATAGCATAGAGGATACACACATAGAGGTAGTAACAACTACCTAAGAAAAAACTTTCGTTACTATTCCTTGAACAATGGCTTTAGTGCGATTTTATTAAGTTACACGTCTTGCGGACATTTTTTAGAAAAAAAAAATTTATAACTTGGCAAAACCGCCGAGAAATTTAAAAAAATCAATACGGCCATGTAGGCGATTTAATTCCAAGTCGAAATATCGGAAAATATACAAGGTGTTCCATTTAAAAAAATTAAAAATATTCCCGCCGAGCAGTAATACAACACCCAGTAGAGAGGAAAATAATTTTAGGTTATGCTCCTTAAGGAGTTGAATAACTTTTGTATTTAAATGTGTGCCTTATTTTAAATGGCTAAGGAGCTATCAAAGACGATCGTTTCAATGAATCACTCTGTAGTTAGGGGAGAGCTGCCAATGATTAAAGGCCAAGTAAGGAAGATTGATAGATAGATAAAGGAAGTAGATGGAAGTTTGAAAATACACACAGACAGACTCATAGAAAATGAAGTCATTAATTTACCTGTAATTTCATCGCTCCAATATAAAAAATTATTGTACAAAGTTAAAGCGATGGGTTTTTTGATATTGTCTTTAACTAAAACTTCTTTATCCATTCCATTTAAGTCAGTTGAAAATATAGAAGGAATTGCTGTTTCAACAAAATACATTCTCTTTTTATCTTGATCTAAAGTTAACCCAGTAGCGTGACGAGCTTTTAACAAAGTAACAGGATTTGAACCATCCATCGCTGCTCTCTTGATACTATTTGAGTGACCCCACTCAGACCAGTACATATAACTACAAATAATACGTAAAAATAAAATTTTAAAACCAAATACAAAACTAACCCTTCTTGAGGAAAAAGAGCGATGCTGTGAGGCTCGTCGATATCTCTCCAAATTAAAGTTCGTCTGCTCGACCCTTCGAGTCTGGAAACTTCAATCCGATGAGTTGCAGAGTCTGCCCAATAAATATTTTGAGCAATCCAATCGACTGCTATGCCTTCGGGCGAAGCCAAACCTAACTCTACAACTCGTTGAGGATCCGAACCATTACTAAACGCTCTCATTATCATCCTCAACTTGCTGTCGCTCCAATAGATTCGCAAGTTGCTTATGTCAAAATCAACAGAGCTTGCATGTTTCACGCCCGTTATTGGAATGGTCATTTCGTTATTTCCATTTTCAATACTAAGCCTTCCTATGCTATCTTTAAGAGTGTACAAGAGATAAGCTTCCGGTATAACGCACTTATGTCCATCTTTGGTAAGCTCGTATTCAATTTGGCAGGTGCAAACGTAAGTCTTATTGTGGCGATATAAACAAATATGGGAACAACCACCATTGTCTACACCACACGGATTGGTACCATACACTTGATTCAATCGAATCGCTTTCAAACCCATCACGTTAGCGATTTGATCAACGATCACTTCTCGACTACCCCCAGACTCTTTATGAACTCTATCAATTGCGCGTCTTTGCCAATCGGTCCAATATAAATAATCACCCATCAGAGTAAAACCAAAAACATGCGGCAAATTATCATTAATCAGTTCTCGACGATCCGTTCCATCCATATTTGAGTATTCGATCTTATCAGTTTTAGCGTCGCACCAGTAAACTTTAAAATTCTCCAAATCCAAAGTAACCCCATTCGGCCAACCCAAATTACTCGAAATTATAACATCTCTTTCTGACCCATCTAAATTTGAACGTTCAATTTTTGGATTTTTATCGTTCCAATCGGTCCAAAACATCCATCCAATTTCAGGAGCGACAGTTATAGCTCTCGGTTCAAAAAGACCTTCGCTTATTATCACTTTACGATATTTACCGTCCAAGCGAGCTACTTCAATTCGATCCGTTCCGGTGTCAGTCCAATATAAATTTCTAGCAATCCAATCGATTGCTACACCATCTGGATGTTGTATTTCCGTAACGATTACGCCCGTTTGTTCCGAACCATTCAATCTCGCCTTTTGTATTCTTTTAACTACATCGTCGGTCCAATAAATAAAACCTTCAACAGGATCATAGTCGACAGCTATGGTATATTTCATGTTATTGAGCGGTAAAACTTTGTGCGTATAATCTGGCGAGTCTAAGTAAATTATACAAATGTCGGTGCGTGTAGCTAAAATTAACAGTTCTTGTGGTTCGTCAGCACATGTGGTGTTATTGATAAGTTTAATTCCGATTGGACAAGCACACGTAAACCCTGGCTCATAAGGAGCAAGAAGACATAAATGTGAGCACCCGCCGTTATTATTTTCACAAGGATGCGCTTTTATGGGCTGACGACGCGCATCCCATACGTGAATATCCATCGGCACGACATCCGAATGATGAAAAAATTCCTTAGAATCTTGAGTTAAATTTCTATCATAAACGTGAATCGACCTAAAAAGTCAAGTCGAGTATAAGAATAAAGTAACCAAAATCTGCCGGAGTTGGCAAAAATTATGAAGTCAAAAAAAAATTTTCTACTACAAAATCATCAAATACAGTCCCACCAACTTTATTAGCTAGCTGAGGAGGCGTGTCCAGCGCTGTCACAGATTTTGTAGTACACTACGAGTTAAAAGTATTTCAGTCGCTAAATTTGACAAGTAACTATCACTAATATTGCATTAGGTTACTATTAAGACTTTAATATTTAATATTTGAAAAGTACAACTTAGGTACTGTCATTTTGAAAGGTTTTATCGTAACCTAAAATAGCTGTAGATACACGCGACTTTTAGCTATGCCTGTACCTAACCTGAATTCTTTTCCCGCAAAAGATATTTTAAATAAAATTATTTTAGTTAACATATTTTCCGTAACGCAAAATTAGTTGGTGGAGCGCTCCTGACTGCGCCAATCCAAATTTGAGGCGCCCTATGGATGCCCCAAAAAATTCCCGACGGCTCATCAAACTAAATCGTCCCCTCCCACTCTGACAACAGGAGGGACGCCGCGCGCTTCTCGGTTCTCTCGCAATCCCCAAATAGTCACTAAAAATAGACCCTTTTTTGAAAAATTGCAGCGCCCTCTGTATGGAAGTCGTAGAAATTTTCTCGCAGTGGGTAGTAGGGGAAAGTGCAATGTAACCTTGGAGCCCGATCAGAAAGCCTACGATATAATAGGAAAGGTTCCGGACGTCTCGCCGCAAGGGTAATTTCTTGTTCCTCCTCCGTGGGGTGGGTATGAAAGGTATCAAGGAACCGATGCCGGAACGACGATCTATACCCCCTAGAGACGCCCGATCCGGAGTTTAAAATAAATGGTAAAAAAATTTTTTTTGACCTAGCCGAAATTCGGGGGATTTCCTTACACTCGGGATCTGCCGAAGGGATCGGTTCAAATTTGGGCCCGACGACGGTCAGGGGTTCCAGGGTGTCCCAACAGCCGTCGAAATTTTTATTTTTTGCTTACTTTTTGCTGTGCGATATTTCAAAGTCAAAGGACGATTTTTGGAAATTTTAGGACGGCCGCTGGGCGGCCATTTTGTTAGATTTACCAAATCTAAGATCGGGGCGTTTGTGGGGCAACCCTAGCGAACCTAAATCCAAATTTTTGCGACGATCTACGATTTTCGATTTTTTGTCCAATGGAGAGCTATAAATTTTTTTCCATCTCTCCGATTGGTTCGAAATTTGAGGAGAGGATACCTCTAAGCTCACATTTAATAACTGTAAATTTAGAGCTCTTGCATTTGAAGGGTAACCAAGATTTAAATTTTTCCTTAAAAAGTGTCAACAAAATTGAGGTGGGATAATATGTTACCCATAAACTCACAGTCTTATTGTGAAGGTTTCGACGGATTTAGAAAAAAAGCTGTTCCCAGAAATAAAGTTGAGGTGTATTTCTACCGTTAACTCTATTTTTGACCATAGTGCCCTTCTGCACAGGATAATAATAGACAGCTTTTGGATTTTGAAATACAAAAATACATTCTTTAATTCTGTTTAGGATTCAGTTTGTAACCCCAAGCGGCCCACTAAAGTGATTTTTAGGCGTTTAAAATGGCAAAAGTTTTACAGCACATTTATTCTAACATTGTTGCATGTTTTTTTTAATTGCACATAATACAAACCTAAATAAACGTTAATACTGTATAATAATAGGTTAATGCTATTTATTTAAAACTTAATTCGTTGGTATAATTTATAATGCGCAGTTAAGTATTTTAAGGGCACAAACACTCTTTATAGTGCTTGAACTATTATACACAATAAATTTAAAATGATGGTCATATAATTTGTTGCCATTTATAATTAATTACTCTATGCTAAAACTGAAATGTTTGAAAACTTACCAAGTCTTCCAATCGGTCCAATAAAGTTTGTTTTGAAAAAAAGTCAAAGCAAACGGATATTCAAAGCCGTGTTTTAAAATAGTCGATCTATGTTCACCATTATAATCCATTACATCAATAAATAATAGTTTACCGTCGATCCAATAAATTAATTCCGACTCATAATCTATTGTTAAACCATTTGGCCAAAATATTCTTTCAGAAACTAATACTTTACGTGTAGCTTGATCACCATTCATACCGGCTCTTTCAATTTTAGGACCTTCGCCCCAATCGGTCCAAAACATAAGACTAAAAAACAACATTACGCATGTGAGCATTTGAATTGAAATTTAATTTACCCTTTCATAGGAACTAAAGCAATGGCACGTGGTTGGTCAACATCGGTCCAAAATAGAACTTTGCGGTGTTGACCAGAGGTAGTGGCGACTTCGATGCGATTTGTTTCACTGTCGGTCCAATAAATTTTATTTGTAAACCAATCGCAAGCAATTCCATCTGGTGATAATAATCCACCTCCGCTGGTTACAATTTCGACCTTAAAGATATGAATTTGAGATTTAACAAGTATGGTTTTTTTGTAATTACCTTATTGTGTATTTCGAGACCATCGAAATCGCCACACTGAATACTTTCAAGTCCGTGATCGGTCCAACAAACTTTATTTGCGACATAGTTAAAATCTAGAGCGGCTCCATCGGTTAAATTTCTAACGAGTGTAAGCGGTTTAACTTTTGTGTTTATAGTACGAGCTATTCGTATGTCTTTCATAGTCGAATATAACAACATAGGACCGGCACTTTGTCCCGTATTTCCTAAAAAAATATAATGTAGCATTCGTTTGTTTATATTTAGTAAAAAACAACTTACCATCGCATTTGTTGAAATAAACACAAACAATTACAGTTATGATACAAATAAAAGCATTTAAGCTTATATTCTTCATAACCTAAAGCGGTTTCTAATTAAAAGAATATAAAATTAAAACAAAATATTTAAAAATATCATCTACACTTTTTCTTTTTACACTTCATCGAAACTAAAATTAACTTAAATTTTTATATAAACAAACAAAAATATTACTAATTTTAGGGCACCGATATTTATCAACACTGATCTTAAAAGTTACTAAAGTATTACCAACATAAATTTTATTTTAAGATTTTATTATTAATCATTTTATTAATCACATTTTCAACTTTTATAGATGAGTGAGAATGTAATTAGGGATTAATTAATTTTAAAATTAAAACAGTTTAAAAATAGTTTGTTTTGTAACTGGTTGAGATAGGTGAAGCATGGGTGGCGTTTCAAAAGGGTCGAAATGAGCAGTGGTGTAGTCAACAACTTGTAAAGAAAGCAAATTGCACTTTTCTTAAGAGGGCAATATTTAACAAATGGGCGGGGAAGTTGATATTTAGACATTCCCCTCGGAAGCTTTAGCGACTTTATTATGTGGTTGATATCACTAATATTTCCAATTCCTGATAGGGTAAAGCCATTAGCCATATAGCTAGGACCGGAGACTTTTAGTAATTTTACTCCAAACATATAACTGGACCATTAACTGGTAACTGGACCATTACCATAGAAATATAATTATACTGTTTTAATCCAAAAAATTATTTGAAACATTTTAACGAGTATAAAAGAATTAGGTGAGTCGAAACACAAAAAACAAATAAAATCGATAATCTGTAAAAGTATAACATTTACAATAAATTAAATAAGATTTATAACTCGAGCTAAAAGCAGAAGCAAGTATAGAAACCCCCTTCATAATGAAATCATGAATTTCCTTTCAAAACGATAACGGAAATATTTTCAAGTTTCCATCGTCTAAAAGCTAACTTGGTAAATTTAATATTTCCTCGATTGGGAAATTATTTATAAATTCTTTTATCTTAATTTATATTTTTTTGGAAAACAATATATTAAAAAAAAGATTTTATAATATATGAAACGGTATCAGAAACAACAGTACATTGCGGAACTCACGAACTACCAGAATTATAATGCAGTGACCACAATTTATAGAAATAATTACTCAAATAGAACTTAACTTGGTTACATATTTATTGTCATGCAAAGAATAATACTGTTAGAGCATAAACGATACAATTTTAAACGGTTATATATTCAATTTATTTATACAAAAACTAACAAACCACCTTCATTGTTTGCAAATTTTCCAAAAAATTGATGGTATGTCATCGAATAAACTCTCTCTTTACAGAATGCAAGGTGCATTTTTTTAACTGGTGGCAACATTGGGATCTCGAAAACGGTAAGAGTGACTTACGAGATTGGTTAAATTAGTAAAAAGTTCCATATTTCTAAATTCAAAATTTAGTATTTCAACTGTAGTTTAAAAATGGTTCACTTCAGGAAAAAAAATTAAGGAAAGCTCTTAGAAGGTTAAAAGAGCTATCAAACGATACCAAATTCGACATTTTATCACATCGACGGTTGGCGTCCCGACGTTCAACTTTTTATTTTCTTATTGAAAGCTATTGTTTTTTTTGTTGGCTTCTCTTAATTTGAGCACCAAACGAGAACTTTTATTTTCCATTCAGCCAACTGGGTAATTTTCTGCAAAAAACAATAGGTCCCCCATAAGAAAATAAATAGTTAAACGTCGCGACGCTTAGCGTCGATGTGATAAAATGTCGAGTTTAGTATCGTTTGATAGGTCTTTTGACCTTCTAAATAACCCTATAGAGGGCGAAAATGGGATTTTAGAACATATGAAAATAACATGGGAAAACATATTTTTTAATCTCATGAGATGAGATGATAAGGAAGAGTGGTTTATGGTACTAAGTGTATTACTCTTGATGTTTACTATTTAAATTCTGCAAGACAATCCTCCAGCAGCAACGATAGTTTCACCACTTATGTAACTTGCATCATCAGATGCTAAGAACGACACAACTCCCGATACTTCATCAGGATCGCCCATTCTAAAATAATGTTACGTTTTAAAATTTTATTTAAAATTGTTACAAGCGGTACCTCTGCATTGGAATATTTTTTAAAGCAACATCGTATAAACGTGGATTCTCTAGAATCTAAATAAACAAAAAAATTATTTTTGCATTTACCTAATATGAATAAATTTACAAATTCCGAAAAATTCGTTTCTACAAGTCCCGGAGCAACACAATTTACCGTTATATTTTCATTAGCAACTTCTTCTGATATAGCTTTATTTAATCCAAATAATGCAGTTTTACTAACCGAATAAGCCCCTGTAATCTAAAGAAAGTATTAACAGCTTTATTCTTTACAAATTTTGTGTAAAATTGCTCTTAAAGGTGAGTCCATACCGCAGTGCAATACCGCGCAAAACGTTTGAGAACGTTGTAAATTTCAGCAAACATGAATGGTTAGGACAGTAAACTGCGCACGAACGCCTGAGAGCATGCTTCCTCGCGCATAGCAAGATCTGTTCAGCTCGTTGTCGATAGTCAAAGAAATTCGCGTGCTGCAACAAGTTTGATTTGGACGCTGTTAGTGCAGTTTGTAGTTTGCTCGAGTACGCTCGCACGTCAACGTGCAAATTGTGTGTGAACGTTCGCAAACGCTTTAAGCGGTATTGTGCTGCGATCTGGACCCACCTGTAAGGAATTAAATCCTGCTATAGACGATATAAAAATAACTCTTCCTCCATTACGCTTTCTCATAAAAGGCAACCCTTCCTTAGCTAACAAAAATGGAGCTTTAACATTAACTTCAAAAATCTTATCCCATGACTCTTCACTAGTCTAAAATTGTTTAAAGTAATTCAATGGAAGATGAGAAAAATTTTATAACTTACTTCGAAAAATGGTTCTCCTTGTGATGGATTGACAGCAGCATTTGAAACTAAAATATCCAGTCCGCCAAAACTTGCAGCCTATTGAAAAGTATTGAAATGAATAAACTATGAATGGCCTATATAGCGTGTGCAACACACGTAGACTTGCCTTTCGGTTTGGCCTGTGTAGGCGAAAGCTAACCGGAGAGTCAGGACATCGTTCAGGTGGCCTGCACAGGACAAACCAGAAGGTAAGCCTAGCTGTGTGGGTGTCGCGACCTTAAGAGAAAAATCGAGTTGATGGTATTCGGACCTTTGTTCTTATGGACTATTTAAGAGCCGTATCGAACAAGAAAAATCCGATAGGTTGCATATGCATCAGGCACAACCTTTAGGGCTTAGCTTGCCCCCCAAGAGTAGGATCCCAGTGATATCACCTCGATATTTCTGTTAGTGACTGATAGTGTATAGCTAAAACCCGCGCTACACACACAGGCTTACCCAGGTTGCCAAACAGACAACCTGAACGTTATCCAGATGCTCCGGTTTGGCCTGTGCCACACACCCAGGTTTGCCTTCCGATTTGGTCTGTACAGGCGGCCGGCCCAAGCCAAAATATGGAGCCTGGACATCGTTTAGGCCCCGGTTTGTCCTGTGCGTGTGCAGCCTGCACAGGCAGAACCGGAAGGTACAGTATCCGAAAGCTATAACCTCAATATTTTTGTTTGTAACCCATAGTCTAGCTAAAGGCCGCGCCACACACACACAGGCTTGCCTTCCGAGCGTTTGGACATCGTTCAGGCGACCTGCGCAGGCCAAACCGGATGTGTGTGGTGCGGTCTTTAGAAGTAAATTTCTAGTTTTTACCGCATCAAAAACTTTTTTTCTATCTTCAGCATTAGAAACGTGACAAACTAAGCCAGTTACATCTAAGCCTTCGGCAGATAATTTAGAAACAGCACTATCAACATTTTCTTGCCTTCTGCTGCTTACAATAACATTGGAGCCTTCCAGAGCTAATCTTCTTGCTATAGCAAATCCTATCCTAAAATTTGTAAAAGAATCGTTATTTAAAATCTAGAAAATTGCACTTTGATACCCATTGGTAGAAGCGGTTACGATTGCAACTTTTCCATTTAACCGTTTTGAAATAGTGCTCAAGTTTCTTAACAACATTTTATTAAAATTATTGAAGAAAACTGACTTATTGGCGAAGTTGCTGACAAGTTTTACATTTAATTGCAACATACTTGACGCATTTAGAAAAATGATAATCGCACTTAATTATTATACCTTTATCATAATTATTGGTAAACTAAAAAGACTAGGGGAGAATGGGGTATAATGATTCCTTCAGGTAAAATGATCCCCCAACTATTATGAAAACCAAAGGTGCCATTTTACCCCCACCTTTGGGGTAAAATCACCCTTTTGCAGGGTGGACATTATGTCCATTGCTACAAAAGCTCTTTAATCATGTAATCCAGGTGACCTTGCCAAAAGTTTAAATAAACTATAGTTGAGTTTCACAAATGTAGACAGTTATGTCATTTATAGAATAAAGACGAGATTACATCGAGATTTTTCGGTACAGCATTATGAACAATCGTTCGTACTCGGATCCACTTCTACTACTAAGCTTCTGTCAGCTTCTGTCAAATTATAGTAAAGTACGTTATTCTATTAAAGCGGCACGTGTTTTCTGCATCTATCTCAATAGAAGCCGCGCTATAGCTAGCTAAATTTTGTGAACACATATTAGGATGAGTCACTATCTCGAATTGTGAGATTGAAGTATATACTCCCCTAATTATACAGAAAACGAGCTATGCACTTATTTTTTTACTATTTATCATTTTAATTATTTTGTTTTGCTAATTCTCTATTTTTATTTATTTTCTAATTTGTTAATCGTTGCATTCCGTTGCCAGTTTCCTGTATTATTGTCCTGTTTGTTGTAACTGCTAATAAAGAAAATCAAAGATGTTTTTCTAATTTTTGTCCGATTGCAGTTCTAAATCAACTTATATCTCAATAAATTTATAAATTGTCGAGAATGAGTTACGTAAAAATTTTCAGCAACTTTACCAATAGTTCAGTTTTCTTCAATAATTTTAACAAAATCTTATTTCGAAACTTGAGCATCATTCCAAAACGTTTAAATGGAAAAATTGCAATCGTAACAGCGTCTACCGATGGGTATGGGATTACAATATTTTAGGTTTTAGATAACGATTCTTTTACAAATTTTAGAATAGGATTGGCTATAGCAAAAAGATTAGCTCAAGAAGGTTCCAAAGTTATTGTGAGCAGCAGAACACAAGATAATGTCGATAGGGCGATTTCTAAATTAAATGCAGAAGACTTAGATGTAACTGGTTTAGTTTGCAATGTCGCTAATGCTGAAGATAGAAAAAAAGTTTTTGATGCGGTAAATTTTTTTAGCTCACCTCCATTTATTGATTAGTTAAAGGATCGGTGTAGTCCCTGACCATAGGTCTTATTGTCCATCCCTACCATTAGCTAGTAGCTATCATGTAGGTACCTCCGTGCCCATGATACAAAGATAATTGGTATATCAGCGCGCATATGTGTTGTTGTTGCAATATGTGACGTCTCATTTTCAAATATGTCATGCAAACGAGGAGACGCGTTTTCGTATGCTGAGCTGACATACCAGTTTCGTTGGTCATGTCTGTACTCCTAACCAACTTTTCAGGTTGTTGATTAGGTCTTCAAAGAGTGAACACGCTCTATGGGCAAAGGCCCCTGTTTTGCTAGTTTATTACCTTCAATGCCTCTAAGCTCTGACACCCACATAAGCCTTGTTGTGCTTACTTAGCACTGAGAACGAGAGGTTGTGTGTGTGTTCTTATTCTTACTTCGAACCCTCCCGTCTCCGTTTGAGAAATTCTAAAGGGAGAATCAATGTAACACCCGGTTTTCGGCGTTACATTTGGCGCCCAACCTAGGGCTTTTTAATGCAACACCCGGTGTTACATTTGGCATAATATGCTTCTGCTTCAGTACCATAATGAATACTAATTTAAATATTATTTAACAGGCTGCTAATTTAGGTGGACTAGATATTTTAGTTTCAAATGCCGCTGTTAATCCATCACAAACAGGTATATTAAAAAGAAATATTAGAGAAAATTAGAGAAGCTTTTATTTGGCTCTGAATATATTTTCCCTAGGACCCACCGTTTTCGAGATACAAGCAAAAACCTCAAAAACGGGACCATTAGCCGTATAGCTAGGACCGGAGACTTTTAGTAATTTGTTCTTATGGGCTATTTAAGAGCCGTATCGAACAAGAAAAATCCGATAGGTTGCATATGCATCAGGCACAACCTTTAGGGCTTAGCTTGCCCCCCAAGAGTAGGATCCCAGTGATATCACCTCGATATTTCTGTTAGTGACTGATGCGGTCACTAACTGTTTTTGATGCGGTAAATTTTTTTAGCTCATGCACCTCCATTTATTGATTAGTTAAAGGATCGGTGTAGCCCCTGACCATAGGTCTTATTGTCCATCCCTACCATTAGCTAGTAGCTATCATGTACCTCCGTGCCCATGATACAAAGATAATTGGTATATCAGCGCGCATAATGTGTTGTTGTTGCAATACGTGACGTCTCATTTTCAAATATGTCTTGCAAAAGAGGAGACGCGTTTTCGTATGCTGAGCTGACATACCAGTTTCGTTGGTAATGTCTGTACTCCTAACCAGCTTTTCAGGTTGTTGATTAGGTCTTCAAATAGTGAAAACGCTCTATGGGCAAAGGCCCCTGTTTTGCTAGTTTATTACTTTCAATGCCTCTAAGCTCTGACACCCACATAAACCATAAACCATAAACCAGTGCTTCCTTAGCAGTGAGAGCGAGAGGTTATGTGTGTGTTGTTATTCTTACTTCGAACCCTCCCGTCTCTGTCTGAGAAATTCTAAAGGGAGAATCAATGTAACACCCGGTTTTCGGTGTTACATTTGACTTTTTAATGCAACACCCGGTGTTACATTTGGCATAATATGCTTCTGCTTCAGTACCATAATGAATACTAATTTAAATATTATTTAACAGGCTGCTAATTTAGGTGGACTAGATATTTTAGTTTCAAATGCTGCTGTTAATCCATCACAAACAGGAATATTAAAAGTAAGTTCTAAAATTTTCAATCTTTCATTTAAATTCTTTTATACTATAATTTCAGTGTAGCGAAAAAGACTGGGATGAAATTTTTAAAGTTAACGTTAAAGCTTCATTTTTGTTAGCTAAAGAAGGACTACCTTTAATGAAAAAGCGCAATGGAGGAAAAATTATTTTTATATCGTGTGCTCTGGGATTTCATCCTCAAGGCGTAATTTTAAACAAAATTAAACGCATCCAAATTAACATAATTTTTTTTAGTTTAAAGGTGCATATACAGTTAGTAAAACTGCTTTATTTGGTTTAACAAAAGCTGCTTCGGGTAATCTTATGAAGGAAAATATAACCGTAAATTGTGTAGCTCCGGGACTCATGAAAACAAAATTTTCGAAATCTGTAAGTTTAGTCAATTCGTGTAAATATCCAGTCAACCTTACAATTAATGGCCACTCTGGCGTTTAGCACGAATTGTGGATCCAACCATCATAACACCCCCTACTTAAATTGAGGGTAAATCAACAATCTCTCCTTCTGTCCTTTTGTCGTTGTTGGCTAATAACTACCCTGGCGTACAGCCAAGGTGACCAATAATTGTGAGACTGACTGTACAAATAATATTTTTAATTTAGTTAACGAAGAATGAAGATCTCGACCGTCTTGTAATCGACAAACATGAAGCATTCGTACAGATGAAGCATTTCAGATTCGGCGAACCCCATGAAATATCTGGAGTTGTCGCTTTCTTAGCATCCGATGACGCAAGTTACGTAACTGGTGAAACTATCGTTGCTGCTGGAGGAATCCTTTCTAGACTTTAAATTATTTTAATAATGCAAAGTGTACAATTTAATAGACCACTTAGCAAGCAGATATTGTGAGGGTCGGTACTTTGAGTCTCGGTAAAAAACTTCTATCACTAACCACGTTATCAAATTGACTAACCCTACTTACAACATTTAGTGTAACTGATGCGTTTAACTGTAAGTACCAAAGTAGTCTAACCAGGCTCAACAGAGACTTAAAGTTCCGGCCCTAAATATAATTAATTTAATCTAGCATAATTATTTTATATTAAATTCTAATAACACCTCATTGTGGCTCTTTTGGTAACTGTTTTGCTATTCTTAATGAATAATAGTATATTAAAGAACAAGTTTCATTAGTTAACGCACAAGTCCAAGATTAGAAAATGAGTCGCGCAGCAGTGAGTTTTCTAGTGGACGAGTTACCGTCAGAAACGCTGAAAAGGCGATGGTTGAACTGATTGTAAAAAAATGCCTTAGTGACCATACTTTGAAGAATACGTTAAGCCATCAATCCTAGCTAATCTGTAATTATAGCCAAAGCCTCTTTGAGGAGACTTAATTAACGTAAGGAAATCATAAAGTCTGGATTTAACGAGCACCTTTCCAGTTTAAAACTGTTTCTTTAAGATTATAAAAACATCAAGGTTTATTTGAAAAGTTTTTGAGCAAACCTCGAGCGTATTAGATAAGTTAAAATTTGAAATTTTATAAGTTTTAATTGTGGCCATGATGCGAAATCAACTTGAACAGCCGTAAATCGCCAGTTTATAAAATTAAAATTAAAGGGTTATTTATTAAGACTTGATGGAAGGAAAAGCTTTTAATTTTCTATCTCTATATTTTTGTACATTAAGTTCAGAAAAAAAACATTAAAAGTGCCTTAGTGTTAGATTAATTAATGTAAGACTAATTAAGTTTATTAGTTTGCTTCCTCTAAATTTTAATTAACTCGAAACATTCTTTATTTACTTTTTCCCTCTTTTTATTCTTACATAAAATGTTTTTGGTGACTGACAACTCTATATATAAAATATAACACACACCAAGGAAGTTCTTGTGATTCAAGATTCTATTAGGTATAGTTCCAACTTCTATCTACCGATTTTGAGTTTATAATCCTTTTGTAACCTTCACAAAAGGAAAATATGTCACAAAAGAAAACAAATTACCAAAGGTGTAAAAGGATTTTTAATTTATCTGTCAAAATGCTAATTCTTGAAGCAGGGTCGTATTTTTTTTCTAGTAAATATTAAGTATGCATCAACGTTAACAAAATTTACCTGAATTTGCTATTTAAAGTCTTCATACTACAGAGAAAGTGCACCCCTGTTTCACGCCACGGGGGTATAGTCAGGAAGGTTCAAGGTTTTCTGGTGTTGAATATTTAAAAGCTTAACCCCCTTTGTATAAGGATTATAAAGTCATCTCGAAAAAGCCCAGGTCCAACTATACTTTCTTCATTTATATTCATGTTCTAGAAGACCTCCCCTACGAGGTCTCCCTCTAGCGAGTCTGACAATACAGGCGAGTCACACAAAACTACTTTGACTCCGTATTTCCGTAAATTAAGACGGAATGGGTTACTTGGCTTTTAAATTATACCGAAAAATCTCGATGTAATCTGGTCTTCATTTTTTAAATGACCCAACTGTCTACATTTGTGGACAAATAATAGTATAGTAACTTTTTCTTGAAATGGAAAACGATAATAAATTCAAAATTACAAGAGTTGACGTGCAGGAAAGAGTTCCTCGTTTGGCCACATCCGTTGTTTCTCAATTGTAAGAACTTTTTCCACGAAAAAGTCAATGACTGAAGAATAGATCTATTCTTTAGTCATTGGAAAAAGTTAAAAATATGTTTTTGCTTCTGATGCTAGAAAAAAGGGTTTATTGGTCTAAAAAAGAAACTGGCTTCTCCAGATCGTCTTGCTTAGCTAGCTCAAGGATAGCTTAAAACGTGTTTTTTGATGGACAATACTTTGAAAAAAATTAATCAATCAATCAATTCTATTGCGTGATTTCATCTGTATATTTTCCCAAGTCAAGAGTAACAAAAGAAACCCGTTTTATCTCAATAAATTACTTGAACCAGCATTAATACCTAACGCATAAAACATTTAAAACACCAACGCAATGAGCAAGTTATTGAAAGAGTTAACGTGGTACGAAAAATTTGCTATTAATGTAATAAAGCAAGGAAATGTTCCGAAGCACATCGCTTTTATTATGGACGGTAATCGAAGATATGGTGCGAAAAATAAAAAACAAGGTGTATTGCAGGGTAGTGATAAATTTAATGAAGTGATGGAGTTGTGTTTGAGAATTGGGGTGCAAGAAGCAACCTTTTATGCATTTAGTATACTTAATTTCGATCGCAGTAAAGAAGAAATAAAACAAGTAATGGATGCAATTGCTGAAAATTTTAAGAAAATTATGAATAATATTGCCGAATATAAAAATGGATATAATGGAATTCGTTTTCGTATAATGGGTAATTATGATTTACTATCCAGTGATGTGAAGAAAATGTTCGAAGAACTTGAAATTGAAACGAAAGATAATCGTAAGCTCATTGTTAACATAGCCTTCGCGTATACATTTTCTGACGAATTAACCACTTCCGTAAAAGTCATTGTCCACGGAATTAAAGAAAATTCGATTTGTGTTGAAGACGTCGATGAACAACTCGTATACGATTGCTTGTACACAAATTTCAAGTCCAAACCTGATATGCTTATCAGAACGTCTGGTGCAACTCGATTTAGCGATTTTCTTTTATGGCAAATCGATAATGCTCGTGTATATTTCATAGATAAATTATGGCCCGAATTATCAAAGTGGGACCTATTTCGTACAATTATAAATTATCAAATTTATTTTATGCACAATCAAGAGCACCAAGCGTCTCGCCGTAATGATGAACAAGAGGACAGAATTCAAAAATTTTTGGAGAACGTCAAGAATTACAAATTTTTAAATCGAAACAGATCTGTAATAAGGGATTTTTGATATTACCTCTATTTCAATAAATTTTAATTTTGAAATATTACTATTTTTATTCGACGTTGCCTTTAAATAGCAAATAAGGGAGTTCAGTTCCAGTTGTACAAAAATATGATGATTTTTAACTTTCTCCAATCCAAGAAAAAGTTTAGCTAGTTATAATCGAGAAAAAAAATACATAATAAAATTTTTTTTTTGCATTTCTCGACGTTTTGAGTCCCCCCTGATTCAAAAAATGCAAAAAATTATCGATTTTTTGAACCAAAATGTCTGGATGTATGCCCCCCCCCCAGTGCATTATAAAAATTTCAAAACGGCATTGCACAGTCAAAATATAGGGCTTTCGTCCTAATGCAGTCGATTTTCAAAATTGTTTCAAAATTGCCTAACCTTTAAAGGGCCAAAGTAGGTCAAAATTTTGAAATGGATTTTCTCAAAAACTGGTCGGGCCGATTTATACAGATTTGAGTATGTTATAGACAACGTGATTCTCTATCTAACTCTAAATTTTTAAAGACTTGTATGATGCGGATTCGGAGTTATGATCTTTTGAATGTCAAAATTTCCAAAATCTCTAATTTCTTTTGTAATAAAAATGAAAACTTGAAATTGGATATTTTTATCAATCCCATGAATATCTATTATTCGAAAATATTTAAGGTTAAGAAAACGCTTCCGGTTAAACCGAAAATTACAAAAATATCAAAATTTTTAGGAACACCCTGTATATTTTTAAATATTTTGAAAGGTCGTAAAACTAGTTATTACACAATACTAAACACTTTATATTTTGATTTCCGGTTTAACCAGAAATAAAATCAAGTTTTTTAATTTCAACGAAACACCCGGTATATTTTCCAATATTTTGAAAGTTCGTAAAATTAGCTTTCTGAAGATATAAAATAATGTATAGTTTGAAGTTCAATTTATGCCAAATTTAAAAAAATGTATAAGTAATTAGCATTTTAGACAGTTTAATACCTAAAAATTTTGCTTACACCATAAAGGAACCAATACAATAGAGAAACAATAGTATAGGGAGAAATGTTACACGAATAGTTGCAGGCGGGGAAAGACGGGTGCACGACGGGTGTAATGAGCAATAATGCTGCCACATCTCGTGAAAATGAAAAAGTTTCTTTTTTTTAAAAACTTTAAAAAAAGGTTGTGATCTTAAATTAACTAATGACGACAAATAATCTCAATCGTAAAATAAACGTATTCATTACAAAAGCATTCAAATAAAAGATAACTTAAAACTTGTACAAAGTGTTCATTGTTGAATGAAAAGGAAAAGAGGTTGTTAATAAACATTCTCATTTCGCAGAAAAGATTAATTTATATGAATACAAAAATAATTTTCTAGTTGATTAAAATTAAAACACTTCCACTTTTAAACTTTTGAAATTTTTTTAAATCAGTTTCAAAACCCACCGACGTAAAATTAAAATGCCTATCTATTACATATTAACGTTTTCCAAGAAGAAGTTATAATTTAGAAAAATTTTATTTCATTTTTCCACGTTTTGGGTCCCCTTGGTTCCAAAAATAGAAAAAAAACATTTTTTCGGATCTTTATTGAGATAGCCGTTTGTCTGTCTGTTACACCTCTCGAGCAAAAACTACTGGGTGTCCAAAAATGAGGTAGTTGTTTTGGGCGCATTCCCATAAAAAATCCATTTTTATTCAAAACGGCGCGGCGGCCAATAGAACGAGTATTCTATTTTGTAGTTTATAACTAGGCCGGTAATTATTATTATAAAAATTTCAAAACGGTATTGTGCATCCAAAATATAGGGCTTTCCTTTAAACCCAGTTGATATTTTAAAATTGTTTCAGAATTGCCTATCTTTGAAGGACCAAAGTAGGTCAAAATTTTGAAATGGATTTTCTCAACATTTCCTCCGATATATTTTTTACTTTTTTGGATATGTTACAGACAACACAGTTCGCTATTGAAATCTAAATTTTTATCAAAATCGCCACAGCGAAACCAGAGTTTTTGTATGTCAAAATTTCAAAAATTTCAAATTTATTTTGTAACAAAAATGAAAACTTGAAAATTGATATACAGGGTGAATCAGAGCACCCGTATCAGGCGTTTTTCTCAAAAACGATTAGTCGTAGAGAGTTGAGTAAAAAATTTTGATTACAAAAGCCGTAATAAAGAATGAAATGGTGGTATTGTTATTCCGCGAAAAATCGGCATGTCGAAGATATTGTCTCAAAATGTGAAGAACTCCAGAATTTTAAATGGCAAGATAGGTCGAAAGTGGTATCAATGAAAAGATCTTTAAAAACCAAGCAAGTTTTGTAGAGAAAATTTTTTGAATACTGCCATTCCAAATTCTGAAGTCTTCAGATCTTATATCGTTCTTAGCTTTTTTTTCAAAATCGATTAGATGGTCCTAGAGAGTTGGGATAAAAAATTGTACCACAAAAGCCTTATTAATGAATGGAATGGTAATATTTTTTTTCCGCAGAGAGGTCGGAATGCCAAAAGTTTTTCTCAGAAGTTCACGAACTTCAAAATTTGGAATGGCAGTAATCTAACAATTTTCTCTACAAAACTTACTTGGTTTTTAAAGATATTTTCATTGATACCACTTTCGACCTATCTTGCCATTTAAAATTCTGGAGTTCTTCACATTTTGAGACAATATCTTCGGCATGCCGATTTTTCGCGGAATAACAATACCACCATTTCATTCTTTATTACGGCTTTTGTAATCAAAATTTTTTACTCAACTCTCTACGACTAATCGTTTTTGAGAAATTAACAAAACGTTTCCGGTAAAATCGGAAACTACACAAAAATCAAATTGTTTAAGAACAGCCTGTATATTTTAAAAGCTCGTACAATTATCACGTTACCAAACACTTTATATTTTTACTTCCGGTTTAATCAGAACTATCTTAATTTAAATGAAACAGAAGGTGTCCGTTACGTAAACTTGGGTCTCAATTTTTTTGCTCCCAGGGCAAAAACCCCTGCTTTCAGATGAAAAAAGAGGTACCAAAAATTTTTAAGCTCTATCTCAAAACAACCTGTGCCGAAATCCAATCAAAGTTTTAAATCCAAATAACATGGTAATTTTCATGGCAATAATATAAAAAATTAAAAAAAAACATGTTTTATTTGTACCTTGTATTGAGGCTTTGGGCATGCGTAAAATCGATCGCGAGGCAATAGACAAAGATCCAAGAAAAAGTAGACTCGATTCTTGAGCAATTTCCGAAAAACTTAAATTTTAACGATTTTTTCTGGATGTGAAAAAAAATAACATCATTTTATAAATTTACCATTTGCATTTAAAACTTTTGATTGGATTTCGGCACGGGTTAATTTTGAGATACAGCTTAAAAATTTTAGGTACCTACTTCTTTTTTTTTATCTGAAAGCAGAGGTTTTTGCCCTGGGAACAAAAATAATTTTACACAAGTTTACGTAACAGACACCCTCGAACACACCCTGTATATTTTTCAATAATTAGAAAGCTCGTAAAATTAGCTTTCTCAAGATGTTAAATTTATTTCTGATTAATAAAAATACAAAATTACGAGATTTTACGGACAGGAAAAAGTTTTTCGTATGGCCGCATCGGTTGTTCTGTTACTATTTTAGGCTTACAAAGCGCTTCCGGTTAAACTGGAAATGAGAACAATATGCTTTTTAGGAACACCTTTTATACATATTTATTAATAGACTGAAAGTTTATAATTATCTGTTAAATAGTTTAAAATAGGTTAAAAGTATTTCAGTCGCTAAATTTGACAAGTAACTGTCACTAAAACTGAATATAGGTTAATATTAAGACATTAAATTTGAAAAGTACAACGTGCTATTATTTTGAAAGGTTTTATCCGAGGGGTTATACCAGCAGTCAATGTATAAAAATTGAGTTGTCAGCGGTAGTCATCTGCAGTCAGTGGCAGCCATAGCATATGCAGTCATAGGCCGTCAACTGCAGTCAATGTACAAATTCATAACAGTGGTTGACCCCTCGGTTTTATCATAACCTAAATTAGTTGTAGATGCACGCGACTTTTAACTGTACCTGTACCTAACCTGAATTCTTGATTATTATTGGACGAATCTTTTCCCGCAAAAGAAGATTTTAAATAAAATTATTTAAGTAGACATATTTTCCGTAACGCAAAATTAGTTGGTGGGGCTCTATCAATTCGCAAAAATCGGTTAATCAAACAAGGCCCACTCTAACTTAAAAAATATTATTTATTATTATATATTTCCGGGCCACCTTTACTTTTCGCATCAAACTCTGTTTTATTTCGCTAAAGCATTATGGGGCGCTTAAAACCAAACTGGTTTAGAAGATCAAAGAATCAATTACAGACGCCACCTACACTTGAGCCGGTCCTGAATAATCGTTTTCTTTATTAATATGCTAATTATTGATCATTTTATAATAATAATCGATTTAAAATAATAATTGATTCTGAATTCTAATAATCGGTAAATTTTGGTTTTATTGGATACTTGATACTGCAGTACAAAAATGAATTAAAAATAATATAATAAAGGCATTCTAATTTTGCTAAATAGTAGTAGTTGTTTTAATAATTCTTGTAGCAATAAAAAGAAATTTGATATACAAAGTGGAAGATAAGCAGCCGGCGAGTTTGCAAGGTCAATGTTTGTGTTGTGTGTGTCTGTGTATTGGTGACGTTATTGTCTCGCATTCTTTTAGCCGAGTAACTTACCATTTCTATATTCCCTACAATTCCATCATATGAACTAACGATGTACCGACATATAGAGGTCGACGCAAAACTCAGTGCAAATTTCGCGTTAACACTAACTTGTTAACATGACAAATGTTCCTCTATTGTATTGGTTCCTTTATGCTTACACTCAGAAGTCCCAGGTTCGATGCCTGACGGATTTATTTAATTAATTTAATTAAATAATAATTTAAAAAATTAAATTAAAAAAATTAATAAAATATAATTAAAAAAATTTTTTTTAATATCATGTAATTTATATATTAACATAAAAATAAATTTAATAATGAAAACAACGGATGTGGCCATCCGAAGAACTTTTTCTTGTCCGTCAAATATTATAATTTTATATTTTTTTTATTAAAATTTAATTTGATATCTTATAAATGAAATACATTAAAGAAAACTTTAAATTATAAACTTTTAAAGAAATGCACAACCAAAATACAACAGGAAAAAGTTCTTCGTAGTATGGCCACATCCATTGTTTCTTAAATAAATTCAAAGTATATAATATTATTCAATTATTCATACAACTGATATGCGAATATTTGCAAAAAAAATTGTGTACTTGCCGCTTTTTATTGACGAAAGCAAATGACCACATTATTTGAATTGCAAAACGATTTCTGATTTGTTTTCCACGTCTGACGTCAGCATTATGTTACAAAAGTACATCGTGTCTTTGTCTTACACGCATTTGTTATCTTCTTAAATGGTCTACCGTTTGTTTTAAGTTTTAGAAAAATTAATTGATATAATATTAAGATCCAAGTACCCTAAAAAGCGTTTAATTATTAATTATAATTATTTAATTATAATAATTATCATTAGTTCAATAAAATATGTTGACAGTTGACACATACGTACTATCGTACTATGATCACTTCGATGAAACATTTCCCGCGCTCTCTACACATCTGACGTCACATGAATGTGACAATGAAAAAAATATAGGCATTGCAAAAATTGAAAAAACCAAAAATATAAACTTGTAATCATTTTTTAAAATTTAGTACTGCAGATAGATTTATGTTGGCGAGCGGTAACAATGAGCAGATACATAAATTGGTATTTATCCCCACCAAAGCACTTGCCAACGTATTTAAATTATTAAAGGGGCGTGGCCAAATATGCGGAACTTATACCTCAATACTGAAACATCATACCTTGCAAAAACTGTAAAATGTTAGAATGCCTAAGCATCGAAAGTGGAGTGGTAGAAGAAATATAGAAAATAAATATATTATAGGTACAATCAATCAATAAAAATGCCATCTGAAAAATTTATATAATAAACATATATCAATAAAATCATAAACTTCTTAATTAAAATATAATTTAAACAAAGGTCAAATTGGTAGATCGTCCCACATATTAGCAATAATTGGGGTTTTACGTCCAATTGAGGGACAACAAAAAGTTTTAAACAGAACCTATATACGAAAATTTAAAAAAATTCAATTTGTACAGTCAGCCTCACAATTAATGGCCACCCTGGCTATACGTATAACACATTGAATAAAGAAGCTTAGGTGGATATTTACGTAAAGAATAGGGCGTAGTCAATATCTTGCGCAGTACAGACGGAGGGAGCGAGTGCTCTCTCTCTCTTTATATTTCTAAAATTGATGAGACCAGGATGTCATCACACACATTTTCGTTATAGCGCATTGGCTCCGCCCTATTCTTTACGTAAAAATTATCCTATACCTACCCCCTACTCTACCAGGAAACAGCCATTTAGCTAATAATTTGGATCGCAATAGTTTTCTAAATATAGCGATTTGTGGTCAATTTCTCCAATAGAAATGGTTGCTTACACTTCCACATATAAGGAGAAATCATGACAGCTAATGATAATGACAGATCAAGTAAACTCGACACAATGAATGAGTCACTGTAGTTTTCTAAAATGTCGTTACGTCGCATTTTCTCTTATAGGCAACGGTGGCTAGCCTTCTTTCCGGATCTTTTTATTCTAAGGTATAGCACGAATTGTGGATGTAACCATCATAAAACTCCATACTTAAATTGAGGGGTAACTTTATTTTGCCAACAAGTAGTAATAGGCTATGGGCCCATAACAGAAAAAACGGGGTGATCGTATTCAGGCCCATCTTTTGGGAATGAGCTATTTTTGAGTGCCAGCGAACACAAAAATCTGGTTGGCTTCCACAAGCAATGGCTTTAGGCCTTAGGATTCTTCAATGAAATTCTTAAAGAACGAAAAAAATAAGAAATATAACAGCAATAGAGATGCATTTTTGACATTTTATCATTCTTATAAAAAGAATCGACCAAAAAAATTGGCTACTCTCTACAATGTCTCTGAGAGCGTGGCAGCTGAACTGAAATTAACTTTATGCTACACACCCGCAACATTAACTCGTAAACGGTATTTGGGTTGTCCACTGGCAAAGTAACGACTTTTTACATAAAAAGTAAGATTTTACTTTGGCATCCCTTTCAGGTGGGTTTCCTGAGACCTTAAGCCACTGCCTGTAGAAGCCAACCAGATTTTTGTGTTTGCTGGCACTCAAATAGCTTATTCCCGTAAAATGGGCCTGAATCCGATCACCCCGTTTTTTCTGTTATAGGCCAGGCCCATAGTCTATAAATCAACAACCCCCCCTTCTTATCGTTTCATTATTATTGCGAAATCCTTAGAAAGCTCTAGCTAGTACAGAATTAAAATTTTCCAGGGCAGGTTCTGCCTGCTGTGGCGTACCCCTGACTACGACCCTGTGCTCAAAAATAGCTTAAAATGTTGGGACAATATTTTGAAAGTAAAAACCACGCGTCACAAATCGATCAATCAATCAAATAGAAACAAAAAAACCCGTTTTATAAAAAAAACCTTGACATGATCTAAGCGGAAAAAAACAAGGGTAAATATACGATATTCCAAATAACTTTGGAACATTTCTGACATTAACCTAACGCATAAAACGTTTAAAACATCAACGCAATGAGCAAGTTATTGAAAGAGTTCACGTGGTACGAAAAATTTGCTATTAATGTAATAAAGCAAGGAAATGTTCCGAAGCACATCGCTTTTATTATGGACGGTAATCGAAGATATGGTGAGAAAAATAAAAAACAAGGTGCATTGCAAGGTGGTGATAAACTTCAGGAAGTGATAGAGTGGTGTTTGGGAATTGGAGTGCAAGAAACAACTTTTTATGCATTTAGCATACTTAATTTCAATCGGAGTAAAGAAGAAGTAAAACAAGTAATGGATGCAATTGCTGAAAATTATAAAAAAGTTATGGATAATATTAACGAATATAAAAGTGTAAATCATGGAATTCGTTTTCGTATAATGGGTAATTGTGATTTATTATCCAGTGATGTGAAGAGAATGTTCGAAGAACTTCAATCTGAAACGAAAGGTAATCGTACGCTCATTGTGAATATAGCCTTCGCGTATACATTTTCTGACGAATTAACCACTTCCGTAAAAGCCATTGTCCATGGAATTAAAGAAAATTCGATTCGTATTGAAGACGTCGATGATCAACTCGTATACGATTGCTTGTACACAAATTTCAAGTCCAAACCTGATGTGCTTATCAGAACGTCTGGTGAAACTCGATTTAGCGATTTTCTCTTATGGCAAATCGATAATGCCCGTGTATATTTCATAGATAAATTATGGCCCGAATTATCAAAGTGGGACCTATTTCGTACAATTATAAATTATCAAATTTATTTTATGCACAATCAAGAGCAACAAGCGTCTCGCCGTAATGATGAACAAGAGGACAGAATTCAAAAATTTTTGGAGAACGTCAAGAGTTACAACTTTTTAAATCGAAACAAATCTGTAATTTATAGCGCGGTGTTTTGATACCTCTATTTAAATAATTCTTTATTTTGAAATGTTAGGTTCGGTTGTACAAACATATATGGTGATTTATTACATATAGGTACTTATTCAAAGTTATTCGATAAAAATTGTGTACCGCTTTTTATTGACGAAAGAAAATGAATAAATAATACTTATTAAAAATAAATATACTGAATAATATATGAATAAATATACTTATTTAAAGTTTTTTATAGAAATAAAATTGTGTACCGCTTTTCATTGACGAAAGAAAATGAGTACATTATTTGAATAATTGCAAAACGATTTCCGATTTGTCCTCCACGTCTGACATCAACATTATGTTAATTATGTTACAAAAGTACATTGTGTCTTTGTCTTACACGCATTTGTTATCTTCTTACACGCTCTATCATTTTTTTTAATATTAGAAAAATTAATTGATATAATATTAAGATCCAAAAACCCTAAAAATTTGAGTTACAAATGTCAAATAAAGAACACATACTTATACTATTACTACAGTGCATTTAGCATTAGCCGTGGGACAAATTAGTATAAAGCTGAAACCTTTGATATTGTATTGTACTTATAGCCCTTATTATAGTACTAAAAGTCCCCACCCTTCCGAGGGCTGGAACACCCCCAAAATTGCGTTTGAATCTCAAAAATTACACTTTTTATCATATTTTTGCAATTATCTCGAAGGCAAGGTAGTAAGCGAAAAATTATAAAGAGTCAAAAATTGAAGAAGATAAAATCATACGACAAAAATCTCATTTGCAATTTTTCAAAATATTTAATAGTTTTTGAGAAAAATGTTATTGAAAGTTAACCTATTTTGCGCGTATTACAGTACTCATGGGTTGCGCGATCAAAGTGTTGCTGAACGCCCTATTTTACATTATTGAAAATTTCTCATTATCTATCAGATTTAGAAAAAAACAAAAAATATGTAGTTGAAGAGGACATCTTCAGCTTTAAATTACATGCAAAATATTTTGATTTTAAGTAATTTATAATGGAGAAAAAAAATAATGAATGTAAAATAACCTAATTTTTCTTAAAATTTAAAAATCTCCTAAAGTAATTGAGGAAATATAAAATCCATGTAGGATTATTATCTTCATGATGTATACTTTAATGTCCTAAGAGCAAAATTTTTTTCGAGTTTTATTTTGACAAAAAATTGGACTTTGAACTTCATAATTTAAAAAAAAAAATTTTCTTAGATATTTTTCTATCTTTAAAGGACTCTCAAATAATAAAGAAGAGATCTAAGGCCATAAATTTTAGTTTGTAGAAAGCCTAAATTTTTATCTCTTTATTATTTTCCTAGTTTTCCCGATAATTTCATAAATATGAGTGAAAGTGCAATTTTGGGGGGTTTCCCCCATCGGAAGGGTGGGGAATTTTAGTATCATAATAAGGACTATAATACTAAACAATAGCAAAAATTTTAGAGTTAGATAATTTTGTTCCAGTTTCACCATATGTAAAATTTCATAACTGCAGTGAACTACAATTTTTTTGCTCATTTTCTTCATCGTACAAACTGCTGTCGTTTCTAAAGTATAATTCCTATCAAGATGCGATTAGCAGATATAAAACCTTTAGAGTATTACCTTTATTTTCGTTTAAGAAAAAGTTTGAATTCTCAAAAATTAAGCGAGTAATGACCAATTTCGGAAAAAAACTACGTATTTCGATCTTTCTTCATATTGTTGAAAATTTTTTGATGAAAACGTTAAATAATGTAAATTTTTAAGATGGCTTCTTAAAACGTATACTATAGGCTTTCTACAAACTAAAATTTATGGCCTTAGATCTCTTCTTTATTATTTGAGAGTCCTTTAAAGATAAAAAAATATCTAAGAAAATTTTTTTTTTTAAATTATGAAGTTCAAAGTCCAATTTTTTGTCAAAATAAAACTCGAAAAAAATTTTGCTCTTAGGACATTAAAGTATACATCATGAAGATAGTAATCCTACATGGATTTTATATTTCCTCAATTACTTTAGGAGATTTTTAAATTTTAAGAAAAATTAGGTTATTTTACATTCATTATTTTTTTTCTCCATGATAAATTACTTAAAATCAAAATATTTTGCATGTAATTTAAAGCTGAAGATGTCCTCTTCAACTACACATTTTTTGTTTTTTTTCTAAATCTGATAGATAATGAGAAATTTTCAATAATGTAAAATAGGGCGCTCAGCATCACTTTGATCGCGCAACCCATGAGTACTGTAATACGCGCAAAATAGGTTAACTTTCAATAACATTTTTCTCAAAAACTATTAAATATTTTGAAAAATTGCAAATGAGATTTTTGCCGTATAATTTTATCCTCTTCAATTTTTGACTCTTTATAATTTTTCGCTTACTACCTTGTTTTCGAGATAATTGCAAAAATATGATAAAAAGTGTAATTTTTGAGATTCAAACGCAATTTTGGGGGTGTTCCAGCCCTCAGAAGGGTGGGGACTTTTAGTACTATAATAAGGGCTATAAGTACAATACAATATCAAAGGTTTCAGCTTTATACTAATTTGTCCCACGTGCCTATGTAAAATTTCAGTAGTGCACCGGACTATATGATCAGTTCGATAAAACAATTCCGTCGCTCTATACACATCTGACGTCACAGGTCTAGGTACCTATAGCTACTATATAAAAGGCAGCTGACTCGTCAGCCATATTGGGTCGTACCTATGTCAAAGTGACGTTTAATGTAATAAACATACAAACAGTAATCAAACAGTGACCTGTTTTATCGACCTTACGGAGATGTCACTTTGACAAACGACCCAATATGGCTGACGAGTCAGCTACCATTTATCTAGTAGTTGTAGGTCTAGGTCTAATCTATTAGCCTACAACTACTAGATAAATGGTACAGTTGAATTTTTAAAAGACTACCGACACGTGACTTTTCGACTACTCAATAAATAACATACATTTAACATTTTTATATTAGTAAGGGTAAGCATAGAAAGAAACAGAAAATACGAAAGTTGTGTTTCAAACACAAGTAAAAGTATAACACATACGTATAAAAATTTTGTAGCATGAGAGTGCGATAGAAAAAGACAGAATATAAAGGGAATTCGCTCATATAATTTATGTAAGTTCGTATTTCCGCTTGTGAAGTGTCAAGATTGACATTCGTAGGTTAATTTTTAATACGACACATAGATGCCGTGACAGTACTACCAAATGTCATGATATTTTTTAGACAAAAGGAATAGAAAAATGCAATTTTTACATTTTTTAACAGCCGTTTTAACATAAAAATGAAATGAGGTAATGTTTTTATACAACTATACACAGTATTTTTACGACATTTTTTATTCAAAAAAAATTATCAAATATTCAATGTAGCGACATCTAGATTGTCAGCTTTTAATTTCTATTTAGGAAATATGAATCTAGACCTGATTTGACGAGTAATTTGCATCTTAATTCATATGCACTGGGTTGGTCACGTGTGGGTACCTAGTCTTTTAAAAATTCAACTGTAGCTGACTCGTCAGTCATTTTGTTGCTAATGTCAGAGTGACATTTGCGTAGGGCATATAAGCAAAGATAATATAATTATATACGGGATATAAGTTTCAAGATGGCTGACGAGTTAGCTGCCTTTTATATAGTAGCTATTATCCATTCACTCTTTATTTGCGCTATGGTTGGCCATGTTAGGGTGACAGATTCCACCCGGCATAAATTTGAAAAAAATCAGTAAGGTTAAGTATTGTAGAGTAGTGGCTTTTATTCAATTGTGTTAATAGTTGGGCCTGTCAGTGGTCTATCATTTTTTTGGTATTGTCAAGAGCTGTCAGTCAACTTAATAGGGACTTTTTATTTTGGCAAACCAAAATAAGTTTGGCCAGTTCATGGCCAACCATGCAAATAAAGAGTGAATGGATTATATATGTTAGCCAATTACGTTTTGTAGCCTCGTTTCGATTTCAAGTAGTTGTTAGAAATGCCCTTATTTTTAACAATAGGTGCTTTCCATTTGTCGAAAAGTACAGCCCTGAACAGTACCCTACTCTATAAATATGTGTAAATATACAGTAGGGTACTGTTCAGAGCTGTACTTTTCGACAAATGGAAAGCACCTATAGGAGCGTGTCAGTTGCGTCAGTTGTCATGAAGTTCAATTTTATTCCACAAGGTGCGCACAATCGACGGTCCCCAACGTCAAATGACATACCAATTACTTTTATTGTAAAATTCAAACAAATTTGTACAAAATTCAAACAAATTTATGCAATAAAAGTAATTGATAGTACTGTAATTTGACGTTTGGGGCCGTCGATTGTACGCACCTTGTGGAATAAAATTGAACTTTATGACAACTGACACGCTCCATTAATTTTTTTAATATTTACAAATATGCTGAAAATTCCGAACCTATCTAGGGGTAAACTTCAGGGGCGTAACAACCGAGGTGCGGTGGGTGCAAATCAAGAGGGGCCCCCGACCGTTGTCTCCTCCCAAATTTTTTATTTTTATTTTGGTACATTATTTTCTTTACAAGTAAGGTTTTTTAGTTTAAAAAATTTAATTTTTTGTTTATGAGTATGACCAGTATGACTAAGCTAAATAAAATTATAGATAATTCTTTTTAAAACTGGTTAGCTATAGCTTTTGTATTAATTTTTTATGCCTATTAATAATCTAATAATAAAGCTTAAAATATCTCCAATTATCCTATTATAAAATTAATATTATTAAATTTTTTTTTAAACTTTTCTTAAAACGCGTTGACCTTAAGATGAGAAAAAAATAATAGGAGGTAAACCCCAGAGCTCGCCAATAGACGTTTAGAAGTTGTTACAATTTTCGTTAAATGTTGCTACGATACACAATTAAATTCTTGTTTGTCATTAAAATTGATATCGTGATTAACGAAAAAAGTACCTTTTTCTGCAAACGTCAAAAAAAGTCGATTTTGTGTCACTCAATATGTCAAGGTGAAGTTTAACTTTCCCGCCGAGGCAGGAAAAATTGTCAGCAAAGTATTTTTCACTGTCTAGGCAACGAAGTAAATTCTTAACCAAAGTTAATTTTTATTTCTATAACGTAAAAAATGTTTTCTAAGTATTTTTAATATAAAAAATTTAATGTTTTTTAAATTTTCCTTTATAATTAGTTCGTTGCATTTAATAAATAGCTTTTTTTTCCAAATTAAAGTTAATTTAAAAAAATATTTGACAATTGAACTATAAGGAATTGACAAGAGATGGTGCTCTTTCAAAAATCAAAATTTTCAGTTTTACGCTTTATAGACTAGGCGCAAAAGTTAAAGTATTTTATGCAAGCGGCATTTCATATAACATTTTGGTAACCGATGTTTTTCCAATATTTCAACCCTACTGAATACGAAAATTGCGGTTATCAAAGCAAAATCTTAATCAGGATCGTGATATTCAAGATGACGCCCAAGATGTCTGCTTTGTTATTTTTGATAAAATAATTATGAACAATTAGGACAAATATTGTCATTGGTTGGGATAGATAATTTTATACTGTACAATTTTTATTAGATGTAAAATTATCTTCAGATCACTCCTAAAAGAGCTAGAGTCGATAAAAGCACCAGTGTTGTATAAACCGTCTTAATACATAAAGCAGTATATGGAATCATCTTGGTGAGTTCAGCGAGGTAGCTTTCCAAGTATCCAGCTAGGATGTATCTGTTAAAACATGATCAGAGCAAATCAAGTCCATAAAAGTCGATCATAAAGAAGATATTGCGTCTTCTGTTTTGACAACACACGGTGCTTCTCCCGACTCTCTAAACCCTTAAAGAGTGATTTTACTGTTATTTTTTGTAGGCCATAAAATTATCTATCCGAGCTAACAAAAATATTTGTCTTAATTGCCATAATAATTAATCCATCAAAATAAATAAAAAGAGCAAATTACGACGATTTTTACGCACACGATGTCTTTAGCTGGCTTTCGCTCCTTAATAAGCAATCTTACGGTACTTTTACATTTAATAATAATTGTAGAGAACCTTGTATATCTAATTCAATCAAAACAGTTGTCCAAGTTTCAATAATAATTCTTCCATCCAAATAAATCTTAATTAATAAAGCAGACAACCTAGTCGCCATCTTGAATATCGTGCTTCCGGTTTAAATTTCACTGTGGGTAATCGCAATTTTTGGATTAAGGGGTGTCGAAATATTGGGAAAACCTCGGTCACCAAAATGTTATATGAAATTCCTCTAGCATTTCGATACTGGAATTTTGTTCCAATTTCACGGTGCTTCTTCCGACTGTAGCTCCTTAAGGAGTGATCTGAAGATAGTTATACCTCTAATAAAAATTGTAGAGTATAAAATTATCTATCCGAACCAATAAAAATATTTGTCTTAATTGTCCATAATGATTCCATCAAAAATAACAAAGCTGACATCTTGGGTGTCATCTTGAATATCACGATCCCGATTAAGATTTTGCTTTGATAACCGCAATTTTCGTATTCAGCAGGGTCGAAATATTGGGAAAACATCGGTTACCAAAATGTTATATGAAATGCCGCTTGTATGGTTAAGGATACGTTTTTTCCGATAACAGTCCTAGTCTATTACGTTTGCAGAAAAAATATAATGTTTTATACGGAGTCAAAGTAGTTTTGTGTGACTCGCCTGTATTGCCTGACTCGCTCGCTACGCTCGCTCTTCAGCCAAACACAGTCTTGTCACACAAAACGTCACTTTGTCGCTCCTTATAAAACAAATAACTATTATTCCGTATGAAACATTTTAGTTTTTCTTCAAACGTAAAACTTGAGAAAGCGCAATCTCTTGTCAATTACTTGTAGTTCAATTGACAAATATTTTTTAAATTAACTTTAACTTGGAAAAAGAAAAGCTAAATATTAAACGCCACAAACAAATTATAAAAAAAAAATTTAAAAAACAGTAACTTTTTTACATTAAAAATGCTTAGAAAACATTTTTTACGTTGGGTTAAAATTGACTACGTCTGTCTTAACAGAGAAAAGTACTTTGAGGCTGCCTCCCCATGGATACGTATATACGGATCCGTAACAAGTTCTAGCCAATAGAAAACGTTCTTGTACGATACGGACGGTTTCAAGATCGCTACGTACGAAGTTGGTTCTAGTTTAACTTTTCATCCGTATTTTACCACCACCACTAGAAATAAGGGCGTCGTACAATTTAAAATTGGTTGTTACGTACGTATCTTAATGGGGACGGGTAAAATATTTCGTATCCGTAACGAGTTCGTTTACGTACGTAAATACGGATCCATGGGGAGGCAGCCGAGCTTTTTCCGCCGAGGTGGGAAAGTTAAACTTTACCCTTACATAATTGAGTGACACCAAGTCGCCTTTTATTACAGAAAAAGTACTTTTCTCTGTCTAGACAAAGTAAATCGCTCATGGGCTAAACGATGTTTACACAAAACACTACTTTTTCCCCTAATAAAACAAAGTACTTACCTACTATTATTTCTTATCATTTAATTTAAATAAGTGAATGCAAATGACATCTATTACTAATTTGATGTAATTAAATTTTTACTAGGAGGGGACCGAGTTGCGCTGTGTATTTTGAAAATGAGAATCAAATTCAGATGAGAGAATTTATTTAAAATTTGTTTATTTCTTATCATTTAATTTTTAATAAACTTCCGGTGATTTGTCTTAATAAGTTCTTCTTATTCCGCACTTCAGGCACTCAAGACAGAAAACTCACCTTTTTATGACGCAATTGGAATGATCCTAACGCTGTAATATGCATCATATCACAAAGAACAAGATTAATGGGGATGCCAGAAGAAAGAAACGAAGAGTCGTCAGGTGAGCACACATACTACAGCCACTAGATTTATCTAGTCAAGGTACAGTCAGCCTCACAATTATTGGCCACCTTGACTATAGCCAACGACATAAGGGCAGGTTATTGATTTACTACTTGTTGACAAAATAAAGTTACCCCTCAATTTAAGTATGGGGTGTTATGATGATTGCTGCCACAATTCGTGCTAAACGTATAGCCAGGGTGGCCATTAATTGTGATGCTGACTGTACACATTACTAACGTTGAAAGCGACCACAGTTCTTGTGCTAACCAAGACACAATTCTTTGTAAAATTAACGTTAATTTAGGATTGTATAAACTGTAATTGTATGTAAAAAGCCAATCAAAAAAATAATAATAAATATATAATTTAATAATGTACAGTAATATAAAATTAATACTTTATGTATTTTAATGTAAAAAATTTGTCCCAACTCCTGGCATTTTACAACCAATTTTGTTTGAATCTTCATGTTTCAGAAGAATAATCGAGTAAAGGTTGAGCGTCTTCGGCATCAATAATTATTGAACCTAAAACCAACTACACAAATCAAAATAATACAACTGATCAACAAAACAACAAATAATAATAATAAAGCGTATACATTCAACTGTTTATTTTATATTGTACAAAAAACACTATTCAAATACAAGAGATGTTTTATTAAGATGTTAATAGTTTGCGTTTCTCTTTTAAAAAATTTATGCAAATCAACGACTGGCTTTAGTGTTAGTGTTAAAAAAATAGTTTTACAACCAGTCAAATAAATGGCAATTACATTATTATTATACACGGACATATTCAAGTGGCACAATTGGCACAATAGAAAGCAGTCTAAGCACAAATACTTTGCTGAAGAAAAAGAGGGGTCAGTCGCACATAAACGTGTCAATACAACCATCTTACACTAGTACTACCACGTTAAAAATGATAATCACCCCCCTTTCACCTCACCAATCTTTATGGTTTTAAACTTTTTATTTGTGGCACCATAACCATGTTAATAACAAGTAAAAAAGGAACGATAAAACTAATTTGTATGTAATTTACGAATGTAAATAAAATTATTTTGTTGCTTTTACAAACATTGATTTTATAAACCCATCTACTTTAAAAAATTTACCTCAAATATACAAGGCCCACCCTAATAATATAAAGAAATCTGTTTACAAATTAATTAACAACGAAATTTTCCTAATAACATTAGTCTTAAAATAAATAAGCTCTCATTTATTCAAATTAAACAAGAGTAGTCAAAACATCACAACGCAATTTATAACTTTTAACTACTAATTTTACTATCAAAATAACCAATTTTTTAAACTTTTTAAATTTACAAAGCTATAAGCAGTTAAATGTACATGCAATTTACAGAGTTGTAAGTGCTCAAAATTGTGCGTAAGTTTAAAAAATTTGATATTTCATTTTCCAAAAAGAAAAACAATAAAATGAAATTTGTGCGTGCGAATGAACATAATTTAATAATATTTACGACTTCGTAATTTAATATTTTTAGTTGTCGTACCGTTCTTTTCTGTTGTTACCAGGTTTGCTGAAGGAGGCGGTATTTTCTGAGGTGCGCCCGGATACGGTATTCTGAACAATTCTATGTGTAAGTGATCGCATATTTCAATGCAAATTTGAGCAGAATAACGTAACAGCTCACATGTAACCCATATCTACAAATAAATTACGTTAAATTCACTATTTAGATGAAGTCGAATTCGTCTCCATTATAAATTACTTACCATGCACAGCCACAATACAACGTATTCCGATATAAAAGTGTTAAAATACTGATTAAAGAATAGCATAGCTGGTCCGACTAAAGCCCAATCCATATACTCCATTTCGCTTTTGGACATGTGTGCAACCTAAAAAAGTTTTTAGTCACTCAAATAAAACTATGAAAAGCTATAGAGGTAGATAAGAAACGCCTGAGATTGAAATTTGGTAAATATGGAGCTGTAGCGGTGTTAAGTTCAAATTTCGCGCCTTTACACCATTGTGGTATTTCAACCCTTTACCGTCAGGGTGCATCAACACCACCGGCACCCGGCAGTTCATTAATTATGTGTATGTATTGTTTATCAGTAATTACTTACTTATTATATTAATTATATAACAAGCATATTTATTAAGTTTATTATACCAGCCTCAGTTAATTATGTGTGTGTATTGTTTAACAGTAATTAATTACTTTTTATATTAATTATATAATAAGTATATTATACCAGCCTCAGTTAATTATGTGTGTGTACTGTTTATCAATAATTAATTATATATTTATAAACTACAAACGCGATGTTTTATTCTCTTTTAATAAATTGTACAAGTGGTATAATAAATGGTGACCCCGACGTGATCCATTTATTATACCAGTTAATTAAGTTTATTAATAGTTTTTAAGTAATAAGTATATATTAAGTATATTATACCAGCCTTAGTTAATTATGTGTGTGTATTGTTTAACAGTAATTAATTACTTTTTATATTAATTATATAATAAGTATATTATACCAGCCTTAGTTAATTATGTGTGTGTACTGTTTATCAGTAATTAATTATATATTTATAAACTACAAACGCGATGTTTTATTCTCTTTTAATAAATTGTTCAACTGGTATAATAAATGGTGACCCCGACGTGATCCATTTATTATACCAGTTAATTAAGTTTATTAATAGTTTTTAAGTAATAAGTATATATTAAGTATATTATACCAGCCTCAGTTAATTATGTGTGTGTATTGTTTAACAGTAATTAATTACTTTTTATATTAATTATATAATAAGTATATTAAGTATATTATACCAGCCTTAGTTAATTATGTGTGTGTATTGTTTATCAGTAATTAATTCTATATTTATAAAGTACAAACGCAATGTTTTATTCAATTTTAACAAATTGTTCAACTGGTATAATAAATGGTGACCCCGACGTGATCCATTTATTATACCAGTTAATTAAGTATATTAATAGTTTTTAAGTAATAAGTATATATTAAGTATATTATACCAGCCTCAGTTAATTATGTGTGTGTATTGTTTATCAGTAATTAATTATATATTTATAAACTACAAACGCGATGTTTTATTCTCTTTTAATAAATTGTACAAGTGGTATAATAAATGGTGACCCCGACGTGATCCATTTATTATACCAGTTAATTAAGTTTATTAATAGTTTTTAAGTAATAAGTATATATTAAGTATATTATACCAGCCTTAGTTAATTATGTGTGTGTATTGTTTAACAGTAATTAATTACTTTTTATATTAATTATATAATAAGTATATTATACCAGCCTTAGTTAATTATGTGTGTGTACTGTTTATCAGTAATTAATTATATATTTATAAACTACAAACGCGATGTTTTATTCTCTTTTAATAAATTGTTCAACTGGTATAATAAATGGTGACCCCGACGTGATCCATTTATTATACCAGTTAATTAAGTTTATTAATAGTTTTTAAGTAATAAGTATATATTAAGTATATTATACCAGCCTCAGTTAATTATGTGTGTGTATTGTTTAACAGTAATTAATTACTTTTTATATTAATTATATAATAAGTATATTATACCAGCCTTAGTTAATTATGTGTGTGTACTGTTTATCAGTAATTAATTATATATTTATAAACTACAAACGCGATGTTTTATTCTCTTTTAATAAATTGTTCAACTGGTATAATAAATGGTGACCCCGACGTGATCCATTTATTATACCAGTTAATTAAGTTTATTAATAGTTTTTAAGTAATAAGTATATATTAAGTATATTATACCAGCCTCAGTTAATTATGTGTGTGTATTGTTTAACAGTAATTAATTACTTTTTATATTAATTATATAATAAGTATATTAAGTATATTATACCAGCCTTAGTTAATTATGTGTGTGTATTGTTTATCAGTAATTAATTCTATATTTATAAAGTACAAACGCAATGTTTTATTCAATTTTAACAAATTGTTCAACTGGTATAATAAATGGTGACCCCGACGTGATCCATTTATTATACCAGTTAATTAAGTATATTAATAGTTTTTAAGTAATAAGTATATATTAAGTATATTATACCAGCCTCAGTTAATTATGTGTGTGTATTGTTTATCAGTAATTAATTATATATTTATAAACTACAAACGCGATGTTTTATTCTCTTTTAATAAATTGTACAAGTGGTATAATAAATGGTGACCCCGACGTGATCCATTTATTATACCAGTTAATTAAGTTTATTAATAGTTTTTAAGTAATAAGTATATATTAAGTATATTATACCAGCCTTAGTTAATTATGTGTGTGTATTGTTTAACAGTAATTAATTACTTTTTATATTAATTATATAATAAGTATATTATACCAGCCTTAGTTAATTATGTGTGTGTACTGTTTATCAGTAATTAATTATATATTTATAAACTACAAACGCGATGTTTTATTCTCTTTTAATAAATTGTTCAACTGGTATAATAAATGGTGACCCCGACGTGATCCATTTATTATACCAGTTAATTAAGTTTATTAATAGTTTTTAAGTAATAAGTATATATTAAGTATATTATACCAGCCTCAGTTAATTATGTGTGTGTATTGTTTAACAGTAATTAATTACTTTTTATATTAATTATATAATAAGTATATTAAGTATATTATACCAGCCTTAGTTAATTATGTGTGTGAATTGTTTATCAGTAATTAATTCTATATTTATAAAGTACAAACGCAATGTTTTATTCAATTTTAACAAATTGTTCAACTGGTATAATAAATGGTGACCCCGACGTGATCCATTTATTATACCAGTTAATTAAGTTTATTAATAGTTTTTAAGTAATAAGTATATATTAAGTATATTATACCAGCCTCAGTTAATTATGTGTGTGTATTGTTTAACAGTAATTAATTACTTTTTATATTAATTATATAATAAGTATATTAAGTATATTATACCAGCCTTAGTTAATTATGTGTGTGTATTGTTTATCAGTAATTAATTCTATATTTATAAAGTACAAACGCAATGTTTTATTCAATTTTAACAAATTGTTCAACTGGTATAATAAATGGTGACCCCGACGTGATCCATTTATTATACCAGTTAATTAAGTATATTAATAGTTTTTAAGTAATAAGTATATATTAAGTATATTATACCAGCCTCAGTTAATTATGTGTGTGTATTGTTTATCAGTAATTAATTATATATTTATAAACTACAAACGCGATGTTTTATTCTCTTTTAATAAATTGGACAAGTGGTATAATAAATGGTGACCCCGACGTGATCCATTTATTATACCAGTTGTACAATTTGTTAGAAGATAATAAAACATCGCACTTTTAGTTTATAAAAATATAATTAATTACTGATAAACAATACACAAACATAATTAAGTGAGGCGTCACAGAACGTCAGTATACAGTTTCACAACCGATGAAGAACTCACGTGCAGACCATGTCAATACCGACGTCAAGACGGGTGCCTGTGGTGTTGATGAACCCTGACGGTGTAGGGTTGAAATACCAAGGTGGTGTAAAGGTGTAATTTATCCCAGATGTTTCTTACTAACCTGCATTTACTAGTTCAATCGCAATGGTGATACTTACAACGAGACGATTTGTAATTTTAGCCGAAACCATTCCAAATGCCAAGATGTATAGAGCCGGATGCGTTTCGTACACATGTTCGATCGATTTACGATAAATTATAAAAGCAGGTACCAAAACCATCGAAAATGGTATTACAGGTGATAAAACACTTGTGCCCTACACATTAAAAAATTAATTACTCAATTGTAAACAAATAATATAAGCCAAATAATAACAACCATGCATGAAGTGACAACTGAATTTTTAGAAAATGTTGCTAGCGCTATTTAGTAATGCAAATTAAAATTACGTGTTTAAATAAAACCGAATTTTGAGTTATTAAAGAGAACCTTCGTCCTTACAACCTTACTTTTGTAAGGCTGTAAGTTCTAAGTCGTAAGCTATAAAAGACTCACTAGCTACTAGCAGTTACTTTTTGCTTTAGGGCAAAAATTTGGAAAACAACAACTGTATAAGTAGTTCGTAACAAGTGATTGTATATTGTAAGCCAGACGTCTTCGAATCTATATCTACCCACAACCGCTTTCGTTAGCTATGATTTCAATTACTGAAATAATATAAAGTCACAACTAACACATAATCCTACAAAGAATTAATAAAAATTGAGAAAAGATTAAAACGATTGATTATTCGGTTCGAGTTTAAAAGTGAAATAACAAAAAGATAGACTTTGCACCACACCAAAAGCCATGCACATCGTAGCAAGCAAAATTATTAATACTGCTCTACAGTTAATCCTATTCAAAGTTCAATAAAATTTTATTCAATTTTAAGTTTTGAACGAGGGATCAACCACTGTTCTAGATTTGTACACTGACTGCATATGCTATGGCTGCCGTTGACAGCTCAATTTTTGTACATTGACTGCAGAGAGTGGATAACCCCTCGGTTTTGAATAATCGACAAGTAAAAAAATTTTATTGAACGTTTTTTGTTGTTGTAATTATCTATTAGAACAGGTTGACCGTGGAGCAATCTTACAGCAACAGTGGATCCATTTTTGCCCACTCCGCCTGTGAAAATGACAGCTACATTAGCCTGAGCCAGAAGGAACGCCATTGCACAAGCTACCGTAATTGGCAACAACTTCAATTCCATATTCAAACCGGGTATCTTGCATTAAAAATATCACACAATAAATTATTAAAAATAGAAATTACGAATATCCAAACAATAACAAAATAAAAGAATAAGCAACAGATCCCCACATAATTTGTTTGATAAAATTTAATATCCTTACAGCCACAGTGGACCCATGTCTTCCGCAACCTCCAGTGCATAATACTCTTAGTAAAATTAAAACGTGTTGAAAATAACCCGCAAAAAATATTAGACACATAATTTGGTAAAGATACAAATCAAATAGAGGAACCTAAAAAAATCAAAATAAACAAAAATGATGTAATTGCTCCAGACCACCTGTAGTCCGAAAATACCAATAAAAATTATAAAATGGCCTCTTTTTAATAATAATGATTAAGCTCGCATGCAAATCCCAAGTTTGTCCCAGAAAACCTGTATTTCAACTACCTAACAAAAAAATTATGAATTAACAAAGTCAATGATTTATATAAATGATAGCAAATAGCAAGTTTTCTTCAAATCCATGCTGTACTCATATTTGGTACAACTTACTGCAACTGTTGAACCATTTTTTCCTACTCCTCCCGTCACGATCACTATTAGCATGTTGTATAACGACCAAGAACAACACATAAATGTCGAAAGGGGTATAAAATACCATAAAACTAACATCCCACTAAAAAACTGTTTCAACTTATAAATTAAATAAAAATAAAAGTTTCAAAGGAACTCGCAACTTCCAATAAATTATTGATTTATTAAGAAATAACAGAAATTGAAATCAAAGTTCTAAGGGTCGATTTTACAACCATGGTTTAAACTGGACCCAGCTAAAACGAGTATGAAGCCGCATGAGCGCAATCAATTTATCGTAACGTAAACGAGTTACGACGCATGCGCTCATGCGGGTTCATACCCGGTTTAGCTCCAGGCAGCTTAAGCCATGATTGTAAAATCGGCCCTGAAGGCACAATAACGCTGGGTTTAGCATAGGTTCTATTAGTCAAATACAAATCCTCAAGTACAATAAAAATAAAGAGCATACTGTGCACGACACAATAAAAGTGTGAAGAGCACGGAATAAAACAAGATAAAAAGGTGTAAGCAAACCACAAGACTTTCAATCAAGAGTGCAAACTACTTACTATCACGTTCATGTGGTGCACTGTTACATTAAACGACCAATCCCAACAGGAGGTCGTGTCATCAAATCAACAAGAGTGGAGGTCTTGTTGGAACCATTCATCGTTCATCCTTAAAAGGATAATGGTCAGAATTAGAATGACCACTATTCGCATCCAAGTAGTCTTGGATGCCTTGTTAATCCTTTACCTCCCTAAAATGAACCACACTGAAAAAAGCTCACTGCCACCAAAGTAGTGGCCAGCATGGCAAAGGAATTGAGACTGCTGATAATCTCTGAATTGGAAAGACTGCCTTACCAGCATAACCTATAGTCCTCTCTAACATCAGGTCTTGAATGTAAGGTAAGTGGCGGAATTTTATTGGATGAAAACTACTCAGAACAGAAGCAATTAGGAGTGAATGACAACGGGTTGACAAAGAAGAAAACAATATAGATGAAGGGTTCTAAAAAAGTACAATGAAGCTAGTAGTGGTCAGGCAAAAGAATTAAGGCTGCGGATAATTTCTGAATTGGAAAGACTGCCTTACCGGCCTTACCTATAGTCATCTCTAACATCAGGTCTTGAATGTAAGGTAAGTGGCGGAATTTTACTGGATGAAAACTGCTCAGAGCAGAAGCAAGTAGGAGTGAATAATAAAGGGTTGACAAAGAAGAAAACAAGGTAGATGCAAGGTTCTAAAAAAGTACAATGAAGCTAGTAGTGGTCAGGCAAAGGAATTAAGGCTGCTGATAATCTCTGAATTGGAAAGACTGCCTTACCGGCCTTATCTATTATAGTTATCTATAACATCAGGTCTTGAATGTAAGGCGAGTGGCGGAATTTTACTGGATAAAACTGCTCAGAGCAGAAGCAAGTAGGAGTGAATAATAAAGGGTTGACAAAGAAGAAAACAAGGTAGATGCAAGGTTCTAAAAAAGTACAATGAAGCTAGTAGTGGTCAGGCAAAGGAATTAAGGCTGCTGATAATCTCTGAATTGGAAAGACTGCCTTACCGGCCTTATCTATTATAGTTATCTATAACATCAGGTCTTGAATGTAAGGTAAGTGGCGGAATTTTACTGGATGAAAACTGCTCAGAGCAGAAGCAAGTAGGAGTGAATAATAAAGGGTTGACAAAGAAGAAAACAAGGTAGATGCAAGGTTCTAAAAAAGTACAATGAAGCTAGTAGTGGTCAGGCAAAGGAATTAAGGCTGCGGATAATTTCTGAATTGGAAAGACTGCCTTACCGGCCTTACCTATAGTCATCTCTAACATCAGGTCTTGAATGTAAGGTAAGTGGCGGAATTTTACTGGATGAAAACTGCTCAGAGCAGAAGCAAGTAGGAGTGAATAATAAAGGGTTGACAAAGAAGAAAACAAGGTAGATGCAAGGTTCTAAAAAAGTACAATGAAGCTAGTAGTGGTCAGGCAAAGGAATTAAGGCTGCTGATAATCTCTGAATTGGAAAGACTGCCTTACCGGCCTTATCTATTATAGTTATCTATAACATCAGGTCTTGAATGTAAGGCGAGTGGCGGAATTTTATTGGATAAAACTGCTCAGAGCAGAAGCAAGTAGGAGTGAATAATAAAGGGTTGACAAAGAAGAAAACAAGGTAGATGCAAGGTTCTAAAAAAGTACAATGAAGCTAGTAGTGGTCAGGCAAAGGAATTAAGGCTGCTGATAATCTCTGAATTGGAAAGACTGCCTTACCGGCCTTATCTATTATAGTTATCTATAACATCAGGTCTTGAATGTAAGGCGAGTGGCGGAATTTTACTGGATAAAACTGCTCAGAGCAGAAGCAAGTAGGAGTGAATAATAAAGGGTTGACAAAGAAGAAAACAAGGTAGATGCAAGGTTCTAAAAAAGTACAATGAAGCTAGTAGTAGTCAGGCAAAGGAATTAAGGCTGCTGATAATCTCTGAATTGGAAAGACTGCCTTACCGGCCTTACCCATTATAGTTATCTATAACATCAGGTCTTGAATATAAGGCGAGTGGCGGAATTTCACTGGAAAAAACTGCTCAGAGCAGAAGCAACTAGGAGTGAATAATAAAGGGTTGACAAAGAAGAAAACAAGGTAGATGCAAGGTTCTAAAAAAGTACAATGAAGCTAGTAGTGGTCAGGCAAAGGAATTAAGGCTGCTGATAATCTCTGAATTGGAAAGACTGCCTTACGGGCCTTACCTATTATAGTTATCTATAACATCAGGTCTTGAATATAAGGCGAGTGGCGGAATTTCACTGGAAAAAACTGCTCAGAGCAGAAGCAAGTAGGAGTGAATAATAAAGGGTTGACAAAGAAGAAAACAAGGTAGATGCAAGGTTCTAAAAAAGTACAATGAAGCTAGTAGTGGTCAGGCAAAGGAATTAAGGCTGCTGATAATCTCTGAATTGGAAAGACTGCCTTACCGGCCTTACCTATTATAGTTATCTACAACATCAGGTCTTGAATGTAAGGCGAGTGGCGGAATTTTACTGGATAAAACTGCTCAGAGCAGAAGCAAGTAGGAGTGAATAATAAAGGGTTGACAAAGAAGAAAACAAGGTAGATGCAAGGTTCTAAAAAAGTACAATGAAGCTAGTAGTGGTCAGGCAAAGGAATTAAGGCTGCTGATAATCTCTGAATTGGAAAGACTGCCTTACGGGCCTTACCTATTATAGTTATCTATAACATCAGGTCTTGAATATAAGGCGAGTGGCGGAATTTCACTGGAAAAAACTGCTCAGAGCAGAAGCAACTAGGAGTGAATAATAAAGGGTTGACAAAGAAGAAAACAAGGTAGATGCAAGGTTCTAAAAAAGTACAATGAAGCTAGTAGTGGTCAGGCAAAGGAATTAAGGCTGCTGATAATCTCTGAATTGGAAAGACTGCCTTACCGGCCTTACCCATTATAGTTATCTATAACATCAGGTCTTGAATATAAGGCGAGTGGCGGAATTTCACTGGAAAAAACTGCTCAGAGCAGAAGCAAGTATGAGTGAATAATAAAGGGTTGACAAAGAAGAAAACAAGGTAGATGCAAGGTTCTAAAAAAGTACAATGAAGCTAGTAGTAGTCAGGCAAAGGAATTAAGGCTGCTGATAATCTCTGAATTGGAAAGACTGCCTTACCGGCCTTACCCATTATAGTTATCTATAACATCAGGTCTTGAATATAAGGCGAGTGGCGGAATTTCACTGGAAAAAACTGCTCAGAGCAGAAGCAACTAGGAGTGAATAATAAAGGGTTGACAAAGAAGAAAACAAGGTAGATGCAAGGTTCTAAAAAAGTACAATGAAGCTAGTAGTGGTCAGGCAAAGGAATTAAGGCTGCTGATAATCTCTGAATTGGAAAGACTGCCTTACCGGCCTTACCTATTATAGTTATCTACAACATCAGGTCTTGAATGTAAGGCGAGTGGCGGAATTTTACTGGATAAAACTGCTCAGAGCAGAAGCAAGTAGGAGTGAATAATAAAGGGTTGACAAAGAAGAAAACAAGGTAGATGCAAGGTTCTAAAAAAGTACAATGAAGCTAGTAGTGGTCAGGCAAAGGAATTAAGGCTGCTGATAATCTCTGAATTGGAAAGACTGCCTTACGGGCCTTACCTATTATAGTTATCTATAACATCAGGTCTTGAATATAAGGCGAGTGGCGGAATTTCACTGGAAAAAACTGCTCAGAGCAGAAGCAAGTAGGAGTGAATAATAAAGGGTTGACAAAGAAGAAAACAAGGTAGATGCAAGGTTCTAAAAAAGTACAATGAAGCTAGTAGTGGTCAGGCAAAGGAATTAAGGCTGCTGATAATCTCTGAATTGGAAAGACTGCCTTACCGGCCTTACCTATTATAGTTATCTACAACATCAGGTCTTGAATGTAAGGCGAGTGGCGGAATTTTACTGGATAAAACTGCTCAGAGCAGAAGCAAGTAGGAGTGAATAATAAAGGGTTGACAAAGAAGAAAACAAGGTAGATGCAAGGTTCTAAAAAAGTACAATGAAGCTAGTAGTGGTCAGGCAAAGGAATTAAGGCTGCTGATAATCTCTGAATTGGAAAGACTGCCTTACGGGCCTTACCTATTATAGTTATCTATAACATCAGGTCTTGAATATAAGGCGAGTGGCGGAATTTCACTGGAAAAAACTGCTCAGAGCAGAAGCAAGTAGGAGTGAATAATAAAGGGTTGACAAAGAAGAAAACAAGGTAGATGCAAGGTTCTAAAAAAGTACAATGAAGCTAGTAGTGGTCAGGCAAAGGAATTAAGGCTGCTGATAATCTCTGAATTGGAAAGACTGCCTTACCGGCCTTACCTATTATAGCTATCTATAACAACAGGTCGTGAATGTAAGGCGAGTGGCGGAATTTTACTGGATAAAACTGCTCAGAGCAGAAGCAAGTAGGAGTGAATAACAACGGGCTGACAAAGAAGAAAACAAGGTAGATGCAAGGTTCTAAAAAGTATAATGAAGCTAGTGTTCCAGTTCCAGCGGATCATTGCCGGTGAAAACTCGGCTAAGTACGCAAAAACACGCAATCTGATTAGTGTAGCAACTATCTTTGTTGGCGCTGCGTAATATGACGCTAAATTGTAACGACGTATTTCGACTTATCGTTACATACAGCGGCAAAGATTCCCTGGAACAACTATATGCAATATATTGTATTGTCATGGTAGCAACGTGTGCTTATTTTTCGTCACTTTCTATCGAAAAAGTGAATTTTTTTTCTAATAAATGCCAGTCTTTAATGAACTAAATTGGCTTTAAAATGACTAATAGTGTTCTAATGATCAAACAAGATAAGATAGGAAACTAAAAATAGCAAATCTAAACTAAAAATAGTCCGCAAAACAGGATATACCTGTCAAGAGCTATATTGCACATTTTGAAGCAAAGGAATCTCAAACTTTCTTTAAAACTGGTTTGCGTGTTTTTAGTTTTTAATTTGCAATTTTTGAAAGATAAACATAAATAACACCCACAAAATGATTGTCTCTTGAAAGTTATTAAAAATAAATTCTTTTTTGGAAGTTGCAAGTCAAAAAGGTTTTATGTAGGTTACACATTCTACAATTTCTAAACAGTAAAAACCTGAAATTTAAATATTTATAATAAAAAAATATAATTTAATCGCTCTAAAGCTCTAATTAGCAAGAATAATTATAAAACTGCTGATTAATTAATTATTATCAATTTTAATACGGATACAAAAAAAACCTTGAATTTAAATATACCTTTAGAACAATTACATCGATACGAAAACCATAAATTAATTTTATATGTAATTTTATTACGATTTTAATGAAGTATTTGAAACTTTGAAACGTTTAAAACAACACAGCTTGAAGTATTGGAGCTCAAAATAATTAATTCTTTATAATTAGAGTTTTTAACTGTATCGTTAGTAATAAAAAAATTAAATTACATACCTTCGAAGACCAAACGCTAGGTCCGAAAACAGCCGAAATAAGTTGTATAGTTATAATGGAATATTGGGCTTCGGTAACATCAATTTTACCAAAACGTAATGTACCTGAGACATACGTTTGCCAATGGGCACAATAAAACAACGTCATCGCACAAAAACACTAAAAAAACATTAAAAGCTCATTACAGACTCAAATTAACTAACAATACTAACTTGAAAAAACATCCACCCGGGATGATACCCTAATTGTACTGCAATACATGCCGATAGTGCAACAAAAATTGTCGATATCGAGTCGCAACCGTGATCGAATAATTCACCTAAAGGCGAAGCTGTGTTTGTTCTTCGAGCTTGCTTACCATCAATTGCGTCTAAACTTTGATATATAAATAATCCTAAAGCACATAAAAAACAAGCCCATCGTGGAGCTTCGATTTTTGCATCTGGCGAGTACCTAAAACACGAATCGATTTAAATAAACAAAAAACAATTAAAAGAGCACTTACCAAACTAAAATAAGTGTTGTGATTATATTTATAAGTAAACCAATAACTGTAATTAGGTTAGGTGCCAACCAAAGGGGCACACGTCCAACTAACCAATTCCACCAAGGCTGTAAAAAGATGTCACATAAACTTGCACTACTACAAGAATATTTGTGTTCGCTTAAACGTTTTAATTGAGCATTCGATAACAATTTCTGTTTATAAAACTTCATATTAATTGTAACACTTATTTCCTATTTAAATTAAAAATCACAATCGACGAACACGTTTTTTTGAATTCACAATTTAAGCTAAAAATTTCAGTACACGCCAATTTAATTAAAAACAAAACGTCAACATCACAGAATTCGATTAAAATCGTTCGCACAAATCAAAATTTGTTCAATTACTACGCTTTCCTCCTCGGTAAAATCGTATGATTTTTGTGGCGCGTTCTCTTTCTCGATAAGTAGACCAATATATTTATCTTTGTTTAATTTACAGCTACAGCTTCCTCAATTTATCTTATTCTATCACACTAATTTGTACTAATTTTCTCTCACTACTTTATTATCAATAGGGCAATAAAATGGAAAAATAATGCGTTGGAATTTTTTTACAAGTTCAATTTGAATACAATGTTGATTATTTATAGTTCAAGGTTCGCAGAATTATAAATGATTGTTCTTATGCATTTTATCATTAATTGCTATATTTGATGGTTTATGCACTTTTTTTTAGATATATTAAAACTACATTACTTTTACTTTATCATTAAAGTACCATGTTGCACAATCTTTAAAAAGAAAGTTGAAAGTGAGGTTATGCCGTTATGCGCCGTGGAAGTACAATACATGTTTTATGCGCAGTCAGTTGGTATTCCCTTTGCGCTCGAATTTGAATTTAACTTGAATAAAATTTGCAATACAAGACGAACCTTTTAACTATTATAATTAACGCCTTTGTGATTTTTTTCAAAATAATTCCATGTTGGGAAAGCCTTCAAACTAAAAATCAAAGTTTACAAGTACTTACTATGGGAAAATAATAGTAGATTGGTTGATTAGGAGTAAAAAAGTGACATTTTTACTTCGTATTAAACATTTAATTTTTTCTTCAAACGTAAAACTTAGAAAAAACAAAAATAAAAATTTTTGAAGTGTCGCCATCTCTTGAAAATTATTTGTAGTTCAATTGTCAAATATTTAAAAAAATTAACTTTGACTTGTAAAAAGAAGCTAATTATTAAACGCAACGAATAAATTATAACAGAAAATTTACAAAAACATTACCTTTTTACGTTACAAATGCTTAGAAATATCATTTTACGTTAGTTTGTTGTAAATATTTAGGGTTAGAATTTACTTTTACCTCCTAGGATGTAAAAGTAGAACTTTAACCTTAATCGTTCTGTAACAAAATGTCAACTTTTTTTGACGTTTGAAGAAAAAAATTTTTTTTGTTAAAATTTTTGTGACAGGTGCAATAATTTCAAGCAATTTTATCAGTTCGTATTATTAAAGCAATTAAGGCATTTGTTGTTCATTTTTTAGTCAAAATTAACGAAATAACGTCAATATTTATCATTACTGTAATTAATGGACCTAATCAATCAATAATATTTGATAAAATACGTAAAAAAATAAGTGATGTCATGTCATACGATGTTCGGTGGATGTACTAGGTCTCGAATATAATGATAACACCCAACGCCATACGCTAGCACGATTTTTGAATTAAAGTCCAAAATCTACCCATAACAAAACTTTCTTTTAACTTTTTCCAATCCAAGAAAAAGTTGCTATAATCGAGAAAAAAAATAAAATTTTTTTTTATTGAAGTTCTCGACGTTTTGAGTCACCCTGATTCCAAAAATCGAAAAAAAATTTTTCAATTTTTTGAACCAAAATGTCTGTGTGTGTCCGGAACTATGTGGGGCAAAAACTACTTAACCGATTTTGATGAAATTTGATTTTAGGAACTTTAAAATTATTTCATCGACAAAATAAGTTTTTATAAGAAATCTATACAGGGTGTCTAAAAATAAGGTGGTTATTTTGGGCGCACATTTGCAAATTTGAGCCAAATTTAATTTTACTTGGCTATAAGATAGTACATGTGACCCCCAATTGAAAAAAAAATTTCACATTTTTTTATTCAAAATGGCGACCAATAGAACGATTGTCCCATTTTGTGGTTTTTCCCTTATAACTTTGCCGGTAATTATTATTATAAAAATTTCAAAATGACATTGTACAGCCATAATATAGGGCTTTCGTCATAAACAAGTCGATTTTCAAAAATTGTTTTAAAATTGCCTACCTTTAAGGGGCCCAAGTAGGTCAAAATTTTGATATTGATTTTCTCAAAAACTGGTCCGAACCGAACATTTTTGTAAGTTTTTGATATATTATAGACAACGTAATTATATAGCTAACATTAAATTTTTAAAGACTTGTATGATGCGGATTCGGAGTTATGATTTTTTGAATGTCAAAATTTCAATAATCTCTCATTTCTTTTGTAATAAAAATAGAAACTTGAAATTGGATATTTATATCAATCTCATGAATATCTATTATTTGACACTATTTTCGGTTAAGAAAACGCTTCCGGTTAAACCGGAAATTACAAAACTATCAAAATTTTTAGGAACACCCTGTATGTTTTTTAATAATTTGAAAGATCGTAAGGTTAGCTATTACACGATACCAAACATCTTATATTTTGACTTCCGGTTTAACCGGAAATGGAATTAAAAGGCTTAATTTAAATGGAAAACCCTGTACCTATATTTTTCAATATTTTGAAAGCTTGTAAAATTAGCTTTCTTAAGATATAAAATAATGTATATTTTGAACTTCAATTTATGCCAAATTTTACAAAAAAATGAAATTTTTGAGAAAGTTTATACCTAAAAATTTTAATGACATACAAGTCCCAGGTTCAATTCCGGACGGAAGCAGTTTTAAAAAAGAACGAATGTGGCCATACGAGGAACTTTTTCCTGTTCTATTTTTTTATGCATTTCTTTAAAAGTTTATAATTTAAAATTTTCAAATTAAATTTTAATAAAAATTTCCTGTTGTAATTTTTTAATAAAATTTAATTTGATATTTTATAAATTAAATACATCAAAGAAAACTATAAACTTTTAAAGAAATGCACAAAAAAAATACAACAGGAAAAAGTTCCTCGTATGGCCACATCCGTTGTTTTTTGTTTGTAGTCTAGTCAAAAAGCGGTTTTAACCTCGAATTGAAAGTCAAAAAGTTAAATATTTGCATAAACCTATGTTTTGAGACTCTGACGACCTGCCCAAAAGTCTTATATAATCTCGTGTCCGCGTGTCAAGATATTGAAGATCAAAGGTAACAAAAATCGTTTTTTGCAAATATTTCGTTTCCTAAGCACCCTACCTCATTAAAGGTTATTATAAAACTTGTAGATCATGAAATTCTCTACAAATTTGATCCAATTCATTTTTTGTGCGATTAACCGTTCTCGAAATATAGTACGTAGAGTGGGAGGCGCCTTATCACTAACTTTTTTATTTTAAATAAAATACTAAAATAAAATTGGTATTTATCCCCACCAACGCAGTAGTCAACGTATTCAAATTATTAAAGGGGCGTGGCCAAACTTGCGCGAACTTACCTGAAGTTAAATTTTTTTACTGTAACATAATAACATGTCCCTATCTCCCTATGCCGATTTTCAACTGTTTTTTAGAAAAACTTGTTTCTAAAAAAAAGTGACGTTTGAGCGCCTTTCTTAAAAATTGCATACTGGCGTTATTATGATATCAGGAGCTACGTAATTTTCAGAACCTTAGACTAAGCTCTGATGTTACAATTTTTCTCTAATAATTTACAGAGTGTTCAAAAAGTGCTGACTCTTAGAGGAAATTTCAAACCTAAAATACTTTTTAATTTTAAATGGAACACCCTGTATTTTGTGATAGTTTTGGATGCAGAAATAAATTTACTATTGTTTTGCATTCCCATTCCCTATACCTAATAATTTATAGGGTGTTCAAAAAGTGCTGACTTTTAGAGGAAATTTCAAACCTACAAAACTTTTTAATTTTAAATGGAACACCCTGTATTTTTTTACAGTTTTGGATGCAGAAATAAATTTACTATCGTTTTGCATTACCATTCCCCATACCTAATAATTTACAGGGTGTTTAAAAAGTGCTGACTTTTAGAGGAAACTTCAAACCTACAAAACTTTTTAATTATAAATGGAACACCCTGTATTTTTTGACAGTTTTGAATGCAGAAATAAATTTACTATCGTTTTGCATTACCATTCCCCATACCTAATAATTTACAGGGTGTTTAAAAAGTGCTGACTTTTAGAGGAAATTTCAAACCTACAAAACTTTTTAATTATAAATGGAACACCCTGTATTTTTTGACAGTTTTGAATGCAGAAATAAATTTACTATCGTTTTGCATTACCATTCCCCATACCTAATAATTTACAGGGTGTTTAAAAAGTGCTGACTTTTAGAGGAAATTTCAAACCTACAAAACTTTTTAATTATAAATGGAACACCCTGTATTTTTTGACAGTTTTGAATGCAGAAATAAATTTACTATCGTTTTGCATTACCATTCCCCATACCTAATAATGTACAGGGTGTTCAAAAAGTGCACTTTTAGAGAAAATTTCAAACCTAAAAAACTTTTTAATTTTAAATGGAACACCCTGTATTTTTTGACAGTTTTGGATGCAGAAATAAATTTACTATCGTTTTGCATTACCATTCCCTATACCTAATAATTTACAGGGTGTTTAAAAAGTGCTGACTTTTAGAGGAAATTTCAAACCTACAAAACTTTTTAATTTTAAATGGAACACCCTGTATTTTTTTACAGTTTTGGATGCAGAAATAAATTTACTATCGTTTTGCATTACCATTCCCTATACCTATCGTTGATGCTTTTTACATTATTCTGTATAATCCTATATAAGCTTGCGCGACTCCCACTCTGCACTATATTTCGAAAACGGTTGATCGTACAAAAAAATTATTTTGATGAAATTTGTAGAGAATTTCATGATCTACAATTTTTGTAATAACCGCTAATGACGTATGATGCATGGGAAACGAGATAGTTGCAAAAAACCGATTTTTGTGACCTTCATTCATCTTTTTTCACTGAACTAGGACTATTAGTATCATCCAGTATCAGCTAATTTTATGGGCTAAATATAAAAACTATAAAAAAATTGTTTATATTAGAATTATATTTGGTAAAAGGAACGAAAAAGTAACAGATTCAACGCTATTTAAAATAAATTACAGATAAATTAAAATCGTCGATTTAAAAAAAAATAAAAAAAATTATCTTTCTAAAAAAACAAAGTTATGTTGACCCATTTAAATGCATAGTAGATAGACGTTTCCTCAACTCATCACCAACTAAATCACGCTTAATTTCAACTTCATTCCTAGTGGTAACTTCCCTTACTTTCACAACACCTTTCTGAATTTCCGATTCACCCAATATAACAGCCAAAGGTATTCCTTGATCCTCGCAGTATTGCAACTGAGCTAAAAGTTTTGGATTTTTCTTATAAGACTGTTCAACTTTAAAACCTTCGTCCCACAATTGTTGGCATAATTTCATTCTATGATCGATTAAATTCTTCTGAGCTGAAGCTACAAAAATTTCTACTTCGGTAGTCCTTATTTTATTTTGCGAAGCCATCAGTCGTGCTTCAATTACAGCAAAAATTCGTTCAATACCAATCGACACACCAACACAGGGTACTTGTTTATGTTTTGAGTCAAACATTCCAACTAAGTTGTCGTAACGACCACCACCAGCAATGGATCCTACAGAGTTGCTATTATCATCTGATGACGATTCCCCTAAAGTTTGAATAATTAGTAAAACATGTATTGTTGATTTGGCCTTGTTAAAGCACAATTATTATTGCTCGACCTCTAAATTATACTTTTCCTTTTTAACCTACCTAATAATACAGCTTCGTAAATGACTCCTGTATAATAATCCAATCCACGAGCTAAACTAAGGTCAAAAACAATTTTGTCGCTTACACCATACAAGTCACAATAATGCAAAAGTAATTTCATAGCTTCGAGACCTTCTACAGCACTTTTAACCTTTGCTAAATTTTCATCTTTTAACAACAGTTCAACAAGCTCAGTTTTACCATTTAATCTAACATATTGCCCAATTTTATCGGCAACTTCGTCAGACAAACCCTTTTCTTCGACCATTTCCTTTCTAACATCATCCCAAGGCGATTTATCGAGCTTATCAACAGCTGAACAAATTGACCTAAAACTCGTTTGTGGTACTCCACAAGCTTCAAACATTCCATCTAAAAGAAGTCGATGATTTAACTTAATTACGTAAGAACCGAGCTGTATCGCTTCGAGAATTTCATAAACAACTCGTACGCATTCAGCGTCTGGTAGCATAGCATCGTAAACTCCTGCAATGTCAAAATCGCATTGGTAGAACTCTCTGTATCTACCTCTAGCGATAGAAGGATTGTCTCGACGATAAACTTTAGCAATGTGATAACGTTTTATATTAGTTATTTTATTCATGGCTAAATAACGTGCAAAGGGAACTGTTAAATCATATCTAAGTGATAAAATTTCACCTCCTTGATCTTTTAAGTCGTAAATTAGCTTAGAATCTTCACCATATTTTCCAGTTAAAACCTCCTATGGAATACAAACTGTAATTGATTTTAGAAAAATGCTTAAAAAGTACCTTAAGTTCGAAAATTGGAGTATCGATAGTTTCAGCACCGTGACGTTTGAAAACAGATATGATTTTTTTAAAAACATCTTCTCTTATGGTCATTTGTTGTGGCGAAAAATCTCTAGCACCTTTCGCTGTTTTAAGAACGAACTTTTGGGGTTCATTGTGAGCGTCACCATTGACACACTCCAATTGTGATTTAAGTTCTAATAATTTGGCTACTTCTGCACCGATCTACAAAAAAGAAATAAATTTGAGTTGATTAATAATTAAGTTTAACTAACCTGAGGTTTAGTTGTGAAAGTAACCGACGTACCGGAATACGAGCTGCTGAATCGTGACAATTTTGAAATTGTTCGAAACATTAGGAAATGATGATGTAAATCTTTTTCAGCACTTATTTTGCTAAAAAGTTAGGAATTTGTTTTTTACTAGCAACAAAAAATTTCATGGTCAGTATTCGTAGCCCGCATACATAACTTTCACATTAAAAGGATAATAAGTAGTTTTAAGGCCATACGAATCTTTCTTTTAAATAAATTATTTAATTATTGCATAAATCACGATCATTTATCAAGGTAGGTTACTTTTTAGTTGAAAAAAAAGTGAGTGCACTTTAGAAAGGGAGCATGAAACATACATAACCTCAAATTTTTTTTGATTGATTAGCCTAGCACCATTTGGGTTTTATCAAAAACTAAAAAGTGATGCAACAATTTTAAAAAAAGTGTTAACTTACCTTTTCTTTACTTTCTTTAGCACTTTTTAATTTTCTAACCAAATCACCTTGTTCTTTGATTAAAAGCTCTAATTTTTCTTTTTCTGACATTTTATTTCCAGACACTACAGTTCAACTTGATTTATTACTTTTAAGTTATAAAACTGCCATGTGTTACCTTCTGACTTGTACAAGAAGTAATGGAACTGCGTTTGATTTGTCGAAAATTGGGGATCGACTTTCGAATCCATTACGTCGAGATGACGTCATTGGTGGTCATTGGTTACTGAGGTTCCTGCAACGTGACGTTCTTTGTTCGCTAAGTTAAAATCTTGAATTAAAAATTTTTTTTTCCAGATTTTTTGAGAAATCCATACTACGTATACACATTCTCAGCTCAGCCCAGTTAGCTACTACAAGAGGGACATTTGGACATTTCCTCCCTTACAACTTTGTTTGAAGATGAACGATGAAGATCTTTGATTTTTGGACGATTCTAAAATGTCAAGTTAAAATTGGTGTGCGGTTTGTAAAAGAATAACCCATATGCATTATATTTTAGCAATGGTGGAAGTCTTGAGAATTTTTTATTTTTTTAAGACTTTTTAAGACTTCTTTGGGTAACTAGAACAGCTTTATAGGAGTTTCACTTTGAAGAAACTTGAAGCATCCACCTTTTAAAATTTTTTAAGACTTCTTTGGGTAACTAGAACAGCTTTATAGGAGTTTCATTTTGAGAAACTTGAAGCAACCACCCTTTAAAAATTTTTAAGTCTTCTTTGGGTAACTAGAACAGCTTTATAGGAGTTTCACTTTGAAGGAAATTGAAGCATCCATCCTTTAAAATTTTTTAAGACTTCTTTGGGTAACTAGAAGAGCTTTTACAAAAGTTTCATTTTGAAGAAACTCGAAGCATTCATCCTTTAAATTTTTTAAGACTTCTTTGAGTAGGTAACTAGAACAGCTTTATAGAAGTTTCACTTCGAAGAAACGTAAAACATCCATCCTTTCAAAGATATGGAAGAACATTTTAGTAATATTTCTTCCATATAATCAAAGTCCTTATAGGTGCAGCTTTAAAGTATTTTCTAATTGGTTTTACTTTATACGAACAACCAACCATTTACTGTAAATCAACGGTTATTCAACTTTAAAGAATTAACGTATCGATGACCTCAAAACTGCAACTTGTATAGTAGATCTTAAATTAAAAATTTTTTCCATGCATTTTAAAATCAACTTGAAGGATGAATAGGTGTCGAATAAGTATCTTTAAACAAAAGAAAATATTTCAAAAAGCTTTCGTGAACAAGATCTTGTGAATGCTGAGTAGTTTCAAGTACGTATTAATTTCATATTGAAAGTTCACACATTATTTTGAATTTTTTTATTATTTTTGTAAAGCGCTCAAAGGTAATAAATTACGCACATTTAGCAAAAATTATTTTTAAACTCACGAGTGCTTTTTTTGAACAAAAAATAATAAATTAAATCACAAAAATCCGATATTGAATATTCAAAAAACAAAAATTTTAAAGCAACGTTAGAGAGCGTTTTATGCTTAGGTGTTATGTTGGTTGCCTATTTAAGATTATTAAGTGAATGCGTTTGCTAAAGGAAATTACCTTAAGATGGCGCTGATGGAAGAAATGTTGATAAAATTTACAGCTGTAAAATGGTGGACTGTCATGGTCGCACACAATTAGGGCGGGGAGTTTTTTACCAAATTGCGATCTAATTACGATTAATTAATTTGTAAATTAAAATAAAACTTATCAAGTTTAGTACGTTTAAGGTGACTAAAATATAATTTATGTGATCTATCATTGTGAAATAGTTTGCGTTAAAAAGTAATACGTATGTAAAATAAATGTTTGTGCTATATGTGACAGCAGTAATCAAAGGTAAACAATACATTTGTTGTCTCTCTTTCACCAGTTGTTATTGAAACGAACCAATATTTAAATTTTGTATCCATTATTGATATTCAGTTGTTTTATGAGTTTCTAAAAGTTTGGTGGACGATAATTATATATTTTTTTATGTCACGAGTAGTGGTGTTTAGTTTAGGGGAGGGAAATCGATGGACGGGGGTGTATTTCTCACACCAATAGCGCAGGTTCCAATCTCGAACACGTTGAATAAAGAGGACACAAATATGGGTCGTCCTTGTGTTCCTTTTAACGCTTATGCGTCATTTCTAACATAAAATTGCTTTCTCTTTTATAACATCTTAAGCTTTTTATTATCGAACTAAACGTATTTTTACTTTACACTCTTCTAACCATGTCGGTAGTTATTTTATTAATATTTTATGTCTTTAGTTGGCGTGTTGTAATCGTGGATTAGTTTTCTTTCAAACTGGAGAGTTGTGGAATTCCTCTCGTTAAGAACAAGTTTTACTTCTTACAAACGCTGAGTTTTTATTTCAACATACTTTTCAATTACATTGTCCAAAAAGACAATTAAATAGGGTTTTCTAGGTGGATTTTCTCCAAAATCGTGTAATGGAACCCTCCTCGGAAGGTGAGTTCACCGACTTACAGAACTGGCTTGGGTTGTATTCCACTTTATGTACATCCTGAGACCAACATGTATTGTACTGTACTCAGGGGTCGATTGGCTTCTAAGTCTTACAGAACTGCCACCAGTGTTGATCTTTTAGTTCATAACCCTACTCGTAGTTATGTTCTCAGGAATTCAATCTTGCCAACGAAGCATAGAATGTCCCTGAGAAGTTTACTTTTCACTTCTTCAGGCGTCAGTTGAGCCAGCCCTAAGTGTTTCAGCCTAAGCCGAGCCAATGGATCACAGTTGCAGATTGCAGAAAATGAGTTCTGCTGATTCTATCTCCGATTCACAGAGTCTGCATAATGTCACTATCTTCCAGTCCAGTTTCTTGAGGTGGTACCTCACTGGGCAGTGTCCAGTAAACAGACCCGTGATGAGCCTGATTTCGTTCTTTGATAGGGCTTCACGCGAGAGTCTCGCTTGCCTATCTCCCACTTGCAACTTTGTGCGAGGCGAGGCGAGGGTTAAGATTTCTTATGCGATGCGAGACTCTCGCGTGAAGCCCTATTCTTTGATAATAGAAGAAGCTTTTTAGCATTCGTGGTCGAGTACTCAGTGAATTTCTTCGACTGTCTTTGTCCTGGTGCGTTGTTCTTGTTCCAGTGAGAATTTTTGTTCCCAGTTTCCAATTTTTGGATCTCCGCCCTTCTATGTGTTCTAGATAGTCCACAGAATGGTTCGGGTCCAATCGTGAGGACTTTTGAGCCCGTTCTAGCTATTTCGTTTCCTTCAATTCCCTCGTGACCCGGTACCCAATGAAGGGTACTTTGTTATCCCTTGCCAGTGTTTTTAGGGATTATCTGCATTCTCAAGTAGATGAAGACTCATAGCTATTGGCTTTGAGTGCCTATATCGCAGCGTAGCTGTCAGACATTATGTAGACTTTTTTGCCCTTTAAATACCTTTATAATACCTAATTGGCATTCTCGGGCACATAGATCTATTGCAAGAGTTTCAGCATAATTGTGAAGTGGGTTCAAAGGGCTATTGATGCTTTACATTTTTAGCCATTTATGTCTACAGTTGTTCTCTGTTCAATTTTACATCCATCTGAATACCAGATGGAGGAGTTTGGTCCCATTTGCATTGATTGTCTTCTAGCCGTGTTGAAGTCCTGAATGACCACTTCGAACGGTGTCTGGATGTCAAACACTCTTGGAATGACATTCAAGGGTTTTTCAAACAATTCTGGCTGCAGAAAAACCAGGATCTTTAGGTGACCTGTTCTGTCACCCTTTGAATTTTTTACTCTGTGCAATTTTTATGGCGGTTTGAAGACCCCTCCTCTTCACCCCTTGGCGAAGGGGTGGTAGGTCTAAAAGTAAAAAGGCTTTGGAAAGAGTTTTTTCTATACGAGGTTTCCAATTTAGCATCTAGACTTACTCCTAGATACTTTACCTCTTTGGAAAACTGTATCGGTAGTCCCTGTAGCGGTGGAGCTTTTAAAGTTAGCTTCCTGCGCTCAGTGAATGCAACTATGGTGGTTTTTGTTCCTCTTTTACACAGTATTCATTCCATTGTTTTTATAGGGATAATTAATATGCCTTAATTGTCACTACGACTTGTTGAGATCTTTGTCCAATCATCCCATTCCATTATCTTCTTGATCGTCTAGTCTTTTGCCGGTAATGACTTCATCTGCCGAGTAAGGTTTTGCCCATTCGAGACGGCAATCTCCAGTTAGTAGGCCGTGTCTACGCGACTGAGGTCGAGCAACGGCACCTTCGTGTGTTACCATTTGCTGTTTGATTGCTCTCAATACCCATGTCACTAGCGCACCCTCATTAGAGTAACCTTGCCGTGTTTTGCCAGCTGCTCCATAACATTTCGACAGTTCCAGGTTAGCTTAGACTCGAAATTAAACAATAGTATAGCTTCTTGAGTGTTTGAAATGATACATATTTTGAATTCTTTGGGCCTCTTGTTATCATTCTCTTGGACGTATAGGTGTGTAGTGTGCATTTCGAGTTTCAAGAGAAGATATAGCATGATGTAGCCAAATGTGGCGAATAAAGGGTATTCTTAAAGAATTCAAACTCTAGATCACGAATTGTCTTTTTGGCAATGTTAGGTTTGCCTTCTAATTCTACGAATATCCCAAAATCTGATGCAAGGACTTTTATAGCATGAAGCTTTTCTTTGGAAAACCAGAGTCTCAGAGTCCCTACATTATTCCATAGGCAATGACTTCATCTGCCGAGTTAGGTTTTGCCCATTCGAGACGGCAATCTCCAGTTAGTAGGCCGTGTCTACGCGACTGAGGTTGAGCAACGGCACCTTCGTGTGTTAGACCATTTGCTGTTTGATTGCTCTCAATACCCATGTGCACTAACGTACCCTCATTAGAGTAACCTTGCTGTGTTTTGCCAGCTGCTCCATAACATTTCGACAGTTCCAGGTTAGCTTAGACTCGAAATTAAACAATAGTATAGCTTCTTGAGTGTTTGAAGTGATACATGTTTTGGATTCTTTGGGCTGCTTGTTATCATTCTCTTGGACAGAGAGGTATATGTAGTGGCATTTCAAGTTTCAGGGAAGATATAGTATGGTTGAGCAAAATCTGGCTAGTAAATGGGATCTTCAAGGAATTGAAACTCTAGATCACGAATTTTCTTTTTGGAAATGTTAGGTTTGTCTTCGGGTTCTACGAAAATCCCAAAATTCAAGGCAAGGACTTTTTCATCATCAGGAAGTTTCTTTGGTTTCGGAAAACCAAAGTACCAGAGTCCCTCCATTATTCCATAACTTATTGTTTCATTTCTGAGTTATAGAAATTAAGCAGCTTTGATAGGTTTCCAAATCGACGTGAACTCTGGAATGAACTCTATTTTAAGAGAAGCTTCTCGATGCAGCGGTTAATTGTTCAATTCTCTTAAAAAAATTCCGATTAGGCATTATTTGGGCATAATTTGAATTAGCTTGAAGGATGAGTAGCGATATCGAAGAGATAAAATCATTGAATTCTTTAGAAACTTTTTAAATTTCAGTGTCTACGCTGAATTTTAATTTTAAGTTATTAATGTGAAGTTGAAGAGATGAAGGATGTATTCGATTGTTAACAGGAGATAAAGAGTCATTAAACAATCAAAACCTCCTCATTTTTTAATGGAAAATGGGATTACGTATAATATATCTTCTATTCAAATCCACTCGTACTCGTAGACTTAAAAAAATATTTTAGTGACATTTTTGTAACTTATAATGTAGATTTAATTTTCAGTATGAGATTTTATGACACCAAAAACGTTATATTAGCGCGCTCATTGTTTTCCATGAGAGAATAAGATATTATCTTTTACATAATCCAGTTATAAATGTGGTTCATATACTTTAGTTTGGGCAGCGCCTGTTAACTCTGTATTATTATAATACTTAATGAGCCCTTTTTGTAAAATTTTATTACCCAGTAGCTAGTAGTGATTGAAATTTAATGGAACAAGTTTCATTTATTACGTCTTTTGTTATAAATTTTTATGTTTGTGATATTTGTTGCTTATATGTAATAATTTGCTTGTGAGAAATAATAAAATTGACGATATATTTTATATTTTCTAGATCCAACGATGGTTTATTACGAGCAATTTATGTGAATTTGGATAATAATGGAGGTAATGTAATACGAATAGAGAAATAAAAAGATGCGCATGCCAATCGAAAAGCAATCGATCAAAAGCGAAAAAAATCACAAAATGAAATCGACGGCAAAAAAGAAAAAAATGAGCTCCAAAGACATGGACGATTCAATTTCCGAAACTATATCATTTGTAATCAAAAGCCACTTGACTCCATTAAAATCGGTTGCTTTGTCGAAGAAGGCAAGCGTCGCGAAAAGAAAAGTAGTTACAAAGAAAAACACAGTTAAAAGAGTTAAAGTTGTAAAAAAGGCGCCTCAGAACGAAACTGTAAAACTCCCCAAAACGGTTGCTGCTAAAAATGTAAAAAAAGTTGTACCTAAACCTAAAAGTGTGCAAGTGAAAAAGCTACCTACAGTTCGTAAGTCAAAGAAAAAATTGTTAGAAGTACTCACTTCTGTTATTTCACCGCTAGCTGGCGACGAGGATAAGTCGTTAAACAACCACTTATTAGCAGGAAAAATTAAAAAGGAAATTCTACCTTTAAAAAAGAGTACAAAAGAAAAGAAAAGTGTTCCAAAACCTAAACTAAACGTACCTAAAAAAGAAAAGGCCGTTACGAAACGCCGCAAGTCGCCCATTAAGTCAGAATTAGAAGAAATAACAAAAGAAATTAAATCGGAGTTGATTGTTAAAAAGAATAAGAAACCTGATGAAAGTACAATTAAACCAATTTTAGGTAGCAATAAGACCAAACAAAAAGTAACACCAATTAAAAACACTAAAAGCAGCGTAGCTGTACCAATAAAAACACCAAAGAAAGTCGTCAAAGCAGTCACTAAGAAGACTTTAAAAAATAAACTAATCAAACAAGAGATTAAACTCTTAAACATGCTTCCGGAGAAAAAATTACAAGTGAAAAAGAGAAAGGTTAAACAGGAAGAAGGCGTCGATTCGTCAACATCCGACGAAATACCACTAGACGAACTAAGGCAGACTAATTCGGACGAAGAAAAAACTTCGACAACACATAAAGTCACATGCAAGTCGGAACAAGAAAGTTCGTTAAAAAAGAATCAAAAACGAGCGAAACCAACGTTAACACGTAAAAAGGTAAAACCGACGGTTACAAAACCAAAGATGGTTTTAGTTAGAAAGAGCGTTTTGGCCGCTGATAGAAATAAAAATAAACGCAAAGAAGATGTTAAATCGCGCAAATTGAAGTTGCTTAGTTTTTGGAATTCGCCAAAACGGCATCGTGTGGCTTCTTTGAACGCTCTCGCAAAAGTGCACTGTCTTTATGAAAATGAAACTAGAGGCGCCATAATGGATAGCGAGATGATGAGAACTGCCAGTGGGGGAGATAAGAAAACAAAACTTAAACAAGAAATAAAAGAAGAGGAGGAAGAAGAAGAAGAAGATGTAGAAGTGCCGTCGACTAGAATTTTACGTTCGGCTCCGGGTTTGCGCGGTGTCGGTAAACATTGGGATATGCACGAGGAAGGTTTTTCGAGTTCTGAAGAAAACGAAAGTGCTACCGAAAGTGTCGAGATTAAACCTAAAGAAGAAGAAAAGAAAGAAGTGGAGGAAAAACCAATTAAAAAGCGTCCTTATACGAAGCGTAAACGCAACCGTTGCGAACTCATAATGGATTTAAAAGACATGGTGGTTAGAAAACGCATGGCTAGTTTAAACGCGTCCGCTATTTTAGCCGCAAGTTATTCGGTCGAAAAACGCACACCTAAAAGTCCAAAAAGCGACACTACAGAATCGGACGATTCGGATGTTTCTTACGAGGGTAGTTTAAATAATAAAAAGTGCACCGACGACGATGTAAAAAAGGAGGAAGATCGTAAGGTTATTGAAGTTAGTGCGAGTCCTAATAAAAAAGTTTCGGTTATTTTAAATCAAGATACTGATGTGACTATAACGGGTGTTTATGTGAATAGTACCACGAGGTCTACTCATCACGAGGGATATTGTAGTATTGCCGGGATGCAATATAGAATTTCTGCTAAAAGTCATACTCAAACCGCTTCAACTACGGTCGCTACGGAAACTCTCATGCAATCTGCTGCTAATATTGGACAGGAAAATGTAAGTGAAATTGATTGTTTATTATTAAGGTTTAAATTCAAGCGTGCATATAGTGTGTTTTAATCCGCGAGATGGCGAAACTATCGCATGATCAACGGTAGTAGACTTACAGAAAACTGACTTTTGCATTTACAGAAACCTATAAACATACTGACAGAAAAATATATTTAACCTAAAATGACATAGACAGTGAAGGTCAGCTACGACGATGCTTAGTTATTGACTGTGTTTTGACTCGTCGCTATCATAGCTGCTGACGTTCACTGAATGCACCCATTAGAGCTGAGGTTATAAGAACTCAGACAGCGTTTTTGAACCACAAGTTCAAACATTTTAAAACAAATACATGTTATGTAATACCTACTGTTAAACAACATATATAATTTTCATCAAACTCTAACCCATGGTTTTTGGATAACATCAAGAAAACTGTAAAAAAAGAGGTTTTTTGAAATTTATTACCAAACTAAAGTACAGAATTTCCTCAATTTATTTCTACAAAATGTAACCGAGTTTATACCAATACTGTAATTTTTTCAAAATTTTTGAACTAGCGGTTTTCTTAATACGGCCGAAGAAGTTAGAAAAATGCACACAACTTGATTATTCTTTAGAATTTAATACAGATGAACGTTGAAAATGATGGGTATGGGCTTATAGTAGAGCATTATACACAAAAACTGGACCAATTATTTGAATTTTCGAAAAAAAATTAAATTTACGAAAGACGAATATTCAAAATTTAGTCAGTATTTGACAGAGCTGTCATCAGCGCCATAACTAAATTTTGCGGATGAAATGCACACTCTACATTACTATGTACGCCAATGTACGCTTGAATTTTAACCTTAATAGTTCCATCTACTGGCCTCTGTTTCAATAAATCACACCATATTGGAATGACAGCATGTTTAAATTTAAACATTTCTCAGTCGTTAAATTAACTTTTTTTCGAAAATTCAAGATATTGGTGTAGTTTTTATGAATAGTGCCCTACTATAAACCTATGCACATCTCATTTTACGTCTATCTATATTAAATTCTAAAAAATTAAAAAGTTGTGTGCATTTTTCTAACTTCTTCGACCGTATTAAGAAAACCGCAAGTTCAAAAATTTTCAAAAAATTACAGCTTTAGTAGAAACTCCATTACATTTTGTACAAACAAATTAAGAAAATTCTGTACTTTAGTTTGGTAATAAATTTCAAAAAACCTCTTTTTTTACCGTTTTTTTGATGTTATCCAAAAACCACGGGTTAGAAGTTGATGAAAGTTACATATGTTGTTTAACAGTAGGTGTTACATAACATATATTTTTTTCAAAATTTTTGAACTTGTGGTTCAAAAAACGCAGTCTGAACTTAAACCTTAAAAAAATTTATTTAGTTTAGTAAAATATTGAAACGGTAAGCTGCTAAAGGAAGTTCCGAGTTTATTCCGGTGAAGTTATAAATACTTAGTTATTGCTTCAAAACGTCGAGAGTCGAAACTAACTCGAGAATTTAATAATGTTTATTGCACGTTCCGATTGTGTTATTTATTGTTTCACTACTTTACAGTTAATAGTGATGTAGAGTATATAGTCTGACGTTCTTTTCTAAAAAAATTGCCCTTTACACCTATTAGAAGTTACAACAACACTTTATTTTCTCGTATTTACTCTTCTTTTTTTACTGAAGGATTTAGTACAGTATAATTGAGTCTCAATTGCACAATTGCAATGGATTCAACGTGTTTCAGACCGTGATCATGTCTGTAGCAATTTTTTTTAACTCCTTCACGCTATTAAAATGTTTCAAATGGGGTTACGGATCAACCGAGAGATCAACGATTGATCGTATAATTAAATACTGAATTTTATCGGATAATATCGAACACTGCACGCTTAAGTTAAATAAGCTATCACTACTTGTCATATTCGGCCTGCGGCCTCGTGGGTAGAACTTTTTGAAAGATTGGTCAATAATGTTTCAAATGGGGCTACGGATCAACCGAGAGATCAACGATTGATCGTATAATTAAATACTGAATTTTATCGGATAATATCGAACACTGCACGCTTAAGTTAAATAAGCTATCACTCCTTGTCATACTCGGCCTGCGGCCTCGTCGGTTTAACTTTTTGAAAAATTGGTCAATAATGTTTCAAATGGGGCTACGGATCAACCGAGAGATCAACGATTGATCGTATAATTAAATACTGAATTTTATCGGATAATATCGAACACTGCACGCTTAAGTTAAATAAGCTATCACTCCTTGTCATACTCGGCCTGCGGCCTCGTCGGTATAACTTTTTGAAAAATTGGTCAGTAATGTTTCAAATGGGGCTACGGATCAACCGAGAGATCAACGATTGATCGTATAATTAAATACTGAATTTTATCGGATAATATCGAACACTGCACGCTTAAGTTAAATAAGCTATCACTCCTTGTCATACTCGGCCTGCGGCCTCGTCGGTATAACTTTTTGAAAAATTGGTCAATAATGTTTCAAATGGGGCTACGGATCAACCGAGAGATCAACGATTGATCGTATAATTAAATACTGAATTTTATCGGATAATATCGAACACTGCACGCTTAAGTTAAATAAGCTATCACTCCTTGTCATACTCGGCCTGCGGCCTCGTCGGTATAACTTTTTGAAAAATTGGTCAATAATGTTTCAAATGGGGCTACGGATCAACCGAGAGATCAACGATTGATCGTATAATTAAATACTGAATTTTATCGGATAATATCGAACACTGCACGCTTAAGTTAAATAAGCTATCACTCCTTGTCATACTCGGCCTGCGGCCTCGTCGGTATAACTTTTTGAAAAATTGGTCAATAATGTTTCAAATGGGGCTACAGATCAACGGAGAGATCAACGATTGATCGTATAATTAAATACTGAATTTTATCGGATAATATCGAACACTGCACGCTTAAGTTAAATAAGCTATCACTCCTTGTCATACTCGGCCTGCGGCCTCGTCGGTATAACTTTTTGAAAAATTGGTCAGTAATGTTTCAAATGGGGCTACGGATCAACCGAGAGATCAACGATTGATCGTATAATTAAATACTGAATTTTATCGGATAATATCGAACACTGCACGCTTAAGTTAAATAAGCTATCACTCCTTGTCATACTCGGCCTGCGGCCTCGTCGGTTTAACTTTTTGAAAAATTGGTCAATAATGTTTCAAATGGGGCTACGGATCAACCGAGAGATCAACGATTGATCGTATAATTAAATACTGAATTTTATCGGATAATATCGAACACTGCACGCTTAAGTTAAATAAGCTATCACTCCTTGTCATACTCGGCCTGCGGCCTCGTCGGTATAACTTTTTGAAAAATTGGTCAGTAATGTTTCAAATGGGGCTACGGATCAACCGAGAGATCAACGATTGATCGTATAATTAAATACTGAATTTTATCGGATAATATCGAACACTGCACGCTTAAGTTAAATAAGCTATCACTCCTTGTCATACTCGGCCTGCGGCCTCGTCGGTATAACTTTTTGAAAAATTGGTCAATAATGTTTCAAATGGGGCTACGGATCAACCGAGAGATCAACGATTGATCGTATAATTAAATACTGAATTTTATCGGATAATATCGAACACTGCACCCTTAAGTTCAATAAGCTATCACTCCTTGTCATACTCGGCCTGCGGCCTCGTCGGTATAACTTTTTAAAAAATTGGTCAATAATGTTTCAAATGGGGCTACAGATCAACGGAGAGATCAACGATTGATCGTATAATTAAATACTGAATTTTATCGGATAATATCGAACACTGCACGCTTAAGTTAAATAAGCTATCACTCCTTGTCATACTCGGCCTGCGGCCTCGTCGGAATAACTTTTTGAAAAATTGGTCAATAATGTTTCAAATGGGGCTACGGATCAACCGAGAGATCAACGATTGATCGTATAATTAAATACTGAATTTTATCGGATAATATCGAACACTGCACGCTTAAGTTAAATAAGCTATCACTCCTTGTCATACTCGGCCTGCGGCCTCGTCGGTATAACTTTTTGAAAAATTGGTCAGTAATGTTTCAAATGGGGCTACGGATCAACCGAGAGATCAACGATTGATCGTATAATTAAATACTGAATTTTATCGGATAATATCGAACACTGCACGCTTAAGTTAAATAAGCTATCACTCCTTGTCATACTCGGCCTGCAGCCTCGTCGGTTTAACTTTTTGAAAAATTGGTCAATAATGTTTCAAATGGGGCTACGGATCAACCGAGAGATCAACGATTGATCGTATAATTAAATACTGAATTTTATCGGATAATATCGAACACTGCACGCTTAAGTTAAATAAGCTATCACTTCTTGTCATACTCGGCCTGCGGCCTCGTCGGTATAACTTTTTGAAAAATTGGTCAATAATGTTTCAAATGGGGCTACGGATCAACCGAGAGATCAACGATTGATCGTATAATTAAATACTGAATTTTATCGGATAATATCGAACACTGCACGCTTAAGTTAAATAAGCTATCACTCCTTGTCATACTCGGCCTGCGGCCTCGTCGGTATAACTTTTTGAAAAATTGGTCAATAATGTTTCAAATGGGGCTACAGATCAACGGAGAGATCAACGATTGATCGTATAATTAAATACTGAATTTTATCGGATAATATCGAACACTGCACGCTTAAGTTAAATAAGCTATCACTCCTTGTCATACTCGGCCTGCGGCCTCGTCGGAATAACTTTTTGAAAAATTGGTCAATAATGTTTCAAATGGGGCTACGGATCAACCGAGAGATCAACGATTGATCGTATAATTAAATACTGAATTTTATCGGATAATATCTGCACACTGCACACTGAACTGAACACTGCACGCTTAAGTTAAATAAGCTATCACTCCTTGTCATACTCGGCCTACGGCCTTGAAAAATTGGTCCAAAATGTTTAAAATGGGGTTACTTACGGATCAACCGAGAGATCAACGATTGATCGTATAATTAAATACTGAATGTTATCGGATAATATCGAACACTGCACGCTTAAGTTAAATAAGCTATCACTCCTTGTCATACTCGGCCTGCGGCCTCGTCGGTATAACTTTTTGAAAAATTGGTCAGTAATGTTTCAAATGGGGCTACGGATCAACCGAGAGATCAACGATTGATCGTATAATTAAATACTGAATGTTATCGGATAATATCGAACACTGCACGCTTAAGTTAAATAAAGTATCACTCCTTGTCATACTCGGCCTGCGGCTTCGTGGGTAAAACTTTTTTAAAAATTGGTCAGTAATGTTTCAAATGGGGCTACGGATCAACCGAGAGATCAACGATTGATCGTATAATTAAATACTGAATTTTATCGGATAATATCGAACACTGCACGCTTAAGTTAAATAAGCTATCACTCCTTGTCATACTCGGCCTGCGGCCTCGTCGGTATAACTTTTTGAAAAATTGGTCAATAATGTTTCAAATGGGGCTACGGATCAACCGAGAGATCAACGATTGATCGTATAATTAAATACTGAATTTTATCGGATAATATCGAACACTGCACGCTTAAGTTAAATAAGCTATCACTCCTTGTCATACTCGGCCTGCGGCCTCGTCGGTATAACTTTTTGAAAAATTGGTCAATAATGTTTCAAATGGGGCTACAGATCAACGGAGAGATCAACGATTGATCGTATAATTAAATACTGAATTTTATCGGATAATATCGAACACTGCACGCTTAAGTTAAATAAGCTATCACTCCTTGTCATACTCGGCCTGCGGCCTCGTCGGTTTAACTTTTTGAAAAATTGGTCAATAATGTTTCAAATGGGGCTACGGATCAACCGAGAGATCAACGATTGATCGTATAATTAAATACTGAATTTTATCGGATAATATCGAACACTGCACGCTTAAGTTAAATAAGCTATCACTCCTTGTCATACTCGGCCTACAGCCTTGAAAAATTGGTCCAAAATGTTTAAAATGGGGTTACTTACGGATCAACCGAGAGATCAACGATTGATCGTATAATTAAATACTGAATGTTATCGGATAATATCGAACACTGCACGCTTAAGTTAAACAAGCTATCACTCCTTGTCATACTCGGCCTGCGGCCTCGTCGGTATAACTTTTTGAAAAATTGGTCAGTAATGTTTCAAATGGGGCTACGGATCAACCGAGAGATCAACGATTGATCGTATAATTAAATACTGAATTTTATCGGATAATATCGAACACTGCACGCTTAAGTTAAATAAGCTATCACTCCTTGTCATACTCGGCCTGCGGCCTCGTCGGTATAACTTTTTGAAAAATTGGTCAATAATGTTTCAAATGGGGCTACGGATCAACCGAGAGATCAACGATTGATCGTATAATTAAATACTGAATTTTATCGGATAATATCGAACACTGCACGCTTAAGTTAAATAAGCTATCACTCCTTGTCATACTCGGCCTGCGGCCTCGTCGGTATAACTTTTTGAAAAATTGGTCAATAATGTTTCAAATGGGGCTACGGATCAACCGAGAGATCAACGATTGATCGTATAATTAAATACTGAATTTTATCGGATAATATCGAACACTGCACGCTTAAGTTAAATAAGCTATCACTCCTTGTCATACTCGGCCTGCGGCCTCGTCGGTATAACTTTTTGAAAAATTGGTCAATAATGTTTCAAATGGGGCTACAGATCAACGGAGAGATCAACGATTGATCGTATAATTAAATACTGAATTTTATCGGATAATATCGAACACTGCACGCTTAAGTTAAATAAGCTATCACTCCTTGTCATACTCGGCCTGCGGCCTCGTCGGAATAACTTTTTGAAAAATTGGTCAATAATGTTTCAAATGGGGCTACGGATCAACCGAGAGATCAACGATTGATCGTATAATTAAATACTGAATTTTATCGGATAATATCGAACACTGCACGCTTAAGTTAAATAAGCTATCACTCCTTGTCATACTCGGCCTACGGCCTTGAAAAATTGGTTCAAAATGTTTAAAATGGGGTTACTTACGGATCAACCGAGAGATCAACGATTGATCGTATAATTAAATACTGAATGTTATCGGATAATATCGAACACTGCACGCTTAAGTTAAATAAAGTATCACTCCTTGTCATACTCGGCCTGCGGCCTCGTGGGTAAAACTTTTTTAAAAATTGGTCAAAAATGTTTCAAATGGGGTTACGGATCAACCGAGAGATCAACGATTGATCGTATAATTTAATACTGAATTTTATCGGATAATATCGAACACTGCACGCTTAAGTTAAATAAAGTATCACTCCTTGTCATACTCGGCCTGCGGCCTCGTGGGTAAAACTTTTTTAAAAATTGGTCAAAAATGTTTCAAATGGGGTTACGGATCAACCGAGAGATCAACGATTGATCGTATAATTTAATACTGAATTTTATCGGATAATATCGAACACTGCACGCTTAAGTTAAATAAGGTATCACTCCTTGTCATACTCGGCCTACGGCCTCGTGGGTTACACGTTTTTCTGTTATTGAGGATAATCGTACTTAACCTACATCGACTGTAAATATCTATTAACATTTTGTGGTCGTGGACCGTGGTAGCCCGGTGGTACGTCGTTGACCTACGAAGCGTAAGGTTCCGGATTCTAATCCCAGACAGCCGGCATTTTAGCTTAGCGTTGATTGCTAGCCTAGAATATTTTTGCGGATTTCGAATCGCTCTGAAGCGATGCGTAGGGTTATAGTTAAAATTTTCTCTCATTGTCATTACCATGGTATTGTATAATACTTGTATATAACGAGTTTAACGCTCCCTGAATTACTTTTTTTTAAATTATCGCGAATTTACAGTTTTTCACAAGCTTTTGGCCCTCCTCTTGCTCAGCAAGTCCAATAAAACGTGATAATATCGAACGTTATACTGCACACTTGGGTTAAAGAAGGCGTTATCGATTGAAAAAAATTGTGACACTCGTCCTGCGGCCTCGTGGGCCAAACTTATTTTTCCCAGTATGTAAAATCTTTCGTAACGTAATCTTTGTGTCATAAATAACTGTTAAAGTAGTCGTAGAGTCCGTAGAGTAGTTCGATGGAACGTATAGCTAGTGAGTCGCTAGTCTTCTAAACGAAAGGTCCCGGGTGCTAATCCCACACCAGGCATGTCAGCTTTTGGTGAGCTTGGCGCAGATTGATAACCGAGAATATTTTTGCGGATTCCCAATCGTTCTAAAGCGATACGCATAGTTGTAGTTAAAACTTTCTGTAGTTGTCATTGCCATGGTATTGCATCTGACAGCACGCGAACTTAACGCTCCCTTTTTAAATTGTCGTAAACTCGTGACTATTTTGCAAGCTTTTGACCCTCCTTCTTTTTCTCAGCAGCTACAAGTGCAATCAGATCGGATAATATCTAACGTTATCACTTATTTTAAATTATATAGTAATTGAATTGACCACTAAGTAGGCGATGGTCGACCACCGATTCTTAGTATCGAACTTTAGGTATTAATGATTCTCTCAAGGGATGTCCAAGGGTCATCATTCTTCATAAGTTACACTATGGATAATACCAATTACTTAAAAAAATCCTTCTCTTGAAGAGTTTCCAAATCCGTCTCTGTCAATTACTTACACACCTAGCCCCTTAATGGAATTTTTTCTTTGATATTCTGAAACCGAGTCAGGTTAATCAAATTTGCTTTACAATTTATTTAACCAAAAATTGAAGACATAAATCGGTAATTGAATTGATAGTAATAACTACAAACTGATGAACGATTTTCATTGGCTTCACCGCCTACTTTTGCGAAGTAAACTCTAATTTACGTAAGTGTGAATTTGTTACTTACTCCATTTATGTATTCAATTGGTTAGATAATATATCGTTGTAAAGGAAAGATGTAGGACAGATGTAGAATATTCTATAATACCGGCTACATTCCATTTAAAACTTGGAAGGTTGCTAATAACTAAGATATTCCATTCTCAAGTTTTCTTGATTTTGGTAAACAATTGAAAATAAAGCGTCTAATACAGTGGCGTATTTAGTAATTTCGGATATGAGGGAGGCTCCAGCTAAAGCCTAACATAGGTTCTCTAAATACAGAGGGAAAAGGAAAACACTGATGGTAGTTATTAAGGTGCATTAATCGGTGGGCTGCAGCTTCCGCTGTCATGTCTTTAGAACTTCCATCCATCAGGGTATAATACTCTCACGGCTCCAGTCTAGCCAGGGTACCACAGGTTCCCAATAAAACCTCGGGTAAATGTTGTGTCGTTAGTCGCCAAAATCTGCCCACGGCTATTATTATTATAAGTCAATGGAGGTGGCCAGCCCAGGTGCGGACTGAGTATACTTTTTCAGGGTCGCAGATATTTCTAAGAGCCTGCAATGTAAAATTTTGAATTACTTAGTCTTACGCCCCTGACATTTTTGAAAAGGCCCACCCTGTATAAGTCTGGAAATGCCGGAATTTTTTAATTATTAATTTCGAGGGAGAGCTCGGATTTGCCATAACTTCAGGGCCCAGGAACGCTGTTCCGCTCAGCGCCTGGCCCAGCATCTGCTAATTCTGATTGTAGATTTCAGAATTACAGATTTTAAGAAATCGATGTTTGCAGTTACAATAAAATTATAAATATTGAGTTGACTATGGTTTTATTTCGAAACGTTTATTAAAAATTAATTTCACTTACAGGTTTCTGCTGAAAGTACGGCTCAGCCGTGTAAATCGTATACTCCATTAAGTGCACTTTCGAGTATGCAACCTCCAGGAGCGCACGGTCAACACGGCGTACCTATAGCTTCTCCACAACATTTAAGTACTCAACACGTCGTGCCCTTAAGTGCTACTCAACACACATCTCCCATTCATAGACGTCACGGTTGTACGAGCGCTTTCAGTGCACCTCCCGGTGTTTATGGCCCACCACCTGCACATCACCATCCAGTATCGCCCACTGACCCAGGATATATTCACGGTAAGTGTTAAAATAGTGTTTGCTTTTGAAATTATACAAACGACAATAATTGTAGTTCGAATTAGTCAGGTGTGCAATAATAATGGCGTTATAAAGTGTAAACACAATAGAAGTTTATAACTCGAAACTATTCGAATGCTATATGCATTTCTGCTCGTACTATCGGAAGTTTACTTCTTCTATTTTAATAGAAGTAATCTTTGTTGAAAAACTTACTTTTAAGTAAGCGAATTGTGTAAAATTATTCAAAGTTGTGGAGATAAATGTTTTCATCGGCGTGGAAATGATGAAGTTGTATAGGCTGTATGATGGAGTGTCTATCGGTATCGGTGCTCACAAATTGTTGTCGTAGTTCAATTTATAAATTTTTAAGAACAAATTATTTTGTTTAAAAGCCGATCGTAAACTTGTATAAAATGCGGTAATATGTGAACATCTTCAATTCGTAATAATTTTGTTGTGCAATATGCAAAACGTAGGGACTCCGATTTGTCTGAGGACGTGTTTATTATGTAGCACCTCTAGATGTAAAATACCTACCCCTTTACGTGAATTTTCATCGAGGAAATTTAAAGAGTGGATATTTTCGTCTTATTTGTATTTTTAAGCTCAATGATTGCGGAACGCAGTTTCGCTGGGGCGCCGGTTTTTCAAAGCCTCTTCTTTTTATCGCTTTGATGAGATCTATGAGATCAAATTTCGAAAAGACCACAAAGAGTACGCGTAAAGTTTGGAATTTTATCCCCTATTCCACATCGTACGTCCTTTGGATATCGTCTCCCACAAAATTCGGACCGATCCCTTTGGCCGTTTTCTCTGAGTTGATTTTCCTGGCATTTCGGCATCAGCGAAAAAAATTTTTTTCGTATCGAATTCAAACTCCGGATGAGACGTCTCTAGGGGGTCTAGATCGTCGTTTCGGTATTAGGTTCTCTATATCTCCCATACCCGCCCTACAGACAGGTCGACAAAAAATGAAAACGCGGCGAGACGCCCTGGATCTTGCCTATGGCACCGAAGGTTCTTGGACCGGGCACGAAAATTACATCGCACCTTTTCGTACGACCTACAGCGAGATAATTTCTAGGACTTCCATATAGAGAGCGCTGTCATTTTTAAAAAAAGTGGCTATGTTTATTGTTTAGTCACAATTTGGGGATAGCAGGAGAACCGGGAGGTCCACGTTTTCTTATTGGGGATCTATATTGTTTTTCTGGCAGAAAATTGCTCAGTTGGCTTCTCTAAATTCGGATACCAAACGAAAACTTTATTTCTTGTTCTTTTCTAATTTATACCCTTTTCTAGGTTATGTCATGCTACGTTATTTAATGTGTTACTTTATGTTATTTTTTACGATGTAAAATAACTACTAAACCTTAGTTTTTAAAGCTTTAGAAACGCAATTTCATTAAAAAATTAAATTACATTAATGTAGCATTCATATGTGTGGCTTATACTTCTTTTGTTGGTCTGTCTGTCTGTCTGCCCCCCCCCTCACGAGGCAGCGTTATAGGTATGTTGATGGAGCCGAAATATACATGTTTATACGTATCTGCTTTTTCTGTTTCTACCAGCTTGTATGTTTTTATGCCTGCGGATCTCCTACTTCTAGAGAATTTACTTATACTTGAATTTTTTTCTTTACCGACACGTGGCGTTTAGAAAACTCAATGAATAATTAATTTAATAACAAATTTTCCAAATAAATATTTAATAATAATTCACAATAAAAGTATTAACTAAATAATATAATTAAATTCAATAAATACGTCGTTTTCACATTAATTCGTACATATTTGGGTAGTCACGTGTCGGTAAAGATAAAAAAATTCAAGTATACACACTTTTTAATTTGGTTGAATTATTAACCTTCTCTTCTCTGAACTTACCTGCCTGATTATCTTAATTTGTGTGTATGCGTGGAGGAGGATAAATTTAACCGATTGTTTGACCATTTTTCTCTTTCCGTTTGCTCTCTTCCGATCTATCTGGGTATTTTTTATTCGTTCACCTGGTCTATCTGTAAGAGTGATAAGTCTCAAACTCTTCGTTTTCTTCCATCTCGTATAGGCCTATGTTCTGTCGTTTTCCAATATACTCGTAGGTCTATGATTACCTATTCAATTTGCTTGCGATGCATCAGATTTCGAGCATTGATTCCTTCCTTTTAAGAGATCTACTACAGGAACTAGCTTTTCTACTCCACTCTGTTCTAATTGCACCAATCTTCGCAATTCTTCGCAATTTTTCCAACATGATAAATGATCTTTCCAGCTTCTACCCTCTCTTGGGAAGAACCACCTTCTCAAGGTTATTTGATAATTTTTCAAGGTCAAGGCCGTTCTGGGAGATCGCAATGTTAAGGTCATGGCATCACGTATAGTACTCTATTTTATGACTTCGGGATGTCCAGCATTGATTCCATAGTTTTGCAAAGTCTACCAAAGGACATAGCGGATTTTTCTACAATTGCCATATTCGCATGTCTTTGCAATTTTTCCAACATCATACGATCTTTCCAGCTTCTCCCTCTTGAGAATAACCGCCTCCTCATGGTGACAACATAATTTTTTAAGGCCAAGACCGTTCTGGGAGGTCGCGAGGTCAATGCCATTCTTGTAGGCCATGGGGTCAAGGTCAGGGCTAGGTCGGTGGTTGTGCGATGATAGTTTCTGTCTTGTGGATCCCATCTTTGATATCTTATAAATTTAGTAAATTGTAACCTAACCTAACCTACACTGACAAAACTTAGCCTTTACCAACCTAACGTAACCGAAGAAAATAATCACTAACCTATGCCCGTATTTATAGACAGATCTCAAGCACTTGCTCGTACTCAAGACTGAGACGAGGCCGGTTGTATTATACAATGAAAACCAATAGCAACCGGCCTCGTTTCAGTCTTGAGTACGAGCAAGTGCTTGAGATCTGTCTATAAATACGGGCACTAATCTCTGATCTAAACATTTGACGCCCTGAAGCAAATCATTTGCCTCGAATCTCGGAGCTGACTTCTCGTAAGACTTGCACTTATGAGTGTGTACAGTCCAGCCTCACAATTAGTGGCCACCCTGACCACTTTTAGCACGAATTGTGGATGTAACCATCATAACACCCTATACTTAAATTGAGGGTAAGTTTATTTTGCCAACAAGTAGTAAATCAACAACCTTCCCTAATGTCCTTTTGTGGTTGTTGACTAATGAACACCCTGGCGTATAGCCAGGGTGGCCAATAATTGTGAGGCTGACTGTATATAACTTTACTTTTTAAATTCCTCGTGCTCTCTGGATTCTGATGGATTGTAAACTTGGGGAGAGTATACTGCCAGTTCATCATACAACCTCCAAGCAGTTTTTGCCTGTTCATCAATTATCGACGAGTCATATTATTATACTTGCTTGTATGCTGAAGTCCAGAATTCTGGCTTACTTGTGCTTTTGAAGCAGATTTAACAAAAATGAGGCTTGTAAGAGTTTTTATTTTTATTTTGGAGCAGTTTAACTATTTAAAAATAATTATTTATTTGGGGGCTCTAAAGAGTAGAAACTTAAAATGGTTTGGTATTTGACGTACCAGCATATGGTAGACAAAAAATAGGATGTAAAATTATAAATGGGTGATTTTTTTAAAACAGGGGTTGGAAAGCTCCCTTTACTTTTCCTTTTATCATTAGACAGCGAAGGAGACTTATAATAAAGTTTTCGATTCTCGTAATTTACAACGAATTATTTAGCAATCCAAAAGTGACTAAATTTTTTAAAAAGCTGTCATTGAGAAAATTTTTGGCAAAGAGCCTCGTGATGGTGCACAAATTTATGTTTTTATTTTTTTAAAGACTCGATTTTAACCATAACCATTTTTGTTTTGTGTGGTAAAATTTTCCAACTTCGTTGGAAAAATCCCGACCACAACGTGGTGTTTATTTATAAAGCAAAATATTTAAATTTAAACAATAAACATAAACGTTTTTGTTACAATTTAAACGTAATTAATGAATTATACGCACACGAAGGCTTAAGGCATTAAGGGAAGGTAAAAACAGCTTGATTCGGTTTTTTAATTTCATCGTTAATTTATTACAAGTTCATACACGATAATAATAAGAAAGTTATTCCCTTTTACACCAACTACCCCTATTGGTGTACGATTGAATATCTTTTCAAGTACGTAAATGCGGTGACATGCGCAAGGGTCGTTAGAACAGCTCAAGATAAAAGTACTTCGTGTAACGTCAAGTTGGTTTGGGCATCTGTTGCCGCAGATGTTCGGGCGCAATCGACTATATTGTCTATTGAACATCTTTTATGGAAAATGTTGGCCCGCGCTACGACGTTTCAGTGTCTAAACGGCGAAAATAAGTATTTGTAACGTACGCTTTTCGAAAGGATTTTCTTTGAATTACGGCTTTTTAATTGTTATTGTTCTCAAGTTAGTGTAAACCGTCGAGCTTTATGATAATTACTATTTAGTAAGGCGATAAATTTATTTCAAGTCTCGCGTGTTTCATGTGGCGTTTTGCGCAGTAAGTACCTTACATACAATATCAGTCGGCACTTTGACATTTCGTTTGCCTTTATTTACCGATTAACTTCTTGCAGTGTGAATATTTGATTTGAAATTATAATCTTTGCACTTAAATTTTTATCGAATTTCGGGTGGACGGAGTCATTTTGAAAAGAGGGTTGACTGAGTTAGTGTTGTGCTTCGTTAAGTTTTTCTCAAATATTCTTACATGATTAAGATAATTTATCAAGGATTACAAATTACCAAGGATATTATGTTGGTTGCTTCTACACATAAGGGTGAGTCAGCTTACAGTTTTTGCCCTAGATCCTTAGAGGGTTAATCCCTGGTAACCTATAAATGATCTCTCAAAGTCAAAAATATGTAATTAGATCAATCAGAATTTATCTTTTAAATGAAAATTTTTTTTCTGACACTTCCGGTTAAACCGGAAGACGGCTATTATTTTATTATTTTAAATGCAACGTCCTGTATATCGAGTTATTTATAAAATACGCGTGGAATGTTACTAACAATTGATGGAAAGTTACCCAAGACCAAAGTGGAACTGTTTTTGAATGGCTCATACTTTTTGGGATGTTTTAAACTTTTTGAAATTTTGACAGTTCCTCAGATTAGTGCTGACCTTTAAATAATACTTATAACAAAGAAAAAAATTTTTGAAACTTAACATAACTTGATTTTACATTTTTAAATTAAATTAAATTTTCTGACACTTTCGTTTAAATCGGAATTTAACCGATACTTGATTGTTTTTTATGGAACACCCTGTATTTTATCATTTTATGTTATTTATGAAATACGTGTTCAATTTTGAACACATTCCATACAAATTATGTAATATCTACGTTTATTCGTTTATACATTTATACGTCATAGCAACATAAAAAACAAGTTTGTAAAGTTTTAGCCCCCTCCCCTGTTTGTTTGTAATCATTCGCAAATTTCTTTCGAAATAAAAATGAAAACTCGAAAATCATGCCCATGAATATCTATTATTTCACTCTTATTTTTATTGCAAATCTTGATGTCTTATGACCTAATATAGAGCACGGTAAAGTGAAAAAAAGGGGCCAAAATAAGTCTAAATTTTGAAATCGATTTTTCTCAAAATTTCTACCGGGCGATTTCTTCATTTTTGGATATGTTATAGACAACATAATTGTCTATCGAACGCTGCTTATATTATTAATTTCTATGGAGCAGGACCGTAGTTATGATTTTTTGAATTTCAAAATTTCAAAAATCTGTAATTTCGTTTGTAATTAAAATGAAAACTTGAAAATCAATTCCATGAATATCGATTTATTCACTCTTATTTTTATTGCAAATCTTGATGTCTTATGACCTAATATAGAGCACGGTAAAGTAAAAAAAAGGGGCCAAAATAAGTCTAAATTTTGAAATCGATTTTTCTCAAAATTTCTACCGGGCGATTTCTTCATTTTTGGATATGTTATAGACAACGTAATTGTCTATCGAACGCTGCTTATATTATTAATTTCTATGGAGCAGGACCGTAGTTATGATTTTTTGAATTTCAAAATTTCAAAAATCTGTAATTTCGTTTGTAATTAAAATGAAAACTTGAAAATCAATTCCATGAATATCGATTTATTCACTCTTATTTTTATTGCAAATCTTGATGTCTTATGACTTAATATAGAGCACGGTAAAGTAAAAAAAAGGGGCCAAAATAAGTCTAAATTTTGAAATCGATTTTTCTCAAAATTTCTACCGGGCGATTTCTTCATTTTTGGATATGTTATAGACAACGTAATTGTCTATCGAACGCTGCTTATATTATTAATTTCTATGGAGCAGGACCGTAGTTATGATTTTTTGAATTTCAAAATTTCAAAAATCTGTAATTTCGTTTGTAATTAAAATGAAAACTTGAAAATCAATTCCATGAATATCGATTTATTCACTCTTATTTTTATTGCAAATCTTGATGTCTTATGACCTAATATAGAGCACGGTAAAGTAAAAAAAAGGGGCCAAAATAAGTCTAAATTTTGAAATCGATTTTTCTCAAAATTTCTACCGGGCGATTTCTTCATTTTTGGATATGTTATAGACAACGTAATTGTCTATCGAACGCTGCTTATATTATTAATTTCTATGGAGCAGGACCGTAGTTATGATTTTTTGAATTTCAAAATTTCAAAAATCTGTAATTTCGTTTGTAATTAAAATGAAAACTTGAAAATCAATTCCATGAATATCGATTTATTCACTCTTATTTTTATTGCAAATCTTGATGTCTTATGACCTAATATAGAGCACGGTAAAGTAAAAAAAGGGGCCAAAATAAGTCTAAATTTTGAAATCGATTTTTCTCAAAATTTCTACCGGGCGATTTCTTCATTTTTGGATATGTTATAGACAACGTAATTGTCTATCGAACGCTGCTTATATTATTAATTTCTATGGAGCAGGACCGTAGTTATGATTTTTTGAATTTCAAAATTTCAAAAATCTGTAATTTCGTTTGTAATTAAAATGAAAACTTGAAAATCAATTCCATGAATATCGATTTATTCACTCTTATTTTTATTGCAAATCTTGATGTCTTATGACTTAATATAGAGCACGGTAAAGTAAAAAAAAGGGGCCAAAATAAGTCTAAATTTTGAAATCGATTTTTCTCAAAATTTCTACCGGGCGATTTCTTCATTTTTGGATATGTTATAGACAACGTAATTGTCTATCGAACGCTGCTTATATTATTAATTTCTATGGAGCAGGACCGTAGTTATGATTTTTTGAATTTCAAAATTTCAAAAATCTGTAATTTCGTTTGTAATTAAAATGAAAACTTGAAAATCAATTCCATGAATATCGATTTATTCACTCTTATTTTTATTGCAAATCTTGATGTCTTATGACCTAATATAGAGCACGGTAAAGTAAAAAAAAGGGGCCAAAATAAGTCTAAATTTTGAAATCGATTTTTCTCAAAATTTCTACCGGGCGATTTCTTCATTTTTGGATATGTTATAGACAACGTAATTGTCTATCGAACGCTGCTTATATTATTAATTTCTATGGAGCAGGACCGTAGTTATGATTTTTTGAATTTCAAAATTTCAAAAATCTGTAATTTCGTTTGTAATTAAAATGAAAACTTGAAAATCAATTCCATGAATATCGATTTATTCACTCTTATTTTTATTGCAAATCTTGATGTCTTATGACCTAATATAGAGCACGGTAAAGTAAAAAAAAGGGGCCAAAATAAGTCTAAATTTTGAAATCGATTTTTCTCAAAATTTCTACCGGGCGATTTCTTCATTTTTGGATATGTTATAGACAACGTAATTGTCTATCGAACGCTGCTTATATTATTAATTTCTATGGAGCAGGACCGTAGTTATGATTTTTTGAATTTCAAAATTTCAAAAATCTGTAATTTCGTTTGTAATTAAAATGAAAACTTGAAAATCAATTCCATGAATATCGATTTATTCACTCTTATTTTTATTGCAAATCTTGATGTCTTATGACCTAATATAGAGCACGGTAAAGTAAAAAAAAGGGGCCAAAATAAGTCTAAATTTTGAAATCGATTTTTCTCAAAATTTCTACCGGGCGGTTTCTTCATTTTTGGATATGTTATAGACAACGTAATTGTCTATCGAACGCTGCTTATATTATTAATTTCTATGGAGCAGGACCGTAGTTATGATTTTTTGAATTTCAAAATTTCAAAAATCTGTAATTTCGTTTGTAATTAAAATGAAAACTTGAAAATCAATTCCATGAATATCGATTTATTCACTCTTATTTTTATTGCAAATCTTTATTTCTTATGGCCTAATAAAGAACACGGTAAAGTAAAAATGGGGGCCCAAAATAAGACAAAATTTTGAAATCGCTTTTCTCCAAATTTCTTCCGGGCAATTTTATTCGATTTTAGATATGTTACGGACAACGTAATTCTCTATCAAACGCCGCTTAAATTATTAATTTTTATGGAGCAGGAGCATAGTTATGATTTTTTGAATTTCAAAATTTCAAAAATCTGTAATTTCGTTTGTAATTAAAATGAAAACTTCAAAATCAATTCCATGAATATCGATTTTTTTACTCTTATTTTTCTTGCAAATCTTGTTGTCTTATGACCTAATAAAGAACACGGTAAAGTAAAAAAAGGGGCCCAAAATAAGTAAATTTTGAAATCAATTTTCTCAAAATTTCTTTCGGGCCATTTTTTCATTTTTAAATTTGTTACAGACAACGTAATTCTCTATCATATGTCGCTTAAATTATTAATTTCTATGGAGCATGACCATAGTTATGATTTTTTGAACTTCAAAATTTCAAAAATCTGTAATTTCTTTTGAAATAAAAATGAAAACTTGAAAATCAATCCTATGAATATCTATTATTTCAATATTTCACTCTTATTTTTATTGCAAATCTTGATGTCTTATGACCTAATATAGAACTCGGTAAAGTAAGAAAAGGGGCCCAAAATAAGTCAAAATTTTGAAATCGATTTTTCTCAAAATTTCTTCCGGGCGATTTCTTCATTTTTGGATATGTTACAGATAACGTAATTGTCTATCGAACGCCGCTTATATTATTAATTTCTATGGAGCAGGACCGTAGTTATGATTTTTTGAATTACACACTTTCAAAAATCTGTAATTTCTTTTGTAATTAAAATGAAAACTGGAGAATCAATTCCATGAATGTCGATTTTTTCACTCTTATTTTTATTGCAAATCTTGTTGTCTTATGACCTAATAAAGAACAGGGTAAAGTAAAAAAAGGGGCCCTAAATAAGGCAAAATTTTGAAATCGATTTTTCTCAAAATTTCTACCGGGCGATTTCTTCATTTTTGGATATGTTACAGACAACGTAATTGTCTATCGAACGCCGCTTATATTATAAATTTCTATGGAACAGGACCGTAATTGCGATTTTATGAATTTCAAAATTTCAAAAATCTGTAATTATTTTGAATAAAAATGAAAACTTAAAAATCAATCTCATGAATATCTATTATTTCACTCTATTCTCGATTAACGAAACGCTTCCGGTTAAACTGGAAATTATAAAAATATCGCAAGTTTGTAGGAATTTGAATATTTTGAAAACTCGTACAGTTAGCTGTTAGACTATACCAAGAACCATATATTTAGACTTCCGGTTTAATTGGAAATGGCAACAACGTTCCATCAATTTATAAGGAACACCCTGTATATTTTTAAATGCAGGGTGATTCATTAAAACGACGGTCTTCGATAGCTCCTTCGCTGTTTGAAATAAGGCATACATTTAAATACAAAAGTTAGTCAACTCTTTAAGGAGCATAACCTAAAATTATTTTTATCTCTACAGGGTGTTGCATTACTGCTCGGCGAGAATATTTTTAATATTTTCAAATGGAACACTCTGTATATTTTTCTATATTATGACTTGGTATTAAGTCGCCTACATGTCCATATTAAAAATTTTTAATTTCTTCGCAGTGTTGCCAGGTTATTAATTTTTTTCTTTTAAAAATGCTGGCAACACGCGTTGCTTTATAAAAATGCTGGCAACACGCGTTGCTTTATAAAATCGTACTTAACCCGTTATTCAAGGAATAATTACGAATTTTTTTTTCTAAGTAGCTATGACTATCCTATATGCGTTGAAATTAAAAAAGTTTGATTAGATTGTACAGGATGTTCATTAAAGCGATCCAGAGTTACTCATTTTATATGACCATAACTCGTTGTTTTCAAATGGAACACCCTGTGTATTTTTCTATATTTTGACTTTGCATAAGTCGTCTACATGTCCATATAAAAAGTTTTAATTTCTTCGCGGTGTTGCCAGGTTATTAATTTTTTTCTTTAAAAAATGCCGGCAACATGCGTTGCTTTATAAAATCGTACTTGAAGCCGTTGTTCAAGGAATTGTTTTCCTAGGTAGCTATGACTATCATCTATGCGTTGAAATTAAAACAGTTTGATTCAATTGTACAGGGTGTTCATTATAGCACCCAAAGTCACTCATTTTTAAATGACTCAAATGAATATTTGAATTCCTGGTAAAATTTAGATACTAAATTTGCAAAAATATACTGAGCGTTTTATTTTAAAAGATCATAAACAATTATATCGGAACACCCTGTATATTTTTAAATATAAAAATGAAAATGTATTACCTATTGTTTTGTTTTGACGTAGCTTCTACTTACTTAAATTGAAAAATTCTTAGATGTTGATTACAATAGCAGTGAAAAATCAATCGCTCCGTTTGAATTCCTCTTTACTTCAGCTTTTTCTCATTATTTTCAACTTTTATTTAACCTCAATTATTTTAAATATTTATCCTAGAATGGCACGTATTTAAAAAGCTTTAAAACTACAATTTAATTATTTGAATGAAATTTTAAACATTCATAAAACTTTATTTGATCTACCAAATTTGTTCTCGTTCGCGTTTATAAATTTTTTATCATCTCGTTTACTGCATACACATTCATTGTGTCCGAGTTAAACATACAGTGTATTTCACTTTAGGTGAGAATACCTGCAGAACTTTTTTGTTTTAAAAGCAATCGGAATAAAATTTTTATGTTAAGTAGGCCATTAAGAACTACATTTTTGTAACAATAAATTTTTTTAAAAAGTCGATCTCAATCCTTATCTCAAGAAATGTCACTTGTATTTTAATTTTAGTTGGCTGGATTTTGACTTTTGAAAAAAATTTATTCTTACAAAACGATATGGTCTACATAACTGATAAAAAATGTTATTCCCGTTGCTTTTAAAACAAAAAGTTCAGCAGGTATTATCACCTAAAGTGAAACACACTGTATCTGTTTGTGTTTGAGTGTGTTGTTTTTTACATAATTTAATTTTAAGGGAAACTCCGGGTATAAGATAACAAATTCGAGTGTCACTACAAGCTTTTGCTTTTGTTTGTAACTTTTTCATTTAAAAATGCGTGTAAAAGTATAAAAAATATGTAAATTGTTCATATTTGTGATAGTTTAGTAATGTGAGTAAAATGAAATGCATAAATGTGTGTAATTTGAAATTTTGCTGAAACAATTTTAGTTTACACGACCGTAGAATTTTATGTACTAACAAACATATAAAGTTTACTTGTTTATTGATATTAAATTATACCCTTTCATGGCTAGTTTTTCTATTGTTGAAAACGTAATTTGAAATTTACTGCAATGTAGAGGGGCGGAAAAAATTAATAGCGAATGAGCTCACCTCGAAACTCACGCTATCATTTAATGGGTAATGAACGGTACACGATACTAATTTTTCAAAAACTCGATACCCACCCTATGTCCACGCTACTGTCTGAACCGGTATTGAACTCGAGTTCATCATTCTAAGAGTTGACGCTGCGGTCTGAATCAAGTTGTGATTCTTACTACGTAAGTCTGAACCGATATTAAACTGTAGTTCATAATCCTAGGAGTTGATACTAAGCTCTGACTTGGCATGAACTCGAAATTGTCAATCTGTGATGGCATACCCAGACTGATACCGCAATGAAACCTAACTCCTGGGTCTAGGAGGTCTCTTATCCGATACTAATTTCTCAACTACTGGACACCCACGCTATGAGTCCACGCTAGTGTCTACACCGAATTTATCATCTTAAGAGTTGACACTACGGTCTGAATCAAGTTGTGATCCTTACCTCGTAAGTCTAGGAGCCGACATTATGGTCTGAACCGATATTAAACTGTAGTTCATAATCCTAAGAGGTGATACTTCGGTCTGAACCGATATTAAACTGTAGTTCATGATCCTAAGAGTTGACACTAAGCTCTGACTTGGCATGAACTCAAAATTGTCAATCTGTGATGGCATACCCAGACTGATACCGCAATGAAACCTAACTCCTGAATCTAGGAGGTCTCTTATCCGATACTAATTTCTCAACTACTGGACACCCACCCTATGAGTCCACGCTAGTGTCTGCACCGAATTTATCATCTTAAGAGTTGACACTGCGGTCTGAATCAAGTTGTGATCCTTACCTCGTAAGTCTAGGAGCCGACATTATGGTCTGAACTGATATTGAACTGTAGTTCATAATCCTAAGAGTTGATACTACGGTCTGAACCGATATTAAACTGTAGTTCATGATCCTAAGAGTTGACACTAAGCTCTGACTTGGCATGAACTCAAAATTGTCAATCTGTGATGGCATACCCAGACTGATACCGCAATGAAACCTAACTCCTGAGTCTAGGAGGTCTCTTATCCGATACTAATTTCTCAACAACTGGACACCCACCCTATGAGTCCACGCTACTGTCTGCACCGAATTTATCATCTTAAGAGTTGACACTACGGTCTGAAACAAGTTGTGATCCTTACCTCGTAAGTCTAGGAGCCGACATTATGGTCTGAACTGATATTGAACTGTAGTTCATAATCCTAAGAGTTGATACTACGGTCTGAACCGATATTAAACTGTAGTTCATGATCCTAAGAGTTGACACTAAGCTCTGACTTGGCATGAACTCAAAATTGTCAATCTGTGATGGCATACCCAGACTGATACCGCAATGAAACCTAACTCCTGAGTCTAGGAGGTCTCTTATCCGATACTAATTTCTCAACAACTGGACACCCACCCTATGAGTCCACGCTACTGTCTGCACCGAATTTATCATCTTAAGAGTTGACACTACGGTCTGAATCAAGTTGTGATCCTTACCTCGTAAGTCTAGGAGCCGACATTATGGTCTGAACCGATATTAAACTGTAGTTCATAATCCTAAGAGGTGATACTTCGGTCTGAACCAATATTAAACTGTAGTTCATAATCCTAGAGTTGATACTAAGCTCTGACTTGGCATTAACTCGAAATTGTCAATCTGTGTTGGCATACCCAGACTGATACCGCAATGAAACCTAACTCCTGAGTCTAGGAGGTCTCTTATCCGATACTAATTTCTCAACTACTGGACACCCACGCTATGAGTCCACGCAAGTGTCTGCACCGAATTTATCATCTTAAGAGTTGACACTACGGTCTGAATCAAGTTGTGATCCTTATCTCGTAAGTCTAGGAGCCGACATTATGGTCTGAACTGTTATTGAACTGTAGTTCATAATCCTAAGAGTTGATACTACGGTCTGAACCGATATTAAACTGTAGTTCATAATCCTAAGAGTTGATACTAAGCTCTGACTTGGCATGAACTCAAAATTTTCAATCTGTGATGGCATACCAAGACTGATACCGCAATGAAACCTAACTCCTGAGTCTAGGAGGTCTCTTATCCGATACTAATTTCTCAACAACTGGACACCCACCCTATGAGTCCACGCTACTGTCTGCACCGAATTTATCATCTTAAGAGTTGACACTACGGTCTGAATCAAGTTGTGATCCTTACCTCGTAAGTCTAGGAGCCGACATTATGGTCTGAACTGATATTGAACTGTAGTTCATAATCCTAAGAGTTGATACTACGGTCTGAACCGATATTAAACTGTAGTTCATGATCCTAAGAGTTGACACTAAGCTCTGACTTGGCATGAACTCAAAATTGTCAATCTGTGATGGCATACCCAGACTGATACCGCAATGAAACCTAACTCCTGAGTCTAGGAGGTCTCTTATCCGATACTAATTTCTCAACTACTGGACACCCACGCTATGAGTCCACGCTAGTGTCTGCACCGAATTTATCATCTTAAGAGTTGACACTACGGTCTGAATCAAGTTGTGATCCTTACCTCGTAAGTCTAGGAGCCGACATTATGGTCTGAACCGATATTAAACTGTAGTTCATAATCCTAAGAGGTGATACTTCGGTCTGAACCGATATTAAACTGTAGTTCATAATCCTAGGAGTTGATACTAAGCTCTGACTTGGCATTAACTCGAAATTGTCAATCTGTGTTGGCATACCCAGACTGATACCGCAATGAAACCTAACTCCTGAGTCTAGGAGGTCTCTTATCCGATACTAATTTCTCAACTACTGGACACCCACGCTATGAGTCCACGCTACTGTCTGCACCGAATTTATCATCTTAAGAGTTGACACTACGGTCTGAATCAAGTTGTGATCCTTACCTCGTAAGTCTAGGAGCCGACATTATGGTCTGAACCGATATTAAACTGTAGTTCATAATCCTAAGAGGTGATACTTTGGTCTGAACCGATATTAAACTGTAGTTCATGATCCTAAGAGTTGATACTAAGCTCTGACTTGGCATGAACTCAAAATTTTCAATCTGTGATGGCATACCAAGACTGATACCGCAATTAAACCTAACTTCTTGGTCTAGCAGACTTCGCGTAGGTTCCTAGACTGGGTAACTACGCCACAATTTGTACTGATTTGAACCTTGTATCGGCCTAAGAGTGCACACGAATCAGCACACGAAAATCAGAGCACGCATTACGGTCTGAACTCTGAACCCATATTAAACTGGAATTCATCATCCTAAAAGTTGATAATTCACACTATGGTTGAAACTGGTAATAATCCGTAACTGGGGAGCACAAGAGCATAAATTACAGTGTGGAACGGTATTGATTCCGTGGCTCTAAACCTAGGAGGCCAATCCACAATTTGTATTTCTTTAACCGTAGCTCTTAGCCCTATTAGTCCACGTTATAACCTGAACCTGTATTAAACCTAACCTCCTCTCACCATGAGACCATGTTATTACTTTGTTCTACGTGTGAGCTTACAAATATATCCCATTGTACGATAACTTCCATTCTTTAACAGTCACGTGACTTTTATATTATTGGTCAAAAAATCTTCTAATTGGATTCCTAATTTATACAAGAGTAAATTTTCAATGAGTTAGCGAATTGGCATCATAACTTGCGTTAGATTGTGAGTTAATGAGTAATTGAAGAGGTCTTGTGTTGAATATGTACTTAACACCATGTGACAGCTCTATTCAATTCCACTAACTAACTAGAGCAAATAGGAAACTTTGCAACAGCTGAATTAGTTTTACATGCCTTTCGACACATAAGTTGAAATGAAAATTATTAAATCGGACGATTTTTGTAAAAGAAAAATGTGTGGTTCGTGAAAGAAGTGAAAAGACATAATCGGAGATAGTAATCTTTTGCTTGGGATTTAACCGGAAGTTGCTTGTATTTTTGAAAAATATCTCTTATATATTTTATTTCTCCATTGAAGTTTTTCACTTTCGACTCCTTCGAGCTTCTTAAATAAGTTGAAAGAGATGTTTTTAAGTTTAAAAACAATTTCTAAAAGGATGTTTTTTTGGTAAATAAAGCACAAAGTTTTAAGTTTGTTATAAACGTCGTTTATTTTTTGAAAGTTTAATAAAATTAAAGTTCGTTTTTAATACAACATAAAAAGTCGTATACATGTGTAACTCTAACCAGGGCCGGACTGGCTAGTGGTTGGCCCTACTGACTACAAAATAAATTGGCTCCAAATGCAGTGGCGTAGCGAGTCCACATATCACGAGCCAGGGTTTCAAAGATTTCTCACAGGCCCCAATAACAAAAAAGTTATGCATGTGTCCTAGACTAAAGTGAAACACACTGTATGTTTATTATGAACTTTTTTTTTCATTTTGATTTTTACATTTACTTTCATTTGGCCTCAATTTCACTTGACTCCACCGGCGATCGCCGGTCAGCCAGGGTACCTCAATAGGCATGGTCTATACCTTGGAGGACCCGTTAGGAACTTAATAAACCCATGTCCGATTGGCGATTACTTATTTTTACCATTTTCATGGTTAACTATTGATATGGCGATGAGGCCATACTTCTCTGACTTCCACTCTCGGTATCGTTAATAGATACCACCTAAAATATCGATACTTTGCCCATGCCTATCCCTAAAAGCTACTCCATTTGATACACCCTGTATAAATAATATATTATTTAAATGACTTTTTAACTAACAAAAATAACTTATAAAGTTATATTAAAGTTTGTATTGTGTTAAGCTCTTTGTTCATTTAAGTATGATTTGTGGTTTGAAAATTTATGTTTTGCAATTTAGATTGGAAGGAAAAATTTTAAAATTCACCTTGCATTTTGAACATTGAACTGCATTAAATTACTGTAAAAGATGTAGAAATCGACGTGTGCGCCACTTCCGAGTAAGAAATCTTTTTATTGTGACCTTTTTCTTTCTTGTTTTATTTAATATTCATTTCTATTCTACTATTATATTTTAACAAGCTTTTGAAATAAAAGAAAAAGTGCTAAACATTTTTTAAAAGTTTGAATGTAGTAAAAGAGAGAATGTGAGAAGTGCTCCTTGTTGTCATTTTGAGTTAAGAAATGTAATATCGACGTAGCAAAACTGTAGTTGTAAATATTGAAAGATCATAGTATATTTTGCAATAAGAGATGAAACATCAGTTTTTTTCGTGAGATGAGAATTAAATTGGTGAGCCGCGAAGCGGCAAGTGAATTAAGTTAATCTCGAGTCTTAAATGCTATTTTTCCTACCACTATAATTAGTACACCTTAATATTAATCTTTTTACTAAAATTTTAATTGAATTTTTTTTTAAATTAAAAGAATAATATTAAGGTGTACTAATTATTGTCGTAGGAAAAATAGCATTTAGGACTCGAGATAAAATCCGTTTTTTTTCGTTCGAGAATATATTTCACTTGCCGCTAAGCGGCTCATAAATTAAATTTTCATCTCAAGAAAAAAACCGATGTTTCATCTCTTATTGTAAAATATACTATTTTCATTCAATATTTACAAATACAGTTTTGAATCGGAACCAGAAGCAAAAGATTTTCTGAAAATCTTGTAATATTCCGCTTACATTTATTAGCAGTCTTAATTGTGGCAGACAAAGCTTTGTAATTCCTACTATTTAATTTTCTACTTAAAAACTATAACTTTAACAATCGAAAAGCTTGAAACTTTTTTTTTTAAGCTTTTTAAGTATTTGAAACGCTTTATAAAGTAGTTAAGTACCTACCACAAAAATTAAATTTTAAAAATTTAGCTGAATAGGTGGTTGTGGTTTTTGTATTGTTTATGAACTCGCATTTACTTCGCTTCGCCACTTTATATTCACATAATATAATTTCTTTCTCTTTTACTGCACTAAATGGACGTTAATTTTATTACATTATACATAAATGGTACGTGCGCTCTGTTATTTACATACAAATAAATAACATTTGCGTATTTTTCCTATAGTTTTGGTTTGGGTAAATGCGAAATAAATTGTGTGGAATTAAAGTGGATTAATGTATTTTGTTTCAAACAAGGGTGACTGATATTTATTAGAGCAAACTTACGTTTACTACGCCACTGGTTGTTAAGAATGAAGATTTCCCACGTGTATTTATTCAGTTTTGGCAATTTCAAGCATCCATAATAAGTAAACATCGATTGATTGCGATCAAATTAATCTTTAATTGGGTTGTCGTCATTTGTGACTGGTAGGCGATGACCGTATAAAACTATTCAATACTTCTTTTTCTTTATTTTTTATTATAAATAACGAGTCATCAAACTTTAAAACTGTTGGTGTGAGAAAACTTCAATATTGACATTACAGGTGTCCTAAAAGCACGGTGTAAGATTAAAAAGGTGACTCAACGAGATGTGCTCGCAAGCAGCGTGAAATGGTTACAGTTTGTCCGCAAAGTGCAACTGCGAGGTCGAGAGTGAGAAAGACTACGATACCCGTAAATCTTGGTATATTAGCATTGAATCTTATGGAGATCAAGCATTTCAAGTTTTATTTAAGTGATTTACCTTTTATTTAGTATTAATTTTGGACTGACTAGGAAATGTTTTGCCACTGGGTGTACTAGTGGTTACGGGAATAACAAAAATTTATTTTATTTTACTTTAAATAAAAACAATTTACAAGCTTGAAGAAGTGCAGTAATCCCGCTCATATATGACAGTGATAGCCGTATCCATCAACCGGCTATCGTAGTCCGTTTCACTCGCACAATCTGGTGAAATTTGTTAACCATATAGCAAGGGTTGTTGCTTCACCTGCTTTTATACACCGTGCCTAAAAGTAAACATTTTTTGTAGAAATTATCATTTGGGTGACGCTTGAAACTGTATACGAAGAGATATGTAATACATATAATGCTCTTTAGCTTATCTCTCCGTATTTTTACGTAATTTCTAAAAGAAGTTTATTTTTACAGGAAAATGTACTTTGGAAAAGTTTAAGAGTTAGTTAAAAGAATCATTTTTATTAAGTCTAGAAAGTTTTATTGTGCTCTAGTAAGGATATCTGAAATATAAAGGACTTGAAAGGTTTGTCCTTAAATATATGTTAAAAGTTTATTATTATATATTTGTCTTTCTATAGTTAATGTTTATTTTTAGAAAAGTAGGGCAGAGCTTATTTTTATTTTTTATTTTGGATATGGATTGATGTTAAGCAGTGCTAATAGATAAAACAAATTCGTATGTTATTTGGAGCGAGTAATGCACAATTCTTCAATAATAAAACTATCTAACTTCCTCTTTAATATCGTGGATTTTTTCTTTTTTAAGTTTGCCATTTCCTTCCGCGAGGCGAGGTTTTATATTCTTCACTCGAAGTATTAGGTAGAGTTAGTTCCAAACCTCATGGTCTGCGACACCGACATTGGCAGTACTAATAAATAGTGTCGCCTTCGATCGCCTTTATTTCGATCAAGGACTCGTGAAGTTTAAATAAGAACCTCTACTGCGAGACCATTGCCACATTTAAGATTAAGAGGTTTTATATTCTTCACTCGAAGTATTAGGTAGAGTTAGTTCCAAACCTCATGGTCTGCGACATCGACATTGGCAGTACTAATAAATAGTCTCGCCTTTGATCGCCTTTATTTCGATCAAGGACTCGAGAAGTTTAAATTAGAACCTCTACTGCGAGACCATGCCACATTTGAGATTAAGAGGTTTTATATTCTTCACTCGAAGTATTAGGTAGAGTTAGTTCCAAACCTCATGGTCTGCGACATCGACATTGGCAGTACTAATAAATAGTTTCGCCTTTGATCGCCTTTATTTCGATCAAGAACTCGAGAAGTTTAAATTAGAACCTCTACTGCGAGACCATGCCACATTTAAGATTAAGAGGTTTTATATTCTTCACTCGAAGTATTAGGTAGAGTTAGTTCCAAACCTCATGGTCTGCGACATCGACATTGGCAGTACTAATAAATAGTTTCGCCTTTGATCGCCTTTATTTCGATCAAGAACTCGAGAAGTTTAAATTAGAACCTCTACTGCGAGACCATGCCACATTTAAGATTAAGAGGTTTTATATTCTTCACTCGAAGTATTAGGTAGAGTTAGTTCCAAACCTCATGGTCTGCGACATCGACATTGGCAGTACTAATAAATAGTCTCGCCTTTGATCGCCTTTATTTCGATCAAGGACTCGAGAAGTTTAGATGAGAACCTCTACATCGAGACCATCGTCACATTTGAGATTAAGAGGTTTTATATTCTTCACTCGAAGTATTAGGTAGAGTTAGTTCCAAACCTCATGGTCTGCGACATCGACATTGGCAGTACTAATAAATAGTCTCGCCTTTGATCGCCTTTATTTCGATCAAGGACTCGAGAAGTTTAAATTAGAACCTCTACTGCGAGACCATGCCACATTTGAGATTAAGAGGTTTTATATTCTTCACTCGAAGTATTAGGTAGAGTTAGTTCCAAACCTCATGGTCTGCGACATCGACATTGGCAGTACTAATAAATAGTTTCGCCTTTGATCGCCTTTATTTCGATCAAGAACTCGAGAAGTTTAAATTAGAACCTCTACTGCGAGACCATGCCACATTTAAGATTAAGAGGTTTTATATTCTTCACTCGAAGTATTAGGTAGAGTTAGTTCCAAACCTCATGGTCTGCGACATCGACATTGGCAGTACTAATAAATAGTTTCGCCTTTGATCGCCTTTATTTCGATCAAGAACTCGAGAAGTTTAAATTAGAACCTCTACTGCGAGACCATGCCACATTTAAGATTAAGAGGTTTTATATTCTTCACTCGAAGTATTAGGTAGAGTTAGTTCCAAACCTCATGGTCTGCGACATCGACATTGGCAGTACTAATAAATAGTCTCGCCTTTGATCGCCTTTATTTCGATCAAGGACTCGAGAAGTTTAGATGAGAACCTCTACATCGAGACCATCGTCACATTTGAGATTAAGAGGTTTTATATTCTTCACTCGAAGTATTAGGTAGAGTTAGTTCCAAACCTCATGGTCTGCGACATCGACATTGGCAGTACTAATAAATAGTCTCGCCTTTGATCGCCTTTATTTCGATCAAGGACTCGAGAAGTTTAAATTAGAACCTCTACTGCGAGACCATGCCACATTTGAGATTAAAAGGTTTTATATTCTTCACTCGAAGTATTAGGTAGAGTTAGTTCCAAACCTCATGGTCTGCGACATCGACATTGGCAGTACTAATAAATAGTTTCGCCTTTGATCGCCTTTATTTCGATCAAGAACTCGAGAAGTTTAAATTAGAACCTCTACTGCGAGACCATGCCACATTTAAGATTAAGAGGTTTTATATTCTTCACTCGAAGTATTAGGTAGAGTTAGTTCCAAACCTCATGGTCTGCGACATCGACATTGGCAGTACTAATAAATAGTCTCGCCTTTGATCGCCTTTATTTCGATCAAGGACTCGAGAAGTTTAGATGAGAACCTCTACATCGAGACCATCGTCACATTTGAGATTAAGAGGTTTTATATTCTTCACTCGAAGTATTAGGTAGAGTTAGTTCCAAACCTCATGGTCTGCGACATCGACATTGGCAGTACTAATAAATAGTCTCGCCTTTGATCGCCTTTATTTCGATCAAGGACTCGAGAAGTTTAAATTAGAACCTCTACTGCGAGACCATGCCACATTTGAGATTAAAAGGTTTTATATTCTTCACTCGAAGTATTAGGTAGAGTTAGTTCCAAACCTCATGGTCTGCGACATCGACATTGGCAGTACTAATAAATAGTTTCGCCTTTGATCGCCTTTATTTCGATCAAGAACTCGAGAAGTTTAAATTAGAACCTCTACTGCGAGACCATGCCACATTTAAGATTAAGAGGTTTTATATTCTTCACTCGAAGTATTAGGTAGAGTTAGTTCCAAACCTCATGGTCTGCGACATCGACATTGGCAGTACTAATAAATAGTCTCGCCTTTGATCGCCTTTATTTCGATCAAGGACTCGAGAAGTTTAGATGAGAACCTCTACATCGAGACCATCGTCACATTTGAGATTAAGAGGTTTTATATTCTTCACTCGAAGTATTAGGTAGAGTTAGTTCCAAACCTCATGGTCTGCGACATCGACATTGGCAGTACTAATAAATAGTCTCGCCTTTGATCGCCTTTATTTCGATCAAGGACTCGAGAAGTTTAAATTAGAACCTCTACTGCGAGACCATGCCACATTTGAGATTAAAAGGTTTTATATTCTTCACTCGAAGTATTAGGTAGAGTTAGTTCCAAACCTCATGGTCTGCGACATCGACATTCGCAATACTAGTAAGTAGTCTCTCCTTCGCGCAGCTTTCTTCGACGTCACAGACGTCTATTAATCAGCAAAAACTACGAGTAGATCAATAGTTAATTTGAATGTTTTAAAAGGCATTACTACATGTACTATCGGTGGTTTGTCATTTACTTCCGCGAGGTGGCGTAGTTTAATAACTTATCCTTACACATACCCACCTTTATAAGTTTTTTTCTAATTAAAATATGTTCAATGAACTTTAAATAATCAATATACACGGTCACACAATTCACTCAGCTAAAAGTAAGTATATTTTAGTTGAAAAATGTAGTGACTAGATTAAGTTTTTTTAAAGAAGAGAGGGAAACATTCAAAAAGCTTTGAAGTTTCTGCGATATCTTTCATACATTCTTTAGCATTCTTTTCAAGAGTTGCTATTATTATTATGCTAATAAGCTCTCTTTTAAATTTTTTTGTAAATTTTTATTAAATATTACATTGTTGTTTTTTATTGTTAACGTTAGTTTTTCTTTTCCAAAAGTATTAACGTCTTTCAAGTTGATATTGCAGCTGCTTACGACAGATGGTCTTGGAAATAGATGCTTTTGAAATCTTCTCTTCTTTTACGGTAAAAATTTTTCAGCATCAATTAAATCGATTTTATCTTTTTTACATTATACGCGCATATAAAGTTATTACTTTAATAAAACTCGCTTTTGTTTCTTTTATTTTGATTGAATTGTACGGATTTGGTTCGGATTATTTATTCGTTTATCATTAATTTAATCTACTATAAACATCAATTTATACCTGGATTTTAAGATACAAAAGTCTTTATTCATTAATCTTTATTGATGCACGTAAGCGGCGCGTGCCGTTTAATAAAAAAGGATAGATGCTATTATCTAATCGTTGTTAGTTAGAAAGAATAAGATGTATGGACAGGTGTGGGTTGGAAATACGACAGGTGATAGTCTGTAAGTGCTTACTGTTGTGTGTATGTTAGGTTTCCGCTTTGTTGTAGATTCTTTTCTTTTGTATTTAACATAATCTTCAAGATTTGCTATTTCATTAACGCGCGATTACTTCATTTGTTTAAGTTTTAATGACAAATTTCGCTTAATTACAATGAATGTCTATTATGTTGCACGTAATTAACGATATAGAGATATAGAGGATTAATTTATTGCTTTCTCGCTGCTTCTTCCATTCATTTTCAAGGGCTGTATTTACATCTGGAAATCGACTAACAGTTGGAAACTTATACCAGATCTGGCATTTATTATAGAAAAAATTCACTTTTTCAATAGAAAGTGATGAAAAATAAGCACACGTTGCTACCATGACAATCCGATAAATTATTTAATTTTTAATTATTATTTATTTTTTAATTTTAATTATTTAATCTTTACTTTTCTCTCACAACTCAAAGTGGTAAAAATCCACCCTATGACTAGGTATAGGGTATTTTCCAACTTTTTAAATATCGATTATTACTGCGTTATTGCATAGCAAAGTCGATTATCAATGACTTGGCCACACTAAAAATACGTTGATTAAAAAAGTTTTATTAAAAAGTGCTTTAGTAAAAGCATTAAATGCTACAGGTTCAAAGTGAAAATTAAAACGGAAGTGACGTCCCTAATCGTACAAATCACGTTTGTTGCATAGTTACAGGTGTTAAATGTCAGTTAATGTACAATCAAGGTTATAATAAGTTGGAGCTGATATAGCTTTGAGAGTCTTAACATCTTTCGTTCTTGATACGAGATGTGTTTGGCACACTAAAGGGCGAGGCCGAAGGCCAATGTGTTTTACAAAATTACCAAAGTACGATTTTACAGGTTAAATCTCTATGATTGAGAGGTCCGGTCACCACCCTCTGTATGATAAAGTCAAAACTGCACCTAACCTAGAAATGCTTATTAACATAGACGTGTAGAGTAGTCCCAACGAAAGATGAGGACACCACGTGACCAAATCTGCGCGGGCGTGGCTTTAGATCCCAGTGGCGGAGTTAATTATTTCTTCTTTTAAAAAAATGATTTTTAAAAGTAGTCAAAATTCAAAATAATACTAATTTAAATTTTTATTAGTAGTACCTACAAAAAATAATTAATTAGAACGGCAGTACAAAACTACTGCGCAACTGGAATGGTCATCACGTGGTGTACTCATCTTTCCTTGGGACTACTCTAGCTAGTTTTAAAATATGCATTTAAAATATTTTATAAGCATATGGTGTAACGAAGATGACTAAACAAGATTTTTAGGTTTTACGGTGGTTTTACGTTCTTGTTTCTGAAGGAAAATAACATTATAAAGCTAAATGCCCAGCGTCGTCATATGACGACAGTAACTTTCGAATTTTTTTACTAACAACTGGAATTGATATTTAAAATTTGGTTTGAGGTATTCTATTATTTATAATGTTGTTAAATGATCGTAATTTTTGAGCCCTATTTTTTCCGAAATAAAGCGGTAAAATCAAATGTTTTTGATCCGGCGCCGAAGCACATTTTAAGAGTTTACAAACAAAATTTTTCTATAAAGAAAGAACCAAAATCATGAACTCAGCAAAAAATATGATCAAGATCGGATTAAAAAGGGCTGTGGTCAAATGACGACCTGGGCGGTTATGACGTCATAAAATGCTGTAGGTATGTGGTATTGTTTATATGCATTCATCATGCATTCATTGCTATGTTATTTGGAAATAACTTTCTTATTTGTCGCTATTTTTTCTTCCAAACCTTTGCTCCTAAAAGGGCCTTAGAATGCTTATAACACAAAATTAGCAAATTTTCAAATTTATTTATAGCGACATGTGGGCTTTGAATTCTCTGCCGGATTTTCATCGTTCACGTAACTTACTTGGCGTTGCATAATTTTGAAATATTGGTGCATGAGATCTTATTTCAATTGTTTATATTTTTTATAATAATAGCGAACACAGCACGCGTCGTCTAGTGGTTTATATCAAGTTTTTCCTTCTTTTACGACTGATATTGTTGATTGGATTGTATTTTATTGTTGATATAATAATAATGATTTTTTTTTAAACGAAATTAAACATTTTAAGTGAATTTTCAAAAAAAATACCTGGGCGTTAATGGTCAATGGGTCCAAAGATTTAGTACGTTATATCCAGATCCAGAGGTACGTTATAAAGGGATGCGTTATAACGGGATTCTACTGTATTTAACTGTTGAGAAACATTGCAAATTTTTGCATCAAACCCCTTGTTGTTATCTAAAAGATCATATAGTGCCGATGATAGTATGTTTTGTTAATTAAGCGTTTTGTAAATTAACTTTGATAGCTTTGACAAGTTTATAATTATCAGCGACACGCCAAGAGCGCGTTTAAATTAGTTAATGAGGATTTCACACATACGTTAATACACCTTTATTATGCTATAAATTCTAGTTATTGAAAGATCAAAAATTCTTGTCAACGAAAAACCCCTAGTCGTTTTCCAAAAGCCAAAAAGATCAGATAACGTCGATGCTCGATATGTTTTGTTAATTAAACATTTTGTGAATTAACTTCTATGGCTTTGACAAGTTTATATTAATTATCTGAGTAAAGCCATGAGCGTTTAAATTAGTTAACGAGGATTTAACACATAGATAAATACATTTACATTAATACACGTAAATAATGGGTTAGCGTTAAAAATAACGGGTGCGCGATACTGGCATAGATTTTAGTAATTGAAAGATCAAATATTTTCGAATCAAAAGCCCTTTTTGTGTACTAAAAGATCAAATATATAGTGTCGATGGTATGTTTCGTTAGCTAAACATTTTGTAAAATTAACTTTAATAGCTTTGACAAGTTTGTAATTATCAGCGAAACGCCAAGAGCGTTTAAATCAGATAATGAGGATTTCACACATTCATTAATACCTCTAAATACCTCTAAATAATAGGAATTAATGTATGTACAAATAATGTTTGAAATGTATGATTAAACGGTAGTAAATTAACATTTCAAGCGAGGGATGTTTTTTTAAAAAAAATATTAGAAATGTAAACTCGGTTTTATTTAGAGAAGTTAAAAGAGTTTTTCGCGTTCTCTTATTCCTACTCTTTAAATTCGTTTAAAAAAAAGGTCCATGAATATAATATAAAGCAAAGTGAACATATTTTTAGGGGAAATTGTAGGTCAAATTTTTACGTTTATTAACGTATCGAATGAAAACCGACCCCTAATTTTATAGTCGGGTCGCTCTTTAGCATTTATTATCGGAATAGTGGCCAGAGGGCTGAATTTTTGCACACGTCTTCTATTAATGTTTGGTTATCAATGAAATGTGAAAAGTCACCATAGAAATCACCCATTTTATGAGCTTTCTGATAAAAAAAGAATTTTTGAAATCGCATAAGTATTTACTTAAATGACGGCAATGGAAACTAACACGTCCGCCATCTTGAATCTTTAATGGCGGCCCAAAATAACCCTACTATAATAACAGTAGGTGACAACGTGTATTTTTACATTGTTTAAGGTGCCGTGAACACAAAACAAAAAAAATTACCCTTAAAAATTTTTACGAGCCCATACACCCACTAGGATCGAGTCTTTCAATAATTATTTTCAATAGCCATTTTTTTTTCCATTTTAATCTCAATTGAGGCGATGATATAATTTTTTTTCTTCTACGGTTTCCAGTTTAGTGTTTGTGGTTTACTCTTCCGTAAATGAAGGCAGATGTTTCAAAATTTACACATGCTCCAGTTAACATTTCTACTTTGCATAACTATAACAACTTGAGTCGAGTATAGCATTTAAGTGAGTGTGGTAGCTGATGAAAATTAAAGTACATACCTCTCTCTATACAAACTCACGTTCAAAGTTTTTAATGGTTTAACAAATTAGATTTTTTTTGGTATTGGAGTTTTTAATAATAAATGCATTTAGGTGTTGTAGTGCGAGTCGTTCATCTCTTGTTGCACGTCTTTCAAGTTGTCGACTTAAAAGCTTAGTCTTACAGATGCTACACTAGGGTTGTTTTTTACAAGTAAATCGTCCAAGGTGGGACTGGCTTTAATTTGTCTAGTTGATAACAGCTCTAATTTGGCTCATATACGCCCTTACGACCTTTTAGAAAGATCAATATAAAGCAAGACATTGTTGGCGTCAACAAGGTTTTCTTTGCATGAGAGGTGGAAAGAGACACCAAAACACCGTCAAATTTGTATTACCCTAAGGCGACAAACAGACGTAATCCGGCCCTGGTTTGGATACCGAGAATATGCGATGATAGAGCCGACGTAGAGTAGAGTAATTCTGGTACTAGCAGTGATAATAGACTAGAAACCAAGGGGTTCATACCGCCTCGGAGCGTCGGCGTCGGTGGGTGCTACGCTCCCTCAGAGTTCCAGCCGTACCTGTCTCTGTGGAGGTAAGAGTTTAGGGTACAGTGCGAATGGGTAAAGTCAGAATGTCACGCGTTAAAGTCTCAAAAATTCCCACGCAGAGCCCTTCTAGCTCCCCTGCGGCATCTGGGCTTTCCATATTCTGTGGCCTTGGCCAGAAAAGTCGGTACTCGTTTGTTATTGTTTAAATCCGAGGGCACCAGAGATGTTGGAATATTTGCCGCTACCCTCAGAGGTGGGCATGTTTAAGGTTTGGGTAGGTTGAGTTTATTACTAAATAAAAAACTTAAATTTATTGTCTCTCCGAAAAAAAGCTCTCTTAGCTCCCCTACGGCATCTGGGCTTCCCATATTCGACGGCCTCGGTCGCCATCTCGGTGACAGGTCACGACCGACTCGCCTAAACGGCTCGCCAGTCATAATCCTCTTTGCGCCATTAAAAACAGTTTTAACTGGCTTGTAATGTTAAATACTATAAAACCACAGTAGCTACACCAAACATTTTCTTCGAAAGCACCCTTTGATCATTATTTAAGTCATTTAGACCTCTCAAATTGAAGTAGAAATCATGTTCAAGTAACACACGCAGGAAGTTAAATGATGAATGGTTACCTACCTAAAAAGCTCATAATATATATTTAATTAGTTAAAGGGGTAGCGTATCGTGGATAAGAATTAAAGGAACTTTTTTATATCATTCTAATAATTACTTTAACAATAAATGGACGACAATGATGGGTGTTTTACAAAAAATCTATTAAAACCTTTAACCAAAGGGTCTTATTTTCAAGTAACGTAAATATATCTCTAAGGGCAAGTATTACAAACGTCGGTTGAAACTCAACCTGAGGTTGAAAGTCAACTAGCTGTCATTTTAGTTTGACGTGATTGGACATAATAGTGACATTGACGTTTATTTATAATTTCAACCTTCGATTGACTAGGCTTTATAATACTGAGCCTAAGTGGGTCCAGGCCTGAGGCACCGAATGAACCTGGTGTTGTTTAACTTGAAGCGTTATTTCGGTTTTAATTTTTTTGAATTTTCGTCCAAACTCCGAAGGTTAGCCGGGTTACCTCCGTTCGGAGCCCATTCTAACCTTTCAGTCTAGATCAGTGTTTCCCAACCTTTTTTGTCCCATGTCCAAGCTTTGCTAGAATGCTTATGTCCCCTATTAGACTATGAGCCTGTAACAGAAAAGTAGGGGTGATCTTATTCAGGGCCATCTTTTGAGAATAAGCTATTTGAGTGCCCAGCGACGATGAAAATCTGGTTGGCTGCCCAAAGCACTAGCCCATTATTATGTAACATATGCATAATTTATTCAAAAATTGATACTGAAGAAACTTAAATGATAGGTTAAACTTAAAGCTCTGAGCGAGTTCATTTTTTAACAATCAAATTGCCCCACGTTGGGAACACTGGTCTAGATCCTAAGAATCTTAATCCGGCACTGTTTTATAGAGACGAGTTGTAGAAACCATTGTTATGTGTGGTTATATTGCTTGTAGGCAGGTAATTCATCAATTCCGGTTATTATTCGAGACAGGTTTGAGGACAAATTGTTGCTGTAAACAAGTAACCAAAGAAAGCGAATTTGACAGGCTACAGGGTGGGCTTGTAGTTTTTGAACCCTAGTGTTGCTCAAAATTACTTTTATCATGGTAATACGATTTCAATATTGGTCTTGCATCTCTAATAGTTAAAAAACACTCACCCTGTATGTCGAAATTTGACTCCTTGTATTTTAGCTCCTTGTTATAGCATATTCGTGTATGTGTGCTTGTACTTATAACAAACACGTTATAATGGTAAATAGAGTGTATTTCCTTGCCCTCATTAGACCTGCAATTTATAACTCGTTATTAAAATGTTTCAAATGAGTTACGGTTTTAAGGAAGGGTTAATTTGATGCACTATTTTATTCTTTATATCCCAAATTAGCATGACTATATAAATTTTTATATTTCTTCACTTGAATAATTTACTGTGTTGCAGGTAGGGATATGGATAATGATGTGAATGTATACAGTATGTGTCTTTTTTAAACTTCTACGTGTGCACTTTGTCTGCATTATTAAACGAATTAAAAAGTTTCAAATTTAACGAGTTTTCTTACAAACTCAAAATTTCGTTAAATTATTGATTTATTATATCATCAATAACGTTTTTCTTGCCGTAACGATGATTTAGAGAGGGTATGACAGGCAATTTGGACAATTAGGAGAAAAGTTTTCCAATTGTAGCAAAAAGACCTATAGTATTAGGTGTTTAAATGGTCCCTTTTCTAACTTGAAATCCCTGATGGTTAGAGTTCTATTTACGTATTTTTAAATATTCTTCTTATGCCATAAAGAATAGAGAAGTTTTGTAAATTTCTAGAATACCTACTGAAGGACTGTAGTTTGAAAAAGGTTTAACTAAAAAAAAAAATTCTCGTGAAATTTTTTTAGGGGGTCAGGAAAGCTAGCAAACGATACCAAACTTGATGTTGGATCACATCGACGCTAGGCGTCGTGACGTTCAACTTTTCATGTTCTTATGGAGCCCTATTGTTCTTTTTTGTATAAAAGTACTCAATTGGCTTGTCTAAATTTGGATACCCTGGAGAACTTTCTATCACAACTTTTCTAATATGTTATGTTATGCTATTATGTTATTTTTTACGGTGCAAAATAACGACTAAAAATATGTTTTTAAAGCTTTAGAAACGCAAGTTTATTACAAAATAAAATAAAATTACGTGAATTTATTAAATAACTAAGAATTTGAATTGGTCATTTTTTTTCAAATACAGTGTGTCACTTTTAAGTTGTTTTAAAACGAACTTGTACTTCGCAGATTAAAGATAATGCGATTTGAATTGGTTTTAGTGACGGCAACTTGATTGAGTCTAGTAGATAAGTTGGTTTACTAGTAGGGATTTACTTTTGATGCTACAAATCACTTAGATTTCAAATGTAAAAGAAGGTTTCTAGTAAAATCACTATTTGGATTTTTTTTTGTAAAATAAAAATCGATTTCCTTTTACAATCTTTAAACGTGATTTACAAGAGAATGTACCTAATGGAAATGTAATTTATAAATGTCGAGTAGATTTTGGAATTGTGGTTTTAGTTAGAGATGTACCTATTGTGGATGACTTTTGATTTACATTATTTAATCAGTGTAATCCTAAATATGCCACTTGTAGATGGAAATTCATCAGGGCAGCTCCAACACGTCATGTGTCCTTTCCTTTACGATAAATTCTTTTAAATGGCTTCCAAAAGAAAATCAGGTACTTGATTTTTCTCAATGCAGGCGTAGTATTTCAAAGAAGCGGACGGGACTGCCGATGCCGTCCCAAAGCAAGAATTTACAAAGACTCGCGCTTTCGAATAAATGATGACTTCTTTGTACTAATGTCTCGTAATTTAAACGAACTGATGACAGTCGTTAACTTAAACGGATGCGTTAGAGGTAGAAATTATTACGTCCTTGGCACGATAGTTCTTCTTCTTTAAATACTGCGCCTGCACACATAATATTTTACTTCGAAAGACCGAAGTTTAGCTTATGGCTTCACTTATTTGTCTTTTTAATTAACGATTGATAATTGAAATTGTGCAGTTGACAGTCGTTACTTGTTAACTTAAAAGGTTACGTTAGACGTAGAAATGATTACGCCTTTGGTACGATAGTCCTGTCTCCTTAAATAGTGGACTTCCAGTCCTTTATACTAACTTCTATCAATTTAAATTGAACTGATGACAGTCGTTAGCTTAAAAGGTTGCGTTGGACGTAGAAATTATTACGTCCTTGGCATGATAGTTCGTCTTCTTTAAATACTGCGCCTGCACACATAATATTTTACTTCGAAAGACCGAAGTTTAGCTTATGGCTTCACTTAAGTGTCTTTTTAATTAACGATTGATAATTGAAATTGTACAGTTGACAGTCGTTACTTGTTAACTTAAAAGGTTACGTTAGACGTAGAAATGATTACGCCTTTGGTACGATAGTCCTGTCTCCTTAAATAGTGGACTTCCAGTCCTTTATACTAACTTCTATCAATTTAAATTGAACTGATGACAGTCGTTAGCTTAAAAGGTTGCGTTGGACGTAGAAATTATTACGTCCTTGGCATGATAGTTCGTCTTCTTTAAATACTGCGCCTGCACACATAATATTTTACTTCGAAAGACCGAAGTTTAGCTTATGGCTTCACTTAAGTGTCTTTTTAATTAACGATTGATAATTGAAATTGTGCAGTTGACAGTCGTTACTTGTTAACTTAAAAGTTTACGTTAGACGTAGAAATGATTACGCCTTTGGTACGATAGTCCTGTCTCCTTAAATAGTGGACTTCCAGTCCTTTATACTAACTTCTATCAATTTAAATTGAACTGATGACAGTCGTTAGCTTAAAAGGTTGCGTTGGACGTAGAAATTATTACGTCCTTGGCATGATAGTTCGTCTTCTTTAAATACTGCGCCTGCACACATAATATTTTACTTCGAAAGACCGAAGTTTGACTTGTGGCTTCACTTAAGTGTCTTTTTAATTAACGATTGATAATTGAAATTGTGGAGTTGACAGTCGTTACTTGTTAACTTAAAAGGTTACGTTAGACGTAGAAATGATTACGCCTTTGGTACGATAGTCCTGTCTCCTTCAATAGTGGACTTCCAGTCCTTTATACTAACTTCTATCAATTTAAATTGAACTGATGACAGTCGTTAGCTTAAAAGGTTGCGTTGGACGTAGAAATTATTACGTCCTTGGGATGATAGTCCCTCTTCTTTAAATACTGCGCCTGCACACATAATATTTTACTTCGAAAGACCGAAGTTTGACTTGTGGCTTCACTTAAGTGTCTTTTTAACTAACGATTCATACCTTAAATTGTGCTGTTGACAGTTGTTACTTGTTAACTTAAAAGGTTACGTTAGACGTAAAAATGATTACGCCTTTGGTACGATAGTCCTGTCTCCTTCAATAGTGGACTTCCAGTCCTTTATACTAACTTCTATCAATTTAAATTGAACTGATGACAGTCGTTAGCTTAAAAGGTTGCGTTGGACGTAGAAATTATTACGTCCTTGGGATGATAGTCCCTCTTCTTTAAATACTGCGCCTGCACACATAATATTTTACTTCGAAAGACCGAAGTTTGACTTGTGGCTTCACTTAAGTGTCTTTTTAACTAACGATTCATACCTTAAATTGTGCTGTTGACAGTTGTTACTTGTTAACTTAAAAGGTTACGTTAGACGTAAAAATGATTACGCCTTTGGTACGATAGTCCTGTCTCCTTAAATAGTGGACTTCCAGTCCTTTATACTAACTTCTATCAATTTAAATTGAACTGATGACAGTCGTTAGCTTAAAAGGTTGCGTTGGACGTAGAAATTATTACGTCCTTGGGATGATAGTCCCTCTTCTTTAAATACTGCGCCTGCACACATAATATTTTACTTCGAAAGACCGAAGTTTGACTTGTGGCTTCACTTAAGTGTCTTTTTAACTAACGATTCATACCTTAAATTGTGCTGTTGACAGTTGTTACTTGTTAACTTAAAAGGTTACGTTAGACGTAAAAATGATTACGCCTTTGGTACGATAGTCCTGTCTCCTTAAATAGTGGACTTCCAGTCCTTTATACTAACTTCTATCAATTTAAATTGAACTGATGACAGTCGTTAGCTTAAAAAGTTGCGTTGGACGTAGAAATTATTACGTCCTTGGCACGATAGTTCCTCTTCTTTAAATACTGCGCCTGCACACATAATATTTTACTTCAAACGACCGAAGTTTGACTTATGGCTTTACTTAAGTGTCTTATTAACTAACGATTCATAATTTAAATTCTACTGTTGACAGTCGTTACTTGTTAACTTAGAAGGTTACGTTAGACGTAGAAATGATTACGCCTTTGGTACGATTGTTCTGTCTCCTTAAATAGTGGACCTCCAGCTCCAGTCCTTTATACTAACTTCTATTAACTTAAATTAAACTGGTGACAGTCGTTCACTTAAACGGTTGCGTTAGACGTAGAAATTATTACGTCCTTCTCTTGAAATACTTCGTTTGCACACAGGTAATCACTTTGACAAGACCGAAAGTGGTCTTCTATCGAACATTACTTCAAACCGACAGAAAACGATTAGTTGATGCTTTGAAATGGCTACGTTGAGCTTCTGTTGTTGTGCTAGCCGCATCACCTCCATGATACTTTATGACTCGATTAGAAATCACCTCATAATCAATAAGATAATCAAAAGGACGTGTAGAATAAATAAAAAAGAATTCTCTAAACTGATCAATTTAATAACATTTTAGATTTAAGATTATGACAATACGCGCTCTTACAGACGGATATAAAGCGTATTTAATAAGTACCTTATTCTGCTGCCGGATGTACCTACACCTCTGGACCGGATATGCCAGATGTCCCGTGAAAGAATATACACAAATTATGTTATTCAAAAGCTAATGGTTTGGTATACTGTTGTGAGCCCTTTCGTAATGTAAACATGAAAGTTGTTGAAGTAATGCAATAGTTGTCCTTTTAAGTACTAAATCCTCCACGAATCCCCATTTTAAATGAAACAAAAGCGCACAACTCTTAAACGAAAACGAACAAGTACATAAAACGTTACACGTGGATTTTTGATGCTCGTCTTTCTTTATTTTTAATCAACAAAACAATAGGTAAAAGCAGAAATATGATCGTCTCAACTGTTTCCGCTTCACAATTATTATATTTGCCTCAATTTTTTTTATCGAATAAATTTATCGTTTTATATAAAGAAGGGATGAAAATAACTATCAATTACAGTAATTTGGTATTGATCGAGTTGCAGAGAATTGGAAGGATGAAAGTTGTTTGGACGTGTTTCAAACGATTTCCACTATACTTTTGCTTATTTTTGGTGTCTTTGGATTGGCAACAAATTTGAATTGATTTTCTTAAATATAATGTAATTTTGGCTTCGTGTTTTTCTTTTGCTCTCTATTTTAGCATTTCTTAATTTATTTTCTTCTCGATCCCTCTTGTATGAGATTTATTTTTATTTATTTTTATTTTTTGAGTCCAGGCAAAGAGCACCATCAATTTATCATGTCAACATTGAATTTTAAAGTTAAAATATGTATTTTGTAATTTCTATACTATAGACAGATTGATGTAGTAATGTTCCGGAACAATGCATTATTTAGTATCGATTAGTTTTGAGGTTAACGAAGACTGTCTCTCTCCTTAACCTTTTTCTCGACTGTCCGCTTGTTTGGCTTGTGTACCGATTCGCTCGTTTTTCTGTGGTTCCGTCTATCGGCCTGCTTGTCTGTCTACCGCTTCATCTGTCTTCAGCCGCTTAGACTTCTGTGTGCCGCTTCGCTTGCCTGTTTCTCTACCTGTACCCACCTTTTTTTATGTAAAACTTAGTTTTTAAATCCTACCGTGACTTTAGATTAAATTAATGTATCAAACATTATAAAATACACGAGAGACTTGTTAGTAAAGTTTAAGCACGAAATTGTAATATAAAACTTAATTTTTGAAATATACGTTTTTAGAAATTCCACGAAAACACTTTGTGATAAATTATAAACAGGAAATTTCCTAAAAGATTAATCAATTTAAAAATTTAAGTAGACGAAGTAGTCTAGTCAACGAGGGGTTATAGAGGACATGAGGATATTTTGCTAAAAATAATTTTTTCCTTAGGCCTTACCGTTTTTGAGATATAATCGCAAACCCCTAAAACAGGACCTTTTCATCCCCTCCCTCTCTTAGCCATATAGCAACGACTGGAGACTCCTAGTACTTTTACTTTCTAACTACTCCAAACACATCTTTGAAGAAAAACATTCCACCCTCATCCATGTCCTCTACATCCCTTTAGTGAGAGTTCGTTAACTGGACTAAAGGAAATCCCGAACGAATTGAACTGTCTGTCTGCTTTGCTTGCCAGCCTATTATTACTCGGTTGACCTGCCTATTTATTACTCTGCTGACCTGACTATCATTACTCTGCTGGTCTGCCTATTATTACTCTGCTGCCCTATATATTATTACTCTGCTGCCCTGTATATTATTACTCTGCTGGTGTGCCTATTATTACTCTACTGGTTTGCCAATTATTACTCTGCTGCCCTATATATTATTACTCTGCTGCCCTGTATATTATTACTCTGCTGGTCTGCCTATCATTACTCTGATGGTCCGCTTATTATTACTCTGCTGGTCTGCCTATTATTACTCTACTGGTCTCCTATTATTACTATGCTGCCCTGTATATTATTACTCTGCTGGTCTGCCTAATATTACTATATTTGCCTGCTTACTATTACTACACTTGTCTGCCTATTTATACTCAGCTGACCTGCCTATTATTACTGTACTGGTCTGCCGTAATTGTTACTCTGCTGCCCTGTATATTATTACTCTGCTGCCCTGTATATTATTACTCTGCTGGTCTGCCTATCATTACTCTGATGGTCCGCTTATTATTACTCAGATACCCTGTATATTCTTACTGTGCTGGTCTGCTTACTATTACCCTGCTGGTCTGCATATTATAACTCTGCTGGTCTGTTTATTATTACTCTGCTGGTCTACCTATTATTACTCTGCTGGTCTCCTATTATTACTATGCTGCCCTGTATATTATTACTCTGCTGGTCTGCCTAATATTACTCTATTTGCCTGCTTACTATTACTACACTTGTCTGCCTATTTATACTCAGCTGACCTGCCTATTATTACTCTACTGGTCTGCCAATTATTACTCTGCTGCCCTGTATATTATTACTCTGCTGCCCTGTATATTATTACTCTGCTGGTCTGCCTATCATTACTCTGATGGTCCGCTTATTATTACTCAGATACCCTGTATATTATTACTGTGCTGGTCTGCTTACTATTACCCTGCTGGCCTGCATATTATTACTCTGCTGGTCTGTTTATTATTACTCTGATGGTCTACCTATTATTACTCTGATACCCTTAATATTGTTACTCTGTTGGTCTGCCTGCTATTACTCTGCTGGTCTGACTACTATTACTCGATTTTCCTGCTTACTACTACTATACTTGCCTGCCTATTATTTCGATGTTTATCTGCCTATTATTACTCTATTTGCGTGCCCTTTGTTACTATGCTTACCTGCCTATTATTACTCTGCTGGCCTCATATTATTACTCCGCTGACCTGCCTATTATTTAGCTACTGGTCTGCCTACAATTACTCTATTTGCCTACCCTTTATTACTTTTCTGGCCTGCCTATTATTACTCTGCTGGTCTGCCTACTATTACTCTATTTACCTGCCTTCTATTACTATATTTGCCTACCTATTATTATTTTATCTAATTCATTGCGTGTGATACAGATTATACCTCGAGCAAGCCGCATCTCTCCTGATAGGTTAGGTTTACGCCGATCTGTGCTTGTGCAGCCAAGTCCTAAGCGCTGTTCAGTTTTCAAATTGTGGTTGCCGGAGAAACAAACAGTTCTCATCTGTCCAGTTACGAGAATTAAGCTATAACTATTCGATTTAAACGATTATTGTGGGTGAAAGCTCGAAGTAACATTTGAATTTCAAATTGAGGGTTCTGGAGAAACGAATTTTCGAATTTTAATTATGCCGTTCGTTTGTGTGTTGATTTGAGTTAAAATTTTAGCGTTGATATGTCGAGTAGATTGGTTAGTACATTATTAAAACACCCCTTCGTCATATTTATGCTTTGTATCCAATCTTTCGCACGCGATTTTATTTACTTGTCAGTTCCATTTGAAATAGTAATGAATTTACAATTTTATGGTTAAATGTAAAATTTCAAGGTTTATTACGAGTTGTTACTTTTTACAAATTGAATTCAATCTGGTGTAATATTTATTAGATACAATATAGGTGGTTTTCGCTACTTCTCTCTACTACAATCTGTTGTATTCAAATACTTTATATCAATAGTTAGCATATTTGATCTGCCATCATTGTCGCGAGCTTCGACCTAAATCCTCCTCGTTGACTCACGCTCTGATTATTCAAGTAGCCTAGTTTCGATTCTTGACGATATAAACTTTCAAATAGAAAGTTTCAATCTTAAAATATATAATTTTTTTATTCTTATTAGTGTTTTCATGTATTGCGAACAAAAGAGTTTAAAAAGAAAATATCCGTCCCCAAATGCAAATGATAAAAAAAAATTTCTTTGTTCATCCCAGACTATTTCGCTGTATTTCATCATCATTCGTAGTTCAAAAGGCAGATCATCGCCTTTTGAACTACGAATGATCTCCATAAGCACCATTGGGTCCATTCAGTCTACAGAACGGTTCCCAACAGCTGACTGATTGCTCATACTCTCTCTTTGTCCATTTTAGTTCATAGGCAGAGAGTGAGAGAGAGTATGAGCTCTCTCAGTCAGCTGTTGGGAACTGTTCTGTAGTCTGAATGCGCCCTTTGATGTCCTGCTCTAAGATGGGTCCATGATGAAACCGTAGTGCCCAAATGGCCCGTTCGTGTTGATCATTTGGCGGCTGTTAGCCACAGGAAGCGAATGTGTATTCGTTTGGCTTCCCAACTGCCACAACAGCCGACTGATTGCTCATACTCACTCTTGGTCTGTTTTAGCACATAGACAGAGAGTGAGAGAGAGCATGAGCGATCAGTTAGCTGTTGGGAACTATTGTGTGGTTTGAGTACGCCCATTGATTCCCTGCTCTAAGATAAGTCCACGATGAAATCGTGGTGCCGAAGTGGCCCGTTCGTTTGACGCCTGTTAGCCACAGCAAGCGAATGTTTATTCGTTTGGCTTCCCAGAGCTGACTGATTGCTCATACTATCTCCTTGTCTATTTTGGCACATGACAGAGAGTGAGAGAGAGCATGAGCGATCAATCAGCTGTTGGCAACTTTTGTGGGGTCTGAATGCATCCATTGATTCCCTGCTCTAAGATGGGTCCACAATGAAACCGTAGTGCCCAAATGGCTCGTTCGTGTTGATCATTTGGCGCCTGTTAGCCACAGAAAGCGAATGTGTATTCATTTAGCTTTTTTGCCTCTTTTGAAACCCGCTGTCTATCAGCTCCTGAAATTCCATGAACTGAAGCTATCCCCATATAGCTAAGGATCTTGGACCAAAGGGAAGTGGATAGGCTGTCATGCACTGAGTAGTAGCTCCGGCACTACCTGTCTTCTCTCACTAACATAGGATGTACCCTTACATGCTGAATTCTAGGGCAAAAGCGGGCGGTAGGAGCAACCGACTCAGGCGTAAACCCGTTTAGCCGAACTCACTTGCAATTTGCCAGATAATTAATAGTTCCTCGCTAATTTTTGGAGTGTGGAGGATGGTGGTGTTCCTCTTGCCTGTGGTTTCCAAAGAAAGAACATAAATGTTCTGTGTTCGGTGGGCTTAGACGAAAGTCAGAGCGGGCTTCCTTCTCGTTGAATGGCTCCGCAGAGGGGAGTAAGGGAGGCTTCGCCCCCGACCTAACCTCCTGGAGCGACTTCAGTATGGTGGTTGTTGAAATAGTGTTGTCTATCTGCCCAATCATTCCTTGGAATGACAGCCTCCTCTTAGTGGTCTGCTTCAGGTTGGATTTGATGTTTAGACTCATTCTACCAGTCTGGTACCCCATTCTGAAGCTCATTTGATTCTTAGCACAGTCACTACGATTTTGATCATTTCAAACTCGTTCTTTAAAGTCTGATATTAGTTACCTATTTATTCAACAAATATTCAAAAAAAAACTTTTAATAAGGTTTTAATTTAGCGTTAAAATTCACAACCTACTGTTCCACTAACATTGTTGTCCTATTATTAGACGACAAAGTAATCTTGGTAATGAAATGCATCGGAATGTAAATCAAAGTGTGGAAAAAGCGTTTACAAATTGAATACAAACTTCATTTTAGCGTCGTGGACTATTAACGCGTCAAGCTAAACGGCGCCACCAAGTCACGTAATCGTCTTTATCACCTTTCTGACAAGATGTAAGCACACAACACACTATAGTAAAGCTATCTATGGAAAAGGAAAAAAAAACTTAATAAGTAACATCTGATGTTATATCAACGATTTTATATCCTACTAGAGAGGGAAAAAAGCGAAATGAATGGGGAACTGGACTACAATCGAATTTTGTACTTTTTTCTATAAAAACGTAAAGAATTAAACAAAAAACTTATCACTTTTTAAAATTTTTTCTCTAACTCGAATATTAAGCCCAAAATAAATTTTTGTAAAAAAGCTATGACGTAGCTACTAATATATATCTTCTATATTTCTTTCTATAGTAAGAAGAGAGCTGGATATATATTAGTAGCTACGTCATAGCGTTTTTAAAAAATTTATTTTGGGCTTAATATTCGAGTTAGAGAAAAAATAAAAAATGCTATGAGATCAAAATAAACTCGAGTTTCAAAATAAAAAATAAAAAAACAAGTGTCCAATTCCCCATTGGCGTGATTGTACTTAAATCTTAATCGTAACGGAGCTATGAAAATAGAGTTTTATCGAGATAGCTTATGAAAGTTTATAGTATCTGTACTTCATCAAAATATAGTAATGGCAAAAATATTACGGCTCTTTGTAATGAGGTAGCGGTCATCAGGTCATACAGGGCGTTTCAGAAGTACTGTTTCAACTGCGAGGATATCTCAAGTTGTTGAGAAGAAAAACTTCGTTTACAACCCTCGACAATATCTCCAGAACGGTTAGTGATAGATAAATAAAACCTTGTACAATTTTAGTTCTAAATGTCCCTGCTCGGGCGCCAATTTGTAGTCGAATCTGATTATGTAAAATTTGGGTCGACATTTTTTTGTGAATCACCTTGTATGTACGTAAATATTTTTAAAATGTAGGTCCGATAATCATGTATTAGCATGATTACCTATCGCTAATAGTTCAGAAGCAGAAGTTCTCTAAATTTCATACTTTTAGCTAATGTGTAAGGGACCGTGTATACAGGGTGGCTAGCACACCCTAGTTAGAAATTTGGTGTACAAAATCAACCTGTTTCTATAAGTTAAAACTAAAATGAACAAGTAAACACAAATTAGAAATTTAATTCTTTCCCTAATTATTACTTTACGTTTTCGGAGGGTGTACTATGTATAAATTATTTGTTTAACCAACCCCTTAAAACGTACAAAATTGAATGTTTCGTACCTTAAATTAAATATAATTTAGTTTATATTTGTAATCCTGTGACACCAAAATATATCTGCTTTGTATCCTTAGGCGTAAGAGGGTTGGTTGCCTTAAAATTTGAAATTTCACCTCGCTCTATCTACATAAGCCAATTTAAAGCTCGGATTTATAATCAACTAAACATTTTATCAAATATTTACTTCAGCGTAATCGATGTCGATGCTAAAAAATTATTTAAGGAAATTTCACTTTCCTATTTTAAAAAGTTTTTCGAAAACTGGCAATTTAGTTTTTCAACTGTAGTTTGAAAATGGTTTACTCGGGAAAACTTTTTATGTGGTCAAAAGACCTATCACACGATACCAAACTCGACATTTTATCACATCGACGCTAGACGTCGTGACGTTTAACTTAATCTTTTCTTATACGGGCCTATTGTTTTTCTTGCAGAAAATTACTCACTTTCATCGGGTATCCATCTTTTATAAAAAAAAAACAATTGGTCTTCATAAGTAAATAAAAAGTGAACGTCGCGACGCCTAGCGTCGATGTGATTAAATGTCGAGTTTGGTATCGTTTGATAGCTCTTTTCATGTCCTGAATGTTTTCCCTGAGAATATTTTTTTCTAAAGTGAACCATTTTCAAACTACAGTAAATTACCAATCGTGAGATTATGAAGTTAATTATGTAAATCGGAATGTGTCTGTGTGATTACCGAGCCACCTTGTTTTCTCATACATATAAAGTTTGGATTTTATGGATTTTATTATTTTATACATCGAATGTATTCATTGAAAGAAATATAATAATATTTATCTTTGGGGAATGTTTGAAATCCGAATATGTTGATATATATTCTATTCCATACTAAAAGCATCGATAAATCTATGAAATTTGATTGTTCTTCTTTCTATTTTTTAGTTGATATCACTTTAGTTTTTGTAAGAGAGAAAAATAAAATTTTTGCTAAAAAAAGTCAGCGGTTTGACTCTTTTTAGCTCTTGAATAAAATGAATGTTTTATAAACTTATAATTAATTTAAAGTTTGGTTTTTATTTATTTTTACAAAAGAAAAAAGTGTTTTCTAACACGGCATATAATTTAGAAAGAGCATTTCTCTCCCGTGTAGACTTTTGTTGTGATTTAATGACTCTGTGGATTTTATCGTGAAATAATTGAAAACTTGCTGTCTATTTCTAAGCGAATCGATAAATCTTTTCAGTGTCTTTTAAAGGGATGTTTCAATTTGTCAAATGTTAAAGCCTCGTACAAAATACGGGGTAATATTTGAAATTGAATCAAGAAATCAAATTTTCGATTAAAATGTATCATGGAAGATTGCCTACTAGGGTTTTGCCCATTTGCCCATTCGGTTGTGGAAAACGAAGGTTCGACGAACACTTTATGCATGATGAAATTTAACCCCATTTCTTGATGTCCATGCTGCCTTATCTGACCTACTATTGGTTTACACCACGGTAATAGATATAAAAGGTATGCCAACGGACGTTCTACGTTCAAGCAAAACTTGAACACTAACGCCGAGAGAGAAGGCATATTAAGGATTAATAAGTAGGTTACCCTGGCAAATCATTATTAATAATTTTGATGACTGATTAAACGAATTGAATTGGTGCGAATAATATTCCTTAATGCGCTTTCTCTGTCTTATATTGGCGCGACAATATCCCTCAATGTGCTTTCTCTGTCTTACAAAGTCGTTCACAGGTAGCCTCAGTTCGCTACGAGTGGTAAGAGATCCTGTCGACGTACCTTCTATATTTATTACCGTGGTTTTCACCAAGCTGAAGCTCTAGACACTTGATTTTTTCCTGACCTGACTTGCTTAAGCCTTTTGAACCAGCTCATCATAATATGAACGCTCGCCGAAAATTAGCAAATAAATACTTCCCTGTGGCTTAATGGTTTGTTGGAAGCCGACAGGCAGACTAACAGAAAATTAAATTGACACTCGTAGAGGCGGACGTATAAATTGACAAATTGCCTCATAATTTCACACACAAAAACAAGTTAATGGCAGATAGCAAGAGCGATTAAGATCCGTATGATAGCTCAAGGATTAAATAAGGAGTATACAATGTGTCGAGAGGCTTTTAATCGATATAACTAAGTGTTGCAAATTACAGAAGCCAGTCACATTAATATAGATACATACGTCGATTGTATAGTAGATATTATACAAATCACTAAATCATTCAATACGAACATTTTAATCTTCCAATAATATATTTGGCCATTATTATGTGGACTTGAAACAAAAAAAATTCATTTTGTCTGTATATTATGAAAAGCGTTTCGCCATTATACGTATTTTAAAATAGATGTAAATTTTCTTATCATTCCATACTTTATTTACTTGATCCGCTCGTCCATTCAAGCAGATGGTAACATTCTGTTGCAATAAAATGATGTAAATCGCAATGCAAGCTCAGTTTGGCCAAATGCCAAAAACGTTCCTATAAAATTTATTTTTAATAAATACATACGAACTTCTCTTTTACAACATTGTACATTGGTTTTCTTTTTAGTTTCTTTCTTATTGCTTAAAAAATATTATGTAAGGGCGTGTCAGTGGCATAGAGTGAGAGGCATATTTTTTTACGATAGGTAGAGCATAACAGGCAGAGAAATATACATAGATAGACAAAGAGGTTTATAAACTGACAGACAAGACAAGATTTACATGTCAATAGACTGATGGACAAATAGGCGGAAAAGTGTCGACTTTCCTCCTCACGATTTTTTTGAATTTTTCGATTTTTCCGACTGCACCATTCTAAATTTGAGGCGTCCTGCCGATGCCCCAAAAAATTCCATTGAACAAAATTGGACTCTCCCTTTTCTTGAGCAGGCGGGACGCCGTCGGCTTCAGCGTTCTCCCTCTATCCCCAAATAGTGACTAAAACACTTTTTTTGAAAAATCTTCGCGCCCGTTTTATGGGAATCGTAGAAATGATCTCGTGGTTGGTTTTAGCAGAGGGTTCAAGCTAACTATTAAGCCCCGTCCGAAAGCAGTAGGTTCAATTAGCCTTCTCGGTGCGAAGGTCTATTGTTACCCCCCCCCCCCCGCGCCGTAGGGCGGCTATGAAAACTTTCGAGGAACCGATACCTGAACGATGACCTAAACTCCCCGATCCAAAATTAAAATCTGATCCGGAAAAAGGTTTTTTGCACCGAAATTTCAAGGGAAAAGTAACCGTCAAAGGGACCAGTCCAAATCGCGTGCCATAAGATAGCTAAAGGATCCATGGTGTGCGATTACGAGCTACATTTTTGATTTTTGGCCTAGATTTCTTTTTACAATTTTTCAAAATCTGAGAAAAATTTTTCGGAATTTTGTGATGGCCGCTCTGCGACCATCTTGTAGTAGGATTAATTTTAGAAATATGTTTATGAGGACTCGCTCAAGTACCCTAATCTCGATTTTTTGTGACGATTGGGCCATTGTGATTTTTTGGCCAATAGAAACCTATTAAAAAATTTCGATCGCTTCGGAAGGTTCGAAATTTTAGGAGGCTTTACTTAGAGGCGTGTCTCGCGTTAACTTAAAATTTGAGCTCTTGCATTTCACGAGTTACGAAGATTTTAATTTTTCTGTTAAAAGTCTATCTGCGAGTTTCTCTAAAGATAGTTATCTACTGACGAATAGATATCTATTCTCTAAGGCCTAAGTGTTCAAAAACCGGTTTCAAACAATAGAAATGGTTAAGTTTTGGAATGTTATGGATCCATAACTAAGCAAAAATGTACCAGAAACTGGCCATATATATTGGATAGATACGGTGTGCCCCAGGATGGGATTGTCAGGAGAAAAACTTTATTTTTGAATTCTCTGAAGCTTTTAGTCTTCAAAAGAAGTTTTGCTTGTTTTCAAAGTCATAAATATGCAAAAATATCAAAAATAGGCTTCCAAATGAAACGGGTATTGAGATTGAGCATCGAGTCCAAAAATTTACAAAAAAAGCTCAATAACTTTTTTATTTGAAAACTAGTTTTTGATGTTTTTACATATTTAGGGCTTTTAAAGCAAGCAAAACTTCTTGTAATGAATAAAATTTTTTGAGAATTCAAAAATAAATTTTTTTCCTTCTTTGGCAACTCCATTCTGAGACACAGTGTATAGCTAGTTATTTGGACGCGACGAACTGGATCACTCGCTCACGCTCGTGGTCCAAGTGTTCGTCTAGTGCAGAAAACACGCTTATTTTGCAACTTGATACATAAACAGCTATTGTGCGGTGCTGGGTGCGGTACGTCAACGGGGCCACGCACTTGGTTCCTCGTGACGACGTCTATTGTTTTTTTATTGGTTTACGAGGTGAAAAATATACATACAGACAGATAAAAGGTATACGTACATACGTTCACACAGACGGACAGATACGTTCAGACAGAGAGGCACAGGGACAGATGGACATACAAACAGCACACAACTACAGATCGACTTTCTTGTAACAATTTAAAATTCCTAGAAATTCCTGAAGCAATTTTATAACTAACGTTGTTCATACAACAGAGAGCTTAAATCCATATTTTTGATATATCTATAGTACGTAAGTGCAATTAAAGCGCACTTTTAATTGGGGTAACCTTTTCAATTTTAAATTAAAATTGATCAAACTTCTAGCAAATTTACTTTTCATAATTTATCGCAAAATCTTTTTAATGGATTGCTAACATACAACACGTAATTTTGAAAATTAAGCTTTGTATTACAATTTCGTGCTTAAACATTGATGACACTTTTTTTTCTCTATTTGCAATGTTTGAAACATCAATTTATTATTAAATTAGAGCTGGTTTTAAAAACGAAGATTATGCTTGACTAATGCCCGGTTGCATAAAAGAGAATTACATTTTAATCCAAAAATTAGATTTATAGTCCTTAAGATACGGCAACTTTGCACAAAAATAAACAAAAATGTCCACCAGTACCGATGTTCGACCTTTATCTTTAACATATTTTTTGAATTTATGCAATAGAGCCCATAATTTTAAACATCTTGTCTTTATCTATACCTTTTACACGTCAGGAAACTGTTTTTACAGGCTCGAAGAGGTGACAAGCTCGGCTGCTGCTCGCTATAGTCATAATCCTCTTTGCGCCATTAAAAACAGTTTTACCTTGCTTATAATGTTAAATACTATTACTTAGTATACTAAAACTAATTAATTAAACCTACAATTATTGTCTACTTTTTATTATTTGTTGCTGTAGTAAATTTTACAATTGATTTTCTTTTTTAATTAAAATTGTTTTTTTGTTTCAGGTGAGTTTCGAAATTTATTTTTTGCAAAATTGGTGAGTGATTTATTGAAAATTTTATAATACGTACCGAGTTTTTTTTTAAATAATGCTTTTTATTCGCATAATATTCGAGCAACAAGTGAGTACTGCGTTGCTGGTGCCGTTTAGTCTGAAAAATACATAAGGGTTTTGTCGGGTTGTATTTTATTTATGCTAATCTAACAGTATTGTACTTTCTTTTTAGGGTTATTTTTTATAAATTTATATATTGAAAAATATACCCCCATACAATTTTTATTTTAGAATTGTTTAGAACTATATTGTTTTGTTATGTAACAGAACAGAATTTTAGTACATCAAAAACTAATTGCAAAAATTTAAACCCTCGCTAATCCGGATTTTTTAAAACGGTCAACGACATTCCACAAGGGGATTCGATTTCTGATTTATGAGATGAAAATAATTAAATAGATGTATTAAAATATTATGTATACGAAATTACCTCTCCGAAGGCAGTGGCAAGCCACCGAGAGTGCTGAGAGGATATCGAATATTTCAAGTATAGTTTGTATTCCACATTCAATTGTATCATCTCTTGTCTTCTTGCACTCTTTAACCATTGTCTTTCATACTCTTATTTAAGAGACATATCATCACGTACTTATATTTACATGCATGTTGTAAATAGTGACGTTGAAGAGAAAGTCGATATAAAAGTAGCGATAATGGCAATATTTTTTTATATCGATCGACTTACGTCATGGGTGTTTCCGTGAAGGCGTATAAAAATAAATGTAATCGGACTATCCACCCCCATGCTACCTACGGCGCTTGATATAGGGTAAAAGCGGCGTCTGAAAATAATTTTTAATTCCATGTTATACATTTCCTCTAGAAGCTCTCGGGTGCATGGCTCGGGTTTATTTTAACTAAGCGTCTTTAATTAATTAATTTCGCAAATTCCTCCGTAGGTGTAAACGTGCCAAAAAGATGTAAAATGGCAACAAAATTTAAATATAAATTAATTTTAATGGATTTAAAGAGGTGTTTTATTGGTTATATGTTTTTGGTTTAAAATATGAATTTTACAAGTCAAAATTTAATCGGAATATTAATTAATCATTTTTTTTAATGTAATCGCAAACATTTCGTAATATAAAAAGTTGTAAAAGAGCACCGCTTGCGCTCTCGTTTTAAAGTCGATTTTATTTAATGTTTTATAAGCTACTCCAAAAGTTGAAGAGAGTTGTAGTTAATTTCTCTATCGTCGAAATTTTAAAACCATCAATCAAATGCTAAAATTTGTGATTTTCTTCAAGAGTGTGATGATGATAAACTACTTAATAATAAACATCACAATCTATTTTACATAATAATTTTAAATTATTTAAGCTTTTTTTAATAGAGGCGTTTAAAAATTATTTTTTATCGATCGTAGGTTATTGAATTTAAAAAAAAATTCTTCAAATTGAATTTGTGGTGGGCTTCGAAAAACACCAACACTTAATTTAACGAAAATTGCCATTTTTAGTTTGAGGTGGAATGAACTTTTCCTGTGGAGACATTTTGTTTTAATTATTTTGGGTGAGTGGCATCAACATTGAAATTTTTTCTCGTTTTTCGACTGTAATTTGAAAATTGTTTATTTCAAAAAAAAATTTCTGGAAAAATTTTCAGGAAGTCACAAAGAGCTATCAAACGATACTAAACTCAACATTTTATCACATCGACGCTAAGGGTCGCGACGTTCAACTATTTATTTTCTTATGGAGACGAATTGTTTTTTTTGTGCCAATAAAATTGTTTAGTTGGTGTCTCTAATATCTGAAACTATAAGAAAGGTCCCCAGCGCAAAACAATATAAAGTTGAAAGTCGCGACGCCTAGCGTCGATATTATAAAAAGTCGAGTTTAGTATCGTTTGATAGCTCTTTTGACCTCCTAAAATATTTAAAACCATTTTCAAAGTTTTACGATAGTTGCTTCTACCTTTACTATATTAACGAAAACCATACTGGTCGGCTACTTGGTAGCCAAAATTTCTCTTTATTGCACATTTAGCTCGCAATAATTCCAACTTTTTGATTTTAAACTAAACAACCTATAAAAACTTTTAATTGGTTGATGGGTGTCATTTTTAATAAAAGTCATAAGTATTTCATTTTAATTACATTACCAATTGCGTAATATTGTATTCTACAGGGTGTCCCACTTAGCATGCTCACCACGGGGATCTCGTAAACTGTAAGAGATACGAAGTCGGTTAAATGACACCAAATGTAGCCTCTTTCATTGCCAACTCGATCCTACTTTTGTTTTTTGAAAAATATTATTGGCACTCTAGATATTTACAAAAAACTGAAAAAGTTGATTATCTTTAAATACCTATAACTTTTTTATAAGTCAAAATAATTTCAATTTTCAACAAAGGGATAATAGGCACTACTAAAACCAATAGATTTAATAAACAAAAGAATTTTTTTATAAGGTCGTTTTGGCGATATGATGCAAAGTTACATTTTTTTAAATGCAAACCTAACCTCAATTTTATGTTGTTTCAAAGCTAATTTCTTTTTCTTTTCAAAAATATACGTTTTTAAATTTTTTAGTATTTTTTTATGAATTTTTTTACACTTTTTTTGATATTCTTATGTTGAATTTCAATTGTTTTTTTTATTCGATTGTTTCAAAGGATGTTTGATTAAAAAAATTTTTTTAACATTAAATAATAAATTTATTATTTAATTTTATGTTACCAAACAAGAATTTGAAAAATTAAGCCCATCAACTCTTATATTTTTGAAAAGAGAAAAAAATTAGATATGCAATAACGTAATATTAATACTAGGTTTGCATTTAAAAAAATATAACTTTGCATCATATCTCCAAAACGGCCTAATAAAAAATTCTTTTGGATATTAAATTTATAGGTTTTAGTAGTGCCTATTATCCTTTTTTTAAAAATTAAAATTATCTTGATTAATAAAAAAGTTATAGGCATTTAAAGAAAATGAACTTTTTCAGTTATTTCTAAATATCTCGAGTGCTAATAATATTTTTCAAAAAACAAAAGTACGATCAAGTTGGCTATGAAAGAGGCTACATTTGGTGTCATTTAACCGACTTCGTATCTCTTACAGTTTACGAGATCCCAATGGTGAGCATGCTAAGTGGGACACCCGGTATAATATGCTCCTTTTATGTGAAACTTTTAAATAAGTGTGATAAGGAATCTATTGAATTTTTTTTTTACATTTTTCGTTTGATCATCCGAGATAAATTCGGTTACCACTTCTTCCATTTTAGGGCAAATTCAATTACGCCACTTTTACGAAAATCACAAATCTACGGCACTTGACACATTCGGGTTCAAAAATAAAATAAAAGCAGTTCTCGTAAATACGTTTTAAATTTTCTACTTTAAATTTAGTTTTTTTTAAGGTACTAATATAGAGGGTGAGTCGTAAAAAAATTACCTACTCCGCGTGGATATGTCTCTTACGGCTATTTATTAGAAAAGAAATTCTTTTTTTTATAGAAAGTGATGAAAATAAGCACACGTTGCTACTATGACAATACCGATAAATTATTTAATTTTATTAGAAAAGTGAACACCATCTTTATTTTTCTCTCACAACTCAAAGTGGTAAAAATCCACGCTATGACTTTTATCATTGCAGCTCATTTACTCATATTACATACATAGTTTGGCGTCTCCTTTTAGCTAAGTCGCATTTTATATTAAATAGTCAGGCTGCCCTTAAGTGCAGTGATGCTTATTAGTCGTTTATTACGAAACTTTTTTTAAATGCTATGCTTTATCATTTATTACACCACCCTTAATATTTAATTCACCCTTAACATTTCAACTTGACCATACAGGGTGATTTTTTTAAGTGGTACTAACATTGGGATCTCGGAAACCGTAATAGTTACGAGGCTGGTTAAATTAGCAAAAAGTTGCATATTTTGATGATCTTTAAGAATCCGTTTAGAAAATTACAAAATTCAAAATGGTTTCCGAGATAATGAAGAAAAACAAAAAATTGGCAATTTCGTTTTTCGACTGTAGTTTCAAAATGGCGTACTTTAGAAACAAAATTCTCGGTAAAAATTTTTAGGAGATTAAAATATCTATCAAACGATACCAAAGTCGACTTTTTATCACATCGACGCTAGGCGTCTCGACGTTCAACTTTTCATTTTCTTATGGGGGACATATGATTTTTTCTGAAAATATTACTCAGTAGGCTTATCTAAATTCGGATACCAAACGAAAACTTTCTATCTTGAACTTTTCTTAATTTTCACAACTTTTCAGGTTATGTTATGTTACGTTATGTTAATTTTTTACTTTATTATAATATTATAATACTTTATAATAAAACTTAGTTTTTAAATTTTTAGAAAAGTAATTTGACGTGGAAATAAAAATAAATAAAATTATTATTTATTTATTAAATCTTGGTAATGAAATTTTATTTCTTGAATAAATTACTTTTCTAAAAATTTAAAAACTAAGTTTAAGTCGTTATTTTTTATCGTAAAAAATAACCTAAAGTAAAATATTAACATAACATAACCTGAAAAGTTGTGAAAATTAAGAAAAGTTCAAGATAGGAAGCTGTCATTTGGTATCCGAATTTAGATAAGCCTACTGAGTAATATTTGCCAAAAAAATAATATGTCCCCCATAAGAAAATAAAAAGTTGAACGTCGCGACGCTTCGCGTCGATCTGATAAAAAGTCGAGTTTGGTATCGTTTTATAGCTTTTTTGATCTCCTAAAAAGATTTCTTAAATTTTTTTTTCTAAAGTACGCCATTTTGAAACTACAGTCTAAAAACGAAATTGCCAATTTTTTGTTTTTCTTCATTATCTCGGAAACCATTTTGAATTTTGAAATTTTCTAAACGAATTCTTAAAAATCATCAAAATATGCAACTTTTTGCTAATTTAACCAGCCTCGTAACTATTACGGTTTCCGAGATCCCAATGTTAGTACCACTTAAAAAAATCACCCTGTATATGATTGCTTCGTAGATGTAAGATATCTTCTGTAAATCTATGACCAATAATAAAGAAAAGCCAATCGTTGTAAATAAAAGTTTTAAAAATGAAATTCGAGAATCGATAATACGAGCACAAATTGGACATTTCAAGTAGATAAAACTAAGTTTATTTAATATAAGAAATAAAAGGTCTCTTTGATATTTAATTATCCGTTAATACTCGATATACTTTTTTGATAAAATCGACTCAAATAAAAATTACCAACTGTTTTTAATAAGTTTTTAAAGTTGGATCATTCATCTTACGTAATAAATTGGATTATTTCGTAATTTTTTTTTTAAATAAAAAAATTTAATTTACTCAAATTTAAGATAGCTTCGAGCTATAGCAAAAATTTAATTGCTCGATTATAATTCATTTTTAACCGAGAAAACAAAGCAGATTACTACATTTTATTAACTCGCTCTCGACATTGTTTTTATATACTTAATTAATTTAGGAATTAAAAGGTTTGTTAATACAAATATAGGATTAATTTATTAAAAAATTAATTTGTCATAAAATTGTAGTTGAGGACAATCGCACAAGCGTTTAATTTTATTATTATTTATTTTATTATTATTGTACTGAGAAAAAAGTTGTAATACACTTGTTAATGACATATTTAAATTTAATGACGTAATTTTGAAAAGAAATTACCAATAAGAAAGAATTAAAGTGACGAACATCGACGAGCAGCGACGGAGTTATTTAATTTTCACGGTTTGTACAAAGCGTATTAATAAAGGCACAAACTTCCAATTTGGCTATAATGTTATTTAATACTATCGCTACGTTGTGGTAAAATTTGTTTTAGCTGTCTTTAAAGCTAAAAGAGTTACTAGCGTTTCATTAATTTTCTGGAAGTTGCGTGAAAATTTAAAAAAAAGTAATACAACAATTTTGCGTTACAAATGACATTTTAATTTAAATAATCGCCTAAAAACAAAAAATTTCACTTTAATGATAAAATCGTTCAATCGATTTACCGGTTTCAAACGATTGGCACTTTTTCAAAAAAGCGATTGTAGATAATAAAATTGAGTGAAATTATTTAAAAGCAACTTTTTGTTACTACGCAGTAATATTAAGTTTAAAATGTTAATGTTAATCTAAAATCGATTATTTTCAATTACAAATGTCTACTACGTACCTACATACTGATAAAAAGTTTTACAATAATTAAACAAAACATTAGTTACGTCGAATATAATACCTACATAAAACTTTAAACTTATCCGGTAGTACAATTATTAACCTTCCTCTAAATTAAATTTACAATATACAAGTATACAAACTGTTACTAAAATATCCATAGGTTATCCGCACGAGAACAACTCTACAACTTTAGTTACATAATCTTTTGTACAGAGTGAATTGCTGAAAATGTGTCGGTCGATACCTCTCTTACTGCAAAAATTACAAAAAAATCCATTTTGCTGGAATACATCTCTCGTTACTCTCTAAAGGCGCGTTCTATATGAATAGAAATTTGAAATAAAAATTTGCAATAAAAAAATGTCTCGGTCAATACCTCCCTTACTTCAAACATCACACATTACAAAAAAATCCATTTTGGTGGAATACATCTCTCGTTACTCTCTAACTGCGGACCTAGGATTGGCAGAAATAGTTTGTTGAATTAAGAACCATAATTATTGTAATTGAAACAAAGCTGAAAATGTCGCAGTCGATACCTCCCTTACAATTTAGTTTTTCGACTGTAGTTTGAAGATGGTTTACTTTAGAAAAAAAATCACGGGAAAATGTTCTAGGATGTCGAAAGAGCTATCAAACGATACTAAACTCGATATTTTATCACGTCGACGCTAAGCGTCGCGACGTTCAACTTTTCATATGCTTATCAGGAACAATTGTTCATTTGTAGACTCAGCTAGCTTTTCTAAATTTGAATACCAAAGTAGAACTTCCTATCTTGTATTTTTCATAATTTACACAACTTTATAGCTTATTTTATGTTACGTTATGTTAATATGTTACTTTATGTTATTTTTTACGATGAAAAATAAATAAATGGAAATAAAATTTAATAACTAATAATTTGATTTACTTTTATCTTCTAACGAACTTGCGTTTATAAAACTTGAAAAAACTACGTTTTAGTTCTTATTTTTCATCATAAAAAATAACATATAATAACATAACGTAACATGACATAAACTATAAAGTTGTGTGAATTAAGAAGAGGAGATACAAAGATATAAAGTTCTCGTTTGGTATCTGAATTTAGACAAGCCAACTCCGTTGTTTTCTACAAAAAAAACAATTGGTTCTCATAAGAAAATGTTAAGTTGAACGTCGCGACGCCTAACGTCGATGTGATAAAATCTCGAGTTTGGTATCGTTCGATAGCTCTTTTGACCTTCTAAAACAATTTTTTGCCTGTCTACAAACGAGAAGTATCCATCTTGAAATTTTTAATAATTCATGCTACTTTGTCAGATATGTTACTTAAGTTACGTTATGTTAATCTTTTACTTTATGTTATTTTTTACCATGAAAAATAAAGTTCAATAGGAAATAAAATTTAATAAATAATAATGTGATTTCCTTTTATCTCCTAATCTAATGAACTTAGATTTATAAAACTTGAAGAAACTAATTGTTAGTTCTTATTTTTCATCGTAAAAAGTAACATAAAGTAACATAACATAAGCTAGAAAGTTGTGTAAATTAAGAAAAGTTATAACTTTTCTAGATACAAAGTTAGAAAGTTCTCGTTTGGTATCCAAATTTAGACAAGCCAACTGCGTAATTTTCTACAAAAAAAACAATTGCCTTCATAAGAAAATGATAAGTTGAACGTCGCGACGCCTAACGTCGATGTGATAAAATCTCGAGTTTGGTATCGTTCGATAGCTCTTTTGACCTTCTAAAACAATTTTCAGAAAATTGTTTGCCTGTCTACAAACGAGAAGTATCCATCTTGTATTTTTTAATAATTTATGCAACTTTGTCAAATATGTTACTTAAGTTACGTTATGTTAATCTTTTACTTTATGTTATTTTTTACGATGAAAAATAAAGTTCAATAGGAAATAAAATTTAATAAGTAATAATGTGATTTCCTTTTATCTCCTAATCTAATGAACTTAGATTTATAAAACTTGAAGAAACTAATTTTTAGTTCTTTTTTTTCATCGTAAAAAGTAACATAAAGTAACATAACGTAACATAACATAAGCTAGAAAGTTGTGTAAATTAAAAAAAGTAGATACAAAGTTAGAAAGTTCTCGTTTGGTATCCAAATTTAGACAAGCCAACTGCGTAATTTTCTACAAAAAAAACAATTGGTCTTCATAAGAAAATGATACGTTGAACGTCGCGACGCCTAACGTCGATGTGATAAAATCTCGAGTTTGGTATCGTTCGATAGCTCTTTTGACCTTCTAAAAAAAATTTCATTAAATTTTTTGCCTGTTCGGCTTAACTTTCTGGTTATTTAGTTAATAAAATACCGACCCGTTCATCTGTCTAAACTGACTGAACATCCCAAGGGCTGTTCTGACTGATATTTTGTAGCTTTTATAAACTTTTGTCCTCAACGTTTGGTTGAGGATCCAAAACCAAACTTGTTGTTGAATGAAATCTTGTAAAAAATTTCGTTTTTGACGTTATTTATTCAAACACGAGAGCTGTAGCCATTTTCAATTATTTTTAAAATGTCTCAAATTCGTGTAAGTTGCACAAGTTTTATTATTTTTAGTGCGGTTATCAGATTTTTTTTTTTTTAAATAAACCAAGACCTTTTAATTTAACATTTTGCACCCAAGGGGTAAATTTATATAGATTTTAAAACCCTTTTGCTAACCACACATGCATGTACATGAGTGTACACTTTAAAACTAATTTGTAAAATTATTTTTATACGTTTTTTTCCTATTTTGCAAAACAAAATTTATCGAATTTTAATAAATCACAACTTTAAAAAAAACATCCTGGAAAATTTCCTGAGTTTCCTACATAAACACACAAAAAATTTCCCCACACAATGAGAGGGAGAATGATTGATTTAAGTTGAATGAGTAGCTCAAATTGTAATTCGGTTGCTAATTAATTAAAAATTTTGAAAATATCAAAACAAACTAATTCGAGAAATATTACCTACGATTACGAAATATCAAGTTCGCGAGCGCCACTTGCAAGCCTTCTACGTGACGTTTTAGTGACGTTCGTGACGTTTTAGATTGTGATTGGTAGCTCTTTACGAGAACGGGGTATCAAACTGTTTTGACCGTATAGTCGAGGAAGTTGAAATTTAGTCGAGTCGTAACTATTGCCGCGCTAAGTTTGTTTCGTTAATTTTCTTAAGTTTTATTTTTAATATTTTTCGTGTTTGTAATTTAATTTTTGTGACTTAAAAAAGTGAAGTAGGAGTTATTTGCGTCTTTTCTTTTGCGACTAAACAAGTGTTTCGTTTCTCGTGAATAAATAGATTTTTTTTTTTTGGAAAAAAAATTGTTGGAGTTTGTTGTAACAATTTGATTGTGTGTGTGTGTGTACTTGCAAGAATGTACGAAGAAAATATAAATTCGTTGCATGTGTGGGCATTTAAATAAAAGGTTGCATTGAAACTCGAAAATAAATTTATGTTAATTATACAGGAACGTGTTAACATTTAACTGAGGATTTACTAATTGTCTATTACGACTAGGTTTACTTTAAAAAAAAAACTAGCAACTCGTGGATAAAAAACAAAAGCCCGTACACACATCAAAATAAAACGGGACTGTCAGATACCGGTAGCAGTTGAGAAAATAAATGATGTCGAATTAATATTTTGAGTTTTAACTATTTAAAAAACTAATATTTATAACCTCAAAGACGATTAAATTTAAAGGGTGTCAAGTTAAAAAAAAGGTTTTGGTGGTAATTAGTGTGCAAATTAAACCCACACACCAAGCTCAAAATAAAGATCAAGTTACCGCAATTTTTTTTAAATTGAGCATAAAATTTTGAAAAAACGCGAAAACCTCAATATTTTTTTATTGCGTTAATTAACAACACGTTACGGTAATTAAATTGTGTTTATGTTAAATTTATTAATCGATTAAATTAGTAATTACAGTGTTTATAACAAATGTGATTTAAAAAAAAGCGTATTTTTGATATTTAATCAATCTGTGATAATAATTTTGAAGTTTGAAAAAAATGAAAATCAAAGTACCTTGTAAACTTTGTGAAGTGACTGTGGATCACAACAAATTAGGATTATCCTCAAATTGTAATCATGCACAATTTAATTTGGGATTTTCACCATTATTTTTTCCACCTTTAAATTTAAATGGAGTCGCCGTACAAAATACACTGATAAGGGATGTTATGTTTGCAGCATATCTTTTTAAAGGTAAGATTTCGTTTTTTCATCAAATTTTTCCTGAAATGGTTACGTTTCACATTTTCACTTCAACTTAAAACTACAGGTTAATCCGACACTGTGAAACCCCCATCCCTTAAACCGATACTGTCAAACTGCTTAAGTTCTTTTATCATGACCTTTCTTTGACATTTTAAACCAGAGCTTAAGCCGACACTGAAGCCATCACCCTTTTTGATCTTAAACCAGAGCTTAATTCGACACTGTGAAACCGTACTTTAAACCGTAAAGCAATACTATGAAAGTGCCCTAAGCTCCAGATCGTGACTTTAACTTTAAACCCGATCTTGAACCGACACTGAAACCATCAGCTCTTAGACCTTAAACCAGAGCTTAATGAGACACTGTAAAACCAATTTTGAAACCCTACTTTAAACTTTAAATCTATACTTTGAAACTGCTTAAGCTCGAGGCCTTGACTCAACTTTTAAACCAAAGCTTAAGCCGGGCTTGAAACCATCAGCCCTTAGACCTTAAACAAGACTTTAATCCGACACTGTGAAACCGTACTTTAAACTTTAAATCTATACTGTGAAACTGCTTAAGCTCCAGATTTTGACATAAACTTGAAACCACATCTTAAGCCGACACTGAAGCCATGAACCTTTAGACCTTAAATCACAGCTTAATCAGACACTGTTGCAGCCGACTTTAAAGCCATTCTTTAAACCTTAAACCGATCTTTGAAACTGTTTAAGCTTCAGATCTTGACTTAAACTTTAAACTAGATCTTAAACCGACACTGAAAATATATCAGCCGTTAGAGACCTTAAACTAGAGCTTAATCCGACACTGTGTAACCGTACTTTAAACCTTAAATTGATACTGTGAAACTGCTTAAGCTCCAGATTTTGACTTAAACTTTAAACCAAATCTTAAGTCGACACTAAAACCATCAGCTCTTAGATCTTAAACGAGAGTTTAATTCGACACTGTGAAACCAAGTCTAAAAGCGTGCTTTATAGTTTATACCTTAAACCCAAACTTTGAAACCGCGGAAGTTTCAGATCTTGACTTAAGCTTTAAATCAGAGCTTAAGCCGACATTGAAACCATCAGCTCTTGACCTTAAACTAGAGCTTCATCGGACACTGTCGAAACCGACTTTAAACCTTAAATTGATACTGTAAAACTGCTTAAACTCCAGATCTTGACTTGAACTTTAAACTCGATCTTAAGCAGACACTGAAACCTTCAGCTATGAGACCTTCAACCAAAGCTTAATCCGACACTGTTAAACCGCAGTTTAAACCTTAAATCGATTTACTGCTTAAGTTCTAAATTTTGACTTCAACGTTAAACGAGATCTAGATCTTAAGGCCGACACTGAAGCTATCAGCCCTTAGACCTTAAACCAGAGCTTCATCAGGCACTGTAAAACCGACTTTGAAACCGTACTTTAAATTTCAAACCGATACATTGAGACTGCTTAAGCTCCAGATTTTGACTTAAAACTTCAAACCAGATCTTAAGCAGACACTAAAACCTTAAGCCTTTAGACCTTCAACCAGAGCCTAATCCGACACTGTTCAACTGTAGATAAACGTTAAATCGATACTGTGAAACTGCTTAAGCTCCAGATCTTTACTTAAAACTTCAAACCAGATCTTAAACAGACGCTGAATCCTTCAACCTTCAGACCTTCAACCAGAGCTTAATCCGACACTGTTAAACCGTAGTTCAAACCTTAAATCGATTAACTGCTTAAGGTCTAAATTTTGACTCAACGTTAAACCAGATCTAGATTTTAAGGCCGACACTAAAGCTATCAGCCCTTAGACCTTAAACCAGAGCTTAATCAGGCACTGAAGCCGACTTTGAGGGCGAGTTTCATAAAGGGTGCTAAGCACTTGCTCAACTTAAGTTCGAGATCGCGGACTGAAATTCCGTTTCATAAAGCTTTCTCAAACTCGAACAATTACGTCGCCGCTTTCGGCAGTTATCGGTTGAAAACAAACGTAAAGAACGAGTTGCCCAAATTTCGAAAAGGTTGGCAGTTTGTTTGTTTTCAACCGATAACCGCCGAAAGCGGCGACGTAACTGTTCGAGTTTGAGAAAGCTTGATCCCGATCTCGAACTTAAGTCGGGCAAATGCTTAGCATCCTTTATGAAACTCGACCTGAAACCGTACTTTAAACCTTAAACCGATATTTTGAAACTGCTTAAGCTTCAGATCTTGACTTAAACTTGAAACCAGAACTTAAGCGGACATTGAAACCATCAGCCCTTAAACCTTAAACCAGAGCTTAATCAGCCACTGTAAAACCGGCTTTACAACCTCAAACCTTAATTAAAACCGTAACTAGAAAACTGTGGTACCTAAGTGCCACTAAAATTATTATATATGGCATCGAGAATAATCTCTTGCTTTGGGGAAAAGATTTGGCACTCACCAGTGTTCTTCTTATAGTTAAGATCTTGAATAGTGTTGTGGTTCTTACGTAAAATTTTGATTTTATTAAAAAATGATCACCTGAAATGAAAACATGAATGAAAATTGTCCCATTTCTCCATAAACCAAATTTTCGTTTATAAGCTTCAATTATGTGTTCTAATTGGTTGTTAATTTTTGATATCCGAGTTGATCGGTAATTGCAATTTAAAAATAATTTCGAGGGCATTATTTTGTGAAATTCTCGGCATTTATTATTTAAGTAACCGGGTTGATGTTGATACGTTGATTATTTTTTTAGGGAAAAAAATTTTATTTATTGGCAAAAGAAAGACCATTAATTGATAACCAATAAAATTCTATTTTTGTATAATCAAACTGTTTGGTAATTTTGACCTATTTTCAATTCTAAACTGTTAAATGAAGTATTAGAGAAAGGGGTTAATATCAATGGTGTGCGTGTATCGTGCGTACGTAGTATAGCACATTATTTAAACGATAAACCAACGAGGGAAAGTTGAAATGAATTGTAAAGTGTTCATTAATTGATGTATTATGTTGTGTGTTTAATCACAACGTTATCAATTAATTAGAGAAATAATTTATTATACATACTTTAGGTCATTCGAGTGATCAAAGAAGGCTGTGGAATTTATGATTGATGTATTGCCAAACGTGTGTCGTTTATTTTTTAATTTTAAGGCACCTTACTGTTGCTATACGGAAGGGTGTCAAGTATATATGTCAACATGGGGAAAATTTATTTTTTTTTTTCAAAAATATATTTGATATGTTTATTTTTTTACTATAATCAAAATCGGTTGTAACGACCGAATTTTGCGGTCCCTTCAAAGTCGTTATTATCGGTATTGACTGTATTTAACGCACACTGGAATAAAGAATTATATAAAAGCTTAAGAGGAGAATGATTGATAATTGGGCTAATTTTGTAACACCATCACACGTGTCGTTCCTGACATTGTTTTAATTTCCTAATAGCCTAAACCATTTTAACAGTCATCTTCTTGCTTACATTGGTAACTGGTTAAAAAGAATGTTGCTCAAAAGTTGATATGTGGGAAATTTGTAATTCAGTATCGACAATCTATTACATGTATTTAGTAAAATACGAGCTTAAAAATTGTTGACAAAAATTATCGAAGAATTTAAAGTATTTTTGATTCCTAAAGTATAGTTGTTGCAATTTGCCACATCTCGTAATCTCTAAATCATCATCAATTCATCTAGGTATTCCATTTCGTCCAAACTTGAGTTTAATCTTGCTCTCTCGTATAATTTAGATGCGTTACATAATAATTATTATTATGAAAGAAGAGGCGTCCTTGCACGAATTCAAGTTTTATCATTTCTCTCCTAAATATCCATGTATGAGGTCTTTATTGGGCAATAGAAATAGTTCTTCCCACGATTTTTAAATTTTAAACGTCTCTCTTTTTTGTCTTTCAATCTAGACGAAGCTAATTTCTCAATTTGACCATTTTTGAAGAAAAAATGACCTCTGATGTTCATTAACACAAGTAGACGAACCTTGATTTTTAAACGACCATGATTTAGCAACATTAAACATTATTCTGAATTATTTTAAAATCGCGGTCGTATAATAGAATTCAGATGACCAAAAGCCTTGTAATTTATTGTCATCAGATATCTCTTAATTTTTTTTTTTTGAAATTTTACCTACATTTTAAATTACAAACTTTATCACATCGGCGGAGAAAGTAGGCGTGTGCCAGAAGATGTTAATGCGTTTAAGATACGCATCAAGTTATTATTTCTTTTACAAGGTATTTTAATACCATCATGGAAACCATTCAAGTGTTTTGTATTTTACGCTAAAACTTTGTTTGTTGCTGGTTTGTTTGCTCAAAAAATATTAAAAGAAAATTCCTGAGAAAATCCCCATGCTGTAAAGTTTATGAAAATACTTTTATAACAGGGGTAGACTCTTAGTAGATTACAAAGCCGATTCTAGAACGAAAGTGACGTCACAGGTGGCGGAAAATTCAAATTTGGAGGCAAGTGGGCGTGTAAATTTAATTCAGCGTTAATGAGCGTAAGTTGAACTAAGCAAATCACGTTTGATTTATAGACTCTGCTCTATTCATCGCCTTCTTCTCGTTTCTGTTCGATGTGAAATTATTCTGTAAGCTAGTTCATCGTAGATTTAAGCACAAAAATCACTGTGAAAACAATGAGTTTACTAAATCGTTTTGAAATGGCGCAATCGCACGACATACTTGTCAGTGCCCTGCTTTTGCGACACTGAGACTCCAAACACTGGATGTCGTCTAACCGGAACCAGCAGACATACAAAGAACTCACCCTGGTAAGCTAGTAAACTTCTTTGAAGAAACGGGACTAAGACTGGTTCAATAACCCTTCTGGCTAACACGAAGGGTCGCTTTGGCATAAATTGGGGCCTGTAACAGGTTTCCTCCAGGAAGAAAAAAAAGGACTTACTCGAGCGACCGGATTCCAGTCGATCATTTACATGTACAAGCGATATTATGGAGGTATTAGCAAAACCCTCTCGGTATCGGATATCGGTATCTAAAATTTAAGATTCCACCAAGTATGTAATAGGAGGAGTTTAGACTACTAACCAATCGGTTAGCGGCGTATCCTATGACGTCACAATAAGTAGTAGGGATTTATAAGTCGTCGTCAAGTATTCTCTATTTTGATAAAGCCTGTGTTGGTTGTTATGACCATGTCTATGAACTAGTGGTGGTCTCATGTGAAATTTTCTGACCTGGCAAGCTTGATACTATTGTCACGACTGCGCTCGTGACTCCTGAGGGGGACTCTCAGGTTGTACCAGGATATTTGGGGGTTTATAAATATACGCCGTGAGTTTCAATAAAATACATGTTTATTACAATATAGTAAGTTCTTACTCATTCTGCTATCATTACACGTTACACTTAATTACGTGTAATTAAGTTTCTCAGTTCCTCCTAGTTTGATTTCTTTCAGCGACCGTCTTCCTGTATGCTGTACACGCCATTTCTTTCATTCGATGTCCCTCCTTTTTACAGACCATACAGTTTCCTTCATTTGGGCATTGCCTTGCCCAGTGCCCTTCTTGATCACACTTCAGGCACTTGTTTACTACTTCGCTGTTACAATTCTGACTGGTCTGCCCAAAGCCCAGGCATTTGTAACACCTCGTGGGCTTAAATACTTCTTCTATTCTGCATTCGCTCCATCTCACGTTAATGTAGCTCTTTTTGACAATGGCACTGGCCACCGCTGCGTCCAGTTTGACGAAGGCAAATCTTAGGCCTCTCTTATTTGAAGTCTGCAAAATTTATTGTCATTTGAATGTCTTCGCGTCCTTGTAAGGTAAATTTAATTGATTCGGCTATCATTCGCTCATCGTGGGCACCAATGATGTCATTGATAAACATTTTTTTGTACAGATGATGCCTTCGTCTGAACCTTTCCCTTCATTTTTTCTTCGACTTGCTTGACGAAACTGGCTCTCGCCTCTTTGGAGCCTATCGACTCTAATTTCGCCATTTCTCCCTTACGATCAGTCGTTAACTTAGGGCTCCTCGCCCTCTCAATCCCAATGACCATCTAACTGTAAACTGTAAGCCAGTTAGCAACTCCTTCTCGTGACCTCATTCTAGGCGTTTTATTAATTCTTAACTTCCTATTAACAACTGTCGTAAATGCTGTCTTGTGCATCCCTTGTTCATGACCTTTTTGGTAAGTTTTAATTATGCTTCCGGATGAACACGAACAGTGACTGTTGTCTCTCAATTTTAACGTATTTATCCAGTTTCAAACTCCAGAGTTGCGGCCTGACTTATTAATGAATAATTCAGTGCCTGATATTTTCACTAGTTGTGGACTTACAGACAGCGCCACGGTTGATAAATCTATATGTAGTGCTCCATTCAACGCCTTGTTTCGACGTCTGAGCTATAGTACGGCCACCTGTGTGAAGAACGTTTACTGGTGACTCTTTCAAAATCGGGAGCCATAAGTGCATGGCCATCTACTTAAGTTGTGGCTTAAGCCCAAATAGCTCCTGTAAACAGTCGCATATGTTCTCATAGAGACTATGGGTCTTACTTACATCATCGCTAAAAACAAAATAAACTAGTAATAAGTAATATGCGAGTGGATAAATTTTTTTATGATCAATTTTGATCTTGCAGTCTAAAAACTTCAATATAAAATTTATTACTTGTCATATTGTATCAAAATATATTCGTAGATATTCCAAATTGTAAATATGTATTAGAGTTAGAGAGAAGCAAGTTATTACATTATGTATGTAATATGTATGTGTGGTTATAGTATTATTACGATGTGTATTTGTTGTCTAAGCAACCTTGAATTTTAACTTAGATAAGGAATTCTTTACAAAAGTGTTGTAATAGATGAATATTTTAAAAAACATAACGACTCGAAATTACATATTATTATAATAAATAAATTATGTTTGTAATAAACTTCTTCTTTAACAAACACCCGTCAATTTAAATAATTATATTTAATTTTTTCTACGACTAGTCTATTTTTAACACTTCATCGACGTAGAAAATTGAAAATTTGGTAGTTGGCTTCCGATTGGTCTAGAAACTGCATACAAGTTAAATCAACCAATTGGAGACGCGCTTGTTCATTTCAACACACTATTAAATAGTTGGTGTAAACAATAGTTAGGTTGTAGAGCTTTTGAACAGTTCTCAAGGTCACTACCGTTACCTGACGGCGCTGGCTTCAACAGTCTGGCTTTCTGATTGGCTCTTGGTTAGCGCGGCAATTTAAACTTGAATTGTTAGACAATTGGGTAGTTTTGTGTAATAAAAGATAACAAAAGTACTATACAAATGTAATTTTATTAATGAATTTTAAATTTATTAATTCAACAATATTAATTGAAATTTATTATAATGGTTTACGTTTTTATTATCGTTTAATATTTCTTTTTATTCAATAATTTGTACATTAAAAACGACCGAAACAATAAAGCAATAAATGCAAAATTAATAATCGTGAAAATGAAGGGTATAGTGACCAACATAAATGAGCAATTTGTTAAGGGAAAATCGATAATTTATAACTTCGTTATTTACAAAACCCGCATTTTTAATAATGTTGCTCTCGTTATTAAATTATGGAATTTTTTAAATATTAAAATCAAATTACGTGTTTAGAGAGTCGTTGGAAAAACTTCGAATTGAAGCGTGAGATGAAACGACGGTGCTCAAATGGCCTTTTTTCTTGTTTTCAAAACTTCCCATTAATACGTCATGAAATTAATGAGTCTGATGGTAGGACGTAGTAGTCTTTTGGTCTTAGCCGCCATATTAAGAAGATGGCGGCCTATTTCGTCTTAACTAACCTCAAAATCAGTTTTTATTGTCATTTTATATAAATTTTGATGTACTTTTCATTATATTCTATTTTTCTACTACTTTATTGTGTTTAATGTTTATTATTATAACTTTTTATATATTTTATTATGTGGATGATTCGATTTGAAAAGTTTATATAATAAGTTTGTATGTGTGTGTATAAATTGGTATTTATTGATATTTAAAAATTGTTATTACAACATGTAAAATGTGATGAAATGAAAGTTTAGTAGTTTGTTTTGTGGCTTTTATATAAAGTATATAATACGAGATGTGAAAGTTTATAAAAGTAGAGAGAAAGGAAGAAAAGTTGTATGATGTTTCTTGTTGACATGCTCGTTTTGGCGTAGTGAATTATTAATGTTTTACATGTTTAAAATGTGGTGTGTGTTTTTTTTTATTTATCGCTTATGTATTTTGTTGCGCTTAAAAACCTTTCTTATTTTTTTTATAAACATAACAAATTGTAATAAACACGAGTTAATTGACTTTACTTGTGCTACTCTCTTCTTATGCCACCTTCTACTTTTTGTTTATCATTTCGCGTGTTTATTTAATTATAAGGGTTGTTGAAAATTATTTTTAGTGTGAATAGAGAAAATTAGAGGCAACGAATATAGTAGGAAAATGACGCTTTAGTTTTCTAGATGTTGCGTAAATTTTATGTAAGTTGAGAGCACTTCGTTTTATTCTGTTACGTGAATTTGATTTAAAGGGCTTATGCAACTCGACTAGTAGCTTCTTCCATAATTGAATATTTAGATTCATATTAAATTGAATTTTGCTGTCAGAGGGTAATCAAAAACAATTTAATAATTTATGCTTATGAAGCTAATTATCGTAAGTCTATAAGGATCAATGTCTAAGGTTATTGAAGAGTCAATAAAATTGCGAAGGTAACTAAAGTGATGCTCAAAACTTGTTCTCTATATGGTTTTTTCACTCTAACCGCGGTTAAATAAGGCGTTTGTCAGAGAAACTAATGAGGATGTTAGGGTAGGTTAGGTTTTTCTTTACTTCCGGCCCACAGACCGGCCTTGTTGACTTTGACGGTAGGTTAAGTTAGGTCAGGTACATCTAGAATATCGCACGTTAAAGTAACACTCGAAGGTAGAGGGAAAATGTTGATGTACAAGACCCCCCCCCCCCGTCCCCGTCCAGTTGTCAGTTCATCGGTAACATTCTTACCAACAACCTCTCCCTGCGGGATCATCGGTTAGTACTCGGGACCGCTCGTGCATTACGGAACATATTAACAAACACACATACTACTCCCTACTCCTAAGGGTACTCCCTCCTAAAATTTCGGACCAATCGGAAGCACCAAAAATTTTTTATACGTTTCTATTGGCCAAAAAGTGGAAATTTGCGTATCGGCCTAAAAATCGAGATTCGAATACTCTAGGGTAGCCCCATTAATGCCCCGGTCTTAGTTTTGAAAAATCGCGAAAGACGGCCCCACAGGGGCCCTCACAAAATTCCCAAAAATCCCAAAAATCTTCATCAGATTTTGAAAAATTGCATAGCAAAAAGTATGTGAAAAGTTTCGAGTTTTCTTCAAAAATAAATCCCACGCGTCATTTTTCTATCGTCTGGCACAAAATTCGGATCGATCCTTTCGGCCGTAACATCACATAACCTAACTTAACTACCCTAGTCTAACCCAACCTACCCTAACCTAACACGTCCTCATAGTTAATCTTAATAATAGCGGAACGCCTTCATATGCAAGAGCTCAACTTTAGCGTAAGAGAACACGAGTTACGTAAGAGTTACGTAAGGAACACATATACTCCTTCCTAAAATTTCGAACCAATCGGAGGCACCAAATTTTTTTTATACGTTTCGATTGCCCAAAAAGTCGAAATTTGCATATTGACGCCAAAATCGAGATTCGGGTACTTTACGGTAGCCCCATAAACGCCTCATTATTAGTTTTGAAAAATCGCGAAAGATGGCCGCGTAGGCGCCACCACAAAATTCCAAAAATTACAAGAAAAGTTTTGAAATATTCGCACAGCAAAAAGTATTTTAAAAGTATTTAGTTTTCGCCCAAAATAAATTCTAGGCGTCATTTTCGTATTGTTTGGCACAAAATTGGGACCGCTCTTTTTGGTCGTTATCCCTGCACTAGACTTCCACGAATTTCAGGGTTGTCCCAAAAATTTTTTTTTAGTATCGGCGTTAAATTTCGGATCAAGCATCTCTAGAGGGTGTAGAAGGTGGTTCCGATAAGTTCTTCGATATCTCTCATTCCCACCTCACGGGAGGGGAGACAAAGAGACATCTTAGCACCTTTCATATGGCACTGACGACTTTCGGACCGGGTTCGGTTCCGAAGTTACCTCGCATCTTCTCCTACGACCGACTACGAGATAATTTCTATGATTACCATACAGAAGGCGCTGCGATTTTTCCCAAAAGTGTCAGTTTTTTGCCATTATTTCAGGATAGCAAGTAAACCAAGAGGCCCACCGCTTCAGTCCTGTTCTCAGAGGGGGAGGAGCCGATTTCGTTCTCGAATTTTTCGAGACATCCATATAGAGCGCCTAAAATTTCGTTATTTATGATAAATACTCTGAAAAACACGATAAAGTAGCACTAGTTCTTTTCTAAGGACACTAAGCTCAATAATCGTAATTACTATACAATCCGGTTGTCTTTAGCTCAGCTCAAGTGGTTACCTTTTGGTAGTTTAACCAAACCAGAATTACGGTGAATATCGCATCGCATTTCTTCTGCTCGTCATTGATTTTGGACTATTGTCTACCTAAACTTGACTTTCATCCGAATGAATAGGTTGCTGATGCCCAATGGTGGTGGGTGCGCAGTCTCAGAAGTGATGCTGACGCCGGAAGTTATATTTGATACATAGTTTGTTCTGGTACAAGTGATGGGGTTGGACAGGCCGCGATGCCAGGTGCTTATAAAGAAGTCATGAGGCTAGTCCGGACCTGTATGCCACTGTGTGGAATCTGTCGGATGTGGCGTTACGTAACTGCATATCGTCTGTCGCTTACGTACAGTAAGATTCACAATTAATGACCACCCTGATGGCTATACGTCTAGCACGAATTGTGGATGCAATCATCATAACACCCCCTACTTAAATTGAGAGGTAACTTTATTTTGCCAACAAGTAGTAAGTCAACAACCTCCCCTTCTGCTCTTTTGTCGTTGTTTGCTAATAACCACCCTGACGTATACGGTGGCCAATAATTCTGAGGCTGACTGTACATACTTTTTTGGCGGTATGTGTCAACCTATCGGAGATGTTGCGTGTAGTGTTTGATGTTCGGCTGGTGCTATTCAAAGAAGAGCGCTTGTTCTTAGGGCTATTAATTTCAGTTAGGCATTGTCTGTAATTTGGAAAGTATCGGGTTAAGACTATATCGTATGACTGAATGACTTTATAAGTAAATAAATAATTGGAATGGCAAAGTCTAAATAGTTCTTATTGGCTTATTTATTGTAGAGATTTAAGACTTCATCTGTTACAAATTATTGTGTGCAAAACTTTTTTTTTTATTAAGTTTTGAATATATTCTTGTTTCGCTTATTAAATTTAGAAAGAAAAATTGCCAATTTGAAATTCAAAGCATTGCATTTTAAAATGAATTTATAACTCGGAGAGCGGCAGTATATACACAAAGTAAACTTTATTTAAAAACGGTAAGTTTAAATTTATTTTTCTTGAAATTACGTTCAAGTACAAGCGATTCAGACAGGCAGCGCAGCAAGTAGCGTTCCGACAAATGAACTTGAGAAAAACCAAGCATCTAGCAAATAACTCTTTACACCCAATTAAATCTGACGTTTTCGCAAAACACCTTTAATATATATAAAGCACAACCAGTATTACTACAAAAAGTAACTAACTACTAGAAGTACTTGTAAAGTTAGTTACATCTTACGTCTACCATGTGAACGTAGCTCGTTCAGTGTTTAACTCTTTTGTACACAATAAAGGCTATTTTTCGCGTTTTGATTAACGTCCAAGCACATTTTGATCCAAAAATAATTTTAAAAAAGATGAATTTTTTCGTTAGTAGCTCTAGCAAGTGTCGCAAAAAAACGTTTTTACTAAGCGTCGAAAGAGCAGCTTTTAACGGATAAGCTTTAATTAGCTGCTGAACACTCTTCAGTTAAGTGCTTATTTGTTGTTGGCAATAATTGTTTTATTTTGGTTATTAGTGAGAGAAAAGCCAAGACGTCCTCGTGCATGATGCACGTGAATGTGCTTGGATAATTTAACTTCAAACCGTCACTGTAACGAATCATAATTCTATAGTCCATTAAACTTTTTTTTTCTTAAACTACGACTACTTCGCAATTTCATTTTCTCAAATACTATTAAATTACGACATAAACTTCTTTTGTTTATGTCTTAAAATTGCCATTTTAATTTTATTACAAGTAGGTTAAATGAAAATTAAGACAAAAGTTTACAAACCTAAATGAAAGAGAATAAATTTTGATAAGAAATTTAACTTTTGGCTAAATTTAACTTTTTTTCTCTCTCTCTATAAACTGTCCAAATTGAAAATTTAATGCAAAACTTGTTTAAAAAGTTTTATTTGTTGGACGATTATTATTAAATAAAAAAATAAAAAGTTGAGTCGTAAGGATTTGTCAAGTTCAAACATCTCGGTCCGCTCCTCGCGTTCAATGATTGATTTTCAATTTAAAAGGAAATCTCAACTTATCGAGTATTTTATTGAGTGTTTAACTTTTTCAACAGTACGTTTTTAAATCACAATTTTCCCTCTTAATCGTCATTGTAAAAGTATTATAAAAGGAATTGTAGAACATAGGGGGATTCCCCTACTAATGGAAGATTTTGAGATAGTGTAAAAAGGTCTTAAACAAAATTAATTTTGTGTTTCGAACAATATGTGTTTAAGTCGTCGGCCAAACAACCCTTACTACAAACTCATTTACTATACTTAACGGAAACTATACCATTGCCTAGTAAGCTCGTGAGGCAGTAAAAAAATATTAAACAATAGTTAAAACCCAATTTAGAAACTTAATATGCACTTTCTTTTGTAAAACGTATCTTTCAACTATTACAACAATCTTTAAGCCTTTTTGAATTTTCAATATCAAATTAACGACCTTTTCTAATATAAATAGTAGAAACGAAATTTGAAATCCGAGCTGCGCGCTTATCTATCTTACAATCTTAATTGTGTAAAATAAGTTTTAGAATTTATTCATTTTACAGTAAATTATTCAAGGATTTTCATTTTATATTCCCAACTTTCATTTGTTTTCGTTCTAACGAAAAAAAAAGAGCCGTGAAATCGCATTTTCGTGCAAAAATACGACTGAAAAAAGGTTCGTGTCTCTTTTTTAAATATTTTAATTTGTAATGAAATTTTCATCTTATTTTTGTCATTTTCGTCGACTTTTAATATTTTTGCTAACCAATTAATGAACTTCATGTTCAAAGTACGTTATTTTCTACAATACGTAACTTTTGAGTGTGTTTAGTATTGATAGCTTATCGTTCTTTGCTCGAAATACAATAGTCGAGTTTAGTAATTTGATAACTAACCGGTTTTTACATTTTGTTAAATGCATTTTAGCTTCCTTAAATCATAATTTTTATTATTTAAAAAACATGTTTTGAAAGATCCAAAGCTTATTTTTCATTCAATGAACAATTTAAGTGTTGGTTCCGGGTTAGGAAGTTTATGTCTAAAACTGGAGATTCTGGGTTCCAAATTAAAATTAAATGTCTTAATAAATTTTTGTTCGAAAACGCACAAAACATTTTTGAAAAAAGAAAAGAAATACTCTATTTACTTTAAGTCATTAACCCCATAAATGATTTGTATTTAAAAGTAAATGAAGTTACGTAATCTAATAACTCAAAAATGCTCAATCGAAAAAAAAATTTGACTACGCCACTGGAATCTACGTTAAAAATTATGGTAAGAATGTTTTTACAGTTGTTTTAAAAAATCTTAAGAAATAAGGGTAATATCGACCAAAATTAAAATTACGATAAATTGAATTTTTGGCCTATAACTCGAAAACAAAATAAGGTGCCAGGTTTTTGAGTTCACTGTTGAGTGAACCTTATTCATTTGTTTTTGAGTTATAGCTCAAAATTCAATTAATCGTCATTTTAATTTGGTTAGATATTCTATATTTCTCAAGATTTTTTTAAAACTGTAAAAACATTCTTAGCACACTTTTTAACGTAGATTCCAGTGGCGTACTCAATTTTTTTGAAGGTATATTTTAGAGTTATTATATAAATTTCATTTTGTTTAAATACGAATCATAGGCTATGACTATGACAATCGGTTGCAATGGATATGAAACACCAACATAGAATACCACTACAGAACGCTTTTAATCTTTTTATGAACTCTTCACAACCTTCTAGAATGCCCATAAACCACTAAAACGCCCCTAATGCTTCCAGGGCGCTCGTAATGCTTTCAGAACGTTCCTAGTGCTTGCAGAACGCTCTCAATCTTTTTATGAATGCTCATAAACCACTATAACGCTCCTAATGCTTTCAGAACGCTCCCAATGCTTTTAGAACGCTCCTAATGCTTCCAAAGCGCTCCTCATGCTTCCAGAGCGCTCCTCATGCTTCCAGAGCGCTCCTCATGCTTCCAGAGCGCTCCTCATGCTTCCAGAGCGCTTCATATACTTCCAGAACGCTCCTAATGCTTGCAGATGGCTATTAATCTTTTTATGAACGCTCATAAACCACTAGACTGCTCCTAATGTTTCGGAACGCTCATAATGCTTTAAGAACGCTATTAATCACTTTATAGACACTTTACAACCTTCTAGAACGCTCCCAATGCTTAAAGAAGGCTTCTAATTCTTCCAGAGCGCTCCTAATGCTTCCAGAACGTTCCTAATACTTCCAGCACTCTCCCAATGCTTGCAGAACGCCCTTAATATTTTTGTAAACGCTTCACAACTTTCTAGAACGCTCCTAAACTACTAGAACGCTCCTAATGCTTGCAGAACGCTATTAATCTTTTTATGAATGCTCATAAACCACTATAACGCTCCTAATGCTTGCAGAACGCTATTAATCTTTTTATGAATGCTCATAAACCACTATAACGCTCCTAATGCTTGCAGAACGCTATTAATCTTTTTATGAATGCTCATAAACCACTATAACGCTCCTAATGCTTTCAGAACGCTCTCAATGCTTTTAGTACGCTCCTAATGCTTCCAGAGCGCTCCTCATGCTTCCAGAGCGCTTCATATACTTCCAGAAAGCTCCTAATGCTTGCAGATGGCTATTAATCTTTTTATGAACGCTCATAAACTATTAGAAAGCTCCTAATGTTTCAGAACGCTCCTAATGCTTTAAGGACTCTCTTAATCATTTTATAGACACTTTACAACCTTCTAGAACGCTCCCAATGCTTAAAGAGCGCTCTCAATGCTTAAAGAGCGCTTCTAATTCTTCCAGAGCGCTCCTAATTCTTCCAGAGCGCTCCTAATGCTTCCAGAACGTTACTAATGCTTCCAGCACTCTCCCAATGCTTCCAGCACTCTCCCAATGCTTGCAGAAGGCCCTTAATATTTTTGTAAACGCTTCACAACTTTCTAGAACGCTCCTCATGCGTCCAGAGCGCTCTTCCTGCTTCTAGGGCACTGCTTATACTTCCAGAACGCTCCTAATGCTTGCAGAACGCTATTAATCTTTTTATGAACGCTCATAAACCACTAGAACGCTCCTAATGCTTTCAAAACGCTCCTCATGCTTTCAAAGCGTCCCTGATGCTTTCAGAGCGCTCCTCATGCTTCCATAGCGCTCCTCATGGTTTCAGAGCGTTCCTAATACAGTGAAAGTCGCGAATAACGACGTCGCTTATAACAACAATATTTGAAAGTTTGGTTGGATTTGTATTCAACTCAATGCAAAAAAAATCGGATATAGCGACGCCGGTAGACCGGCTATAGCGACGAAGTCGCTTTTAACGTCCACAAAAAGCGAAAATTTTTGGTTTGGCAGGCCGGGTGACGGGGCAATTTTAAGACTAGCACGTGGTTTTCGGTCTCACCTGGCGATATTTACAATCTACGGCTGCAAATAATTTTCTGGAAATCATCCGGCGCGGACGGGAAAAATGACGTCGAGAAAAAGAAATGTTATGTCTATTTCATGGTGCTTTATTAATAAAGAATTTTTGAGAATAATAAAAATGGGTAAGTTTTGATATAACGACGACCGGGTATAACGACCCTTTTTAGTCGGTCCCTTGGCCGTCGTTATATCCGACTTTCACTATACTTCCAGAACGCTCCTAATGCTTCCAGAGCGCTTCTCTTGCTTCTTCACTCCCAATGCTTTCAGAGGGCTCCTAGTGTGCCCAGAGCGCTCCTCATGCTTCTAGGGTACTGCTAATACTTCCAGAACGCTCCTAATGCTTGCAGAACTCTATTAATCTTTTTATGAACGCTCTTAAACCACTAGAACGGTCCTAATGCTTTCAGAACGCTCCTCATGCTTTCAGAACGCTCATCATGCTTTCAGAGCGCTCCTCATGATTTCAGAGCGCTCCTCATGATTTCAGAGCGCTCCTCATGCTTCCAGGGCGCTCCTCATGCTTCCGGAGCGGTTACTAATGCTTTTAGAACGCTCCAAATGCTTCCAGAGCGCTCCTAATGCTTCCCGAATGCTGCTAATGCTTGCAGAACGCTCTTAATCTGTTTATGAACGCTTCACAACTTTCACAACCCCAACGCTCATAAAGCACTAGTAAATACGTAAGTACGAGTATTTAAAAAATGTAAAAAGCGAAAAGTGTCCACGGTAGCTATAGGATTAACGTAAATTCATATATTAGTCCAGGTAGCTAAATTAGTGTTTGGTGTCCACCTTCCCCTTCACCCCTACCGGGGCAATATCTTTGATTGATCTACTTCTATGCGCCTCACTTATAAGCCGATTGACCCTCATTACTACCAATTACTACTGAATATTATTCTGTGTACGTTTTCGAAACAAAAGGTGCCCATATTTCAAATAAAAGTCACCCCTTCCTTGATGAAAAATTATTGTTGATTTTTATAGACAATTAGGCAGGACTTTTTTAGTCGTTAAATCAAGCGATAAAACTAACCCTGGCTGTTTTTTCCAGATAACATAGTGTACAAACCAAGTACACGTACATAAATGGAATTATTAAGCACAAATAAATAGAGCAAATTAATGTAAATGTAATAATAGAATAGAAAAAGACATTTGTTTTATAATGAAAGTAATCTAATTTAGTTTTTGAAATCGAATGCAATTACTAGTGCAATAAAAGGTTCATTCATATGAAGGAAATAGATTCTGACGGGGCGCTATTGGGGTGAAAAAAATGAAAAGATTGATTAAAAATTAAAATAGATTTCGAAATGCACTACAAATGCCATTGTTGTAGTTTAATTTTTTTTTAATTCGAGATCGCTAATTAAATGAATTTTTTTAGAAATTCTTCTCGTTGTGTGTTAAAATTTTAGAAAATAGCTAGTGGTATAATTAATCATTTTGTACCTACTTCTTACCTAATTAGTGATAGTAAATGGTTGGTTAATCTCTTTTTATTTTATACCGTGTGTATGTTTAACATTCCTTTTGATCTAGGTATTTGTGGAATTAATTGCTAGTGTTGCTTAATTTAATTTAAATGATAGGCATTTACTGTTACAAGTTAATTTAACTGTTTAATATTAAATAATTTCTAGTTTGTTTTTTTTAATAAAATAAAATAGATTATTGTAATTATAATAAATCTCGACACGAGTTTTTACCAATTATAACAACCTTTGCTTAATTAATTGAGCGTAATCGTCTCCTTATTAGTAATTTAGAGCAGTGGTTCTTAAAATTGATTTTTACCTTTATTTCTATAGAAATTTATTTTTTTGAAATACAGGTGGGTAGTCTCACCCCTTAAAAAAAATTTTAGTAGAAAGATAAGGATTTCTGTAAAATTTTAACCCCCTATTTTTTTGCTTTGGGAGCTTCTGAAAAAGAGAGCCCTAAAAACTATATTTTGTGCATATTTTAGAAATCTCTCAATCAAATTGAATAAAATTTGGTAGGCAACCTAGCCAAGTGCATTAACATAAGTACCATGTTCTAATTTTGTAACAGTCGCTAGAGGGCGCGAGTTACGGGTAAGGTATCGGTTTTCGATTTTCTGCCATAACTTTTTCGTCTTAAACATTTTTAACATTTTTATTTCATAGTTAAGCGTAGCATTTAATTCTATAAAATATTGTTGTATTTTTTTCTTAATATACACCGTTTTTGAGAAAAAAATTATAATTCAATAACTAATATTATTTTCTACGTCCGGGCCGTCCTGCCTCGTTTACTCATCAGTTACTAATAAACTAGGACAGCTATCGGAATGCGACTTGGGCAAACTATTGTAAATAGATCATTCTGAGGTGTTACCAAGGCACATCTCGCTACTCCAATCTGATTTTGATATATTAGCAAAAAATACCCGCATTGGCTTTATATCATATCGATATCGGGTTATCAGGGATAAAAACTAGTACGCCACTGGTGTTTTGAACTTTTACGAACGATTTATTGAATATCAATAAAAAAAAGCGCAATTTTTGCCTCTTTAAATTTCCGTGTATGAGTAGCCAATTTTGCGTAAAATACAAAAAGCCGATTAAAAGCGATGCAGACAGGACAGGAAATAAAAATTCAATTTGCGTTGTTTTAAAGTATAAATAGAGTAATTGCCAGATCTAAACGACCTGCGCAGATAGCAAAATTGTGTACTACGCCATAACCGAGGTTACATAATACGTGAAAACATTGTGAAAACAATGTTTGGGCGTCTTTTTCTACAGTTTTCTCACTTGCTCTTTTGTGCGCATTTAAGGTCGTTTAGATTTGGCAATTACTCTACTTTGCAATCAATTTTTAGTAAAAACTATGCACTTACATATTTTTGTTTGTTGTATTAATATTTGGGCACAATGCGACAAAAATCACAGGAAATAAGGGGAAATACGAACAAATAATTAATAACGAGTGTAAAAGCTCAGTTGTGAGTATTTAAGCCATTTCTGACGTATTTGTTAAAAAATTAACTGAAGGGTTGCTTCTTTCATTTTTGGAACCTCCTTAAGGTCGGTTGTATCTCTAAACAATAAGACTAAACCGTTTTGTTTTGAACAAAATCAGTTGTCTGATTTTCCAGATAACTTCTCGCGGACCCACCGATTATGAGAGAATCGCACACCAATAAACAAGATGGACATGGTTATTTACATTGATATTTGTCCCCTACACCTTTTGTTATGGTAAACATTGGTAAGATGAGCTTCGAAACGAAGTAATACGAACTATCACTTTCGTACAGTTGTAATATCTGCTCTTAGGATGCAGTTACTGCATCCGAAAATGCAGTTGCAGCTTTCCGTCTCCTACTCTCTTCCCCTCCTTACTTTTGTATGTTGGCGACAGTTTTGTACCACGCTAATTCATATGTGTGCGGTGTCCATCTTGATTATTGGTTTGAAGAGAGAACCAAAGATAATTTCTTAATTATTTATCAGATAGTGGTGACGTAGGTAGTCGTAGAGCGTTGGGCTATAATTAATAGGGTTTTTCCAAATTCAAGTCCCGGAATCATCGTATCAACTTGGCATTTTATCGATCGTGTCGGGTGCTCACAACTCGAACTCACAACTTGAACTCGAGTGCACGGTTAGAAAAGCAGTTGCTCGCCACATTACCTTCATTATAATGCCTGCTCAACATTCAAACCATAAACTCATAAACCCATCTGACTGTCATATTGTGGGTCTTCTCATCCCTGTTCACGTAAAGATTTTCAATAAATAAAAGGTTTTTATGACTTTGGTGGTGATCAACTGTAATATAGACGATCTTTAAAGGATACAACGATTCATACTTGCTATTTTAAAACTAACCAAGGCTTGAAAAACAGGGTCAAAGTCATAAAAACCGTTCATTTATTGTTACACTATACCTCCGTGCGTTTACACTAGGACTAGGCGATTGTTAAATTTTATAATCCAAACTTCTTCCAGACATGGTAAGCGTTCGGAATTCTTAATTTTCATCTTTCCTCTACCGACATGGAAATAAAAAACTCAAAATTTTCTATCGAAAAAGCTAGAAAAGGCTTTCCAGTCAGGCCACTTTTTTTCTAAACCACTGATAAATCCTTTACCTACTCATAACTTTCCCAACTGGTTGATGCAAATCGGAAATTTTTTGTTAAAGTTTTTAGTAATTTTCTACTTTTCCGGAAAATTTTCCGATTTTTTTTTTAATATTGGCAAACATTAACGAATTCGCTACAATTTTGCTTTATTACAATTTTCAAAATATGTTGGAAAATGGCCGGGAAAATTAAGGAAAAATACTATAGTGTTCTTATACCTTTGTTAGAGCAGTAATTAGGGTATGTATGGCTTAGTTTAGTTGGCATTCCATCTTGAGGCTTTTTTCGTTTGAGTGGCTTCGAGGTTTCAAGAGGACCAGGTGGGGCCAGTAGTTTTCCTCAAATGGGCCCTCTTTTAGATTCCCAAAGTGAACGGTGGCAAAGCACGTGTTTCATCAGCTCTAATAGAAAATGTCGTCAAATTCCATCCTGTTCAAATACTGGTTTGAGGTTTCTATTTATTATTTTTATGTCATTGTTTGGAGTGAACTTCTCTGATGTATATCAGTTAGTTAGGCAGTGGGTCGTATTCGCGTAGGTCCACGTCGTTTTGCATCGTCAATCAATTATAGTGTGGCGTTTTAAGTGGATATTTGTGACCCCTAAACACACTGTTCAAAGGAGAGCGTTCCGCCGAAGGCTAACCTTTGACAAATTGGCTTGTATCACAAAAGAAACGATAAATCGGATTAAGATAATTCGTAATTATTTTCTTTCAAAACCGCTCGTTTAAAATTGAAATAACCATCTTTAAAACGAATTACATGTTTATTAAATTACTAACCGCAGATTTATCGAAATAAAATAAATTTGTGATTTTTTCCTGTTCTCCAACTCCAACTTGTTAATAAACCACAAGTCTTTTTTCAACTTTGTTATTTTAACTTCTAACGTCGGTGTTCGAAACGCGGAAATTGATTAGTTTTAGTATTTATTTAACTTGTTTTTCCTTGTTTTGTGATATTATGGTAGTACGTACTTAAGTATTAGTACCCGATACCCAATCGAGTTAACCTTTTATTATGTAACACTTTGATGTTTTATTTTAAACAATTTATGAAATATAGTTGTAGGAATGCGAGGACGTACATTAATTAATTTTGCATAAAAATTTGTGAATCTCATTATTATATAACACAAAATCGACATGGGCGGGTTGTTTTAAACTTTAAAGGGTCCCATTGACGCAAAGTTGCAAAATACGTTTTTTTAAAAATCGTTACGAGTTGTGTTTAATTGGCAACCTCTAGACATGCATCAAATAGTATGAATTTTCTGTCTGAGAACGAGGTCATATAATATCAAGTCGAGTAGAACAACCGGAATTCAGAAGCAAGCTCAGGTGTGTGCTTAACAAGTAAAGTGGGGAAGATTGATGCAAGTACCAAGATACAACTATCTCTGACCGATATCTCTCATTTCATTCGACATTTAAAAAAAAATTAATAAAAGAGTAAATAAAAATTTATATTGTAACCAAGAACAAATTCGAAAGGTGATTCGATTATACTTGACGATAAATGAGGACAAATGTGTGTTAAAAATTATAATTTACGTGACGACAAAATTGTTATTAATTAGGTGCGAATTTTAAAATCCTTTGAATAAATTCTCAACAAAATAGTCGCGCATTTCCAATAACTTTGGTTGGTTGTTTTTGAGAGCCGCTAGCCTACAAAATTGAGTTAAAAGTACATAATTTGAAGTAAATGTGGCAGGTGTTGAGGTATGGTTTGAAGATAATAAAAAATTATTTTACGGGTTATTAATCCATAGGTGTTCTTAATTTATATTTATTTTCAAGGTACGTTCAAAATTAATTTTTTGTGGATACAGGTGGAATTTATTTTTTTAATTTTTACGCAGGATGCACGGTGTTCAAAATATAAGTATCTGAATCGACCTCTATGTAACTCCTCCACCCACCGTTTCATTTCGGAGTAACGTGACGCGTGCTATAGGGATGATTGATGATTGGCCTTGCGTGATTGTGGATAGGCTCAGGATAAGCTAATCGGTCTCACCGATTTTCCAAATTCCTCCAGGGTTGTCACATACTCTCAAGTTGTTAGGCTGGGCCAAGAAGACAAATTATCAGATATGATCGTTCTTTCTCTCAGGAGTTTCCAATTTTACTCCTGGATACAGTAGAAGTAGTGCTACGTTTACTCACGTCTCTTGCAGAGTTCCAGTTTAATTTAACAGCCACCAGGGTTGTCACATACTCTCAAGTTGTTAGGCTGGGCCAAGAAGACAAATTATCAGATATGATCGTTCTTTCTCTCAGGAGTTTCCAATTTTACTCCTGGATACAGTAGAAGTAGTGCTACGTTTACTCACGTCTCTTGCAGAGTTCTAGTTTAATTTAACAGCCACCAGGGTTGTCACATACTCTCAAGTTGTTAGGCTGGGCCAAGAAGACAAATTATCAGATATGATCGTTCTTTCTCTCAGGAGTTTCCAATTTTACTCCTGGATACAGTAGAAGTAGTGCTACGTTTACTCACGTCTCTTGCAGAGTTCTAGTTTAATTTAACAGCCACCAGGGTTGTCACATATACTCTCAAGTTGTTAGGCTGGGCCAAGACGACAAATTATCAGATATGATCGTTCTTTCTCTCAGGAGTTTCCAATTTTACTCCTGGATACAGTAGAAGTAGTGCTACGTTTACTCACGTCTCTTGCAGAGTTCTAGTTTAATTTAACAGCCACCAGGGTTGTCACATACTCTCAAGTTGTTAGGCTGGGCCAAGAAGACAAATTATCACATATGATCGTTCTTTTTCTCAGGAGTTTCCAATTTTACTCCTGGATACAGTAGAAGTAGTGCTACGTTTACTCACGTCTCTTGCAGAGTTCTAGTTTAATTTAACAGCCACCAGGGTTGTCACATACTCTCAAGTTGTTAGGCTGGGCCAAGACGACAAATTATCAGATATGATCGTTCTTTCCCTCACGAGTTTCCAATTTTACTCCTGGATACAGTCGAAGTTGTGTGCTACCTTTACTCACGTCTCTTGCAGAGTTCTAGTTTAATTTAACCGCCACCAGGGTTGTCACATATACTCTCAAGTTGTTAGGCTGGGTTAAGACGACGTTCTTTTTCTCAGGAGTTTCCAATTTTACTCCTGGATACAGTAGAAGTAGTGCTACGTTTACTCACGTCTCTTGCAGAGTTCTAGTTTAATTTAACAGCCACCAGGGTTGTCACATACTCTCAAGTTGTTAGGCTGGGCCAAGAAGACAAATTATCAGATATGATCGTTCTTTCTCTCAGGAGTTTCCAATTTTACTCCTGGATACAGTAGAAGTAGTGCTACGTTTACTCACGTCTCTTGCAGAGTTCCAGTTTAATTTAACAGCCACCAGGGTTGTCACATACTCTCAAGTTGTTAGGCTGGGCCAAGACGACAAATTATCAGATATGATCGTTCTTTTTCTCAGGAGTTTCCAATTTTACTCCTGGATACAGTAGAAGTAGTGCTACGTTTACTCACGTCTCTTGCAGAGTTCCAGTTTAATTTAACAGCCACCAGGGTTGTCACATACTCTCAAGTTGTTAGGCTGGGCCAAGACGACAAATTATCAGATATGATCGTTCTTTTTCTCAGGAGTTTCCAATTTTACTCCTGGATACAGTAGAAGTAGTGCTACGTTTACTCACGTCTCTTGCAGAGTTCTAGTTTAATTTAACAGCCACCAGGGTTGTCACATACTCTCAAGTTGTTAGGCTGGGCCAAGAAGACAAATTATCAGATATGATCGTTCTTTCTCTCAGGAGTTTCCAATTTTACTCCTGGATACAGTAGAAGTTGTGTGCTACGTTTACTCACGTCTCTTGCAGAGTTCTAGTTTAATTTAACAGCCACCAGGGTTGTCACATACTCTCAAGTTGTTAGGCTGGGCCAAGAAGACAAATTATCAGATATGATCGTTCTTTCTCTCACGAGTTTCCAATTTTACTCCTGGATACAGTAGAAGTTGTGTGCTACGTTTACTCACGTCTCTTGCAGAGTTCTAGTTTAATTTAACAGCCACCAGGGTTGTCACATACTCTCAAGTTGTTAGGCTGGGTCAAGAAGACAAATTATCAGATATGATCGTTCTTTTTCTCAGGAGTTTCCAATTTTACTCCTGGATACAGTAGAAGTAGTGCTACGTTTACTCACGTCTCTTGCAGAGTTCTAGTTTAATTTAACAGCCACCAGGGTTGTCATATACTCTCAAGTTGTTAGGCTGGGCCAAGACGACAAATTATCAGATATGATCGTTCTTTCTCTCACGAGTTTCCAATTTTACTCCTGGATACAGTAGAAGTTGTGTGCTACGTTTACTCACGTCTCTTGCAGAGTTCTAGTTTAATTTAACCGCCACCAGGGTTGTCACATATACTCTCAAGTTGTTAGGCTGGGCCAAGACGACAAATTATTAGATATGATCGTTCTTTCTCTCAGGAGTTTCCAATTTTACTCCCGGATACTGTAGAAGTAGTGCTACGTTTACTCACGTCTCTTGCAAAGTTGTAGTTTAATTTAACGGCCACGTGCTTCCAAGAGTTGCTAGAGATTAAAGGTCGAACAGAAGCAGTAAATGGTAGTTTGAGTGCTTCGAGCTGTTAATGTTGCACCACTTATCAGATAAGATCGTTCTTTCCCTCAGGAGTTCCAAGTTTTACTCTTGAGTACAGTAGAAGTCGTGCTACATTTATTCACGTCTAAAGAGTTCATACTAGTGTGTTCAAAATGGCTACTTGCTTAATGCAAACACTTCTTGTAACCTGTCAAGGTGCTCTGACTATCGAAGTAATAGCAAAAGTATTAAGGGATGTTTTCTTTGACCGTGTGTTCATTTGGAGAAAGTTCGGGTCGAATAAATGTCCATTCGACTAAGTGTCTTTTTGTATAAATATTTGTTAGGATAAATGTCCATTCAGTTAAATGTCCTTTCGGATAAGAACCCACTCGGTTAAACGCTCATAAGTGAAACGTCGGCTCAGGAAATGTATGAGGAGCCTTTAAAATATAGGTCAAGATTTTTATTTATTAAAAAGCATTAAAGTAGGCATACACGTACTAGTTTATTCTGTATTACTAAAATGAAAATTTCATTACTTTCATGTCTTGTGTACAGAGAGAAAGAGAGAGAGAGACAAGAGGGTCACGCGCTATTTATACATGTTGCTCGTACTACGCCGCCCGAGAGAGCTCATACACAACGTGCCCAACATCACGCAGACACCGATTTCTTTTTACAAGTCAGGGTTATATTGTCGGTATTGGGATGGTATGCACTTTTACGCTAATACACAATTAAATCAACCGTCAGTGCAAAGAAATTCTTAACTTAACATGTCTGGAATACAAATTAGGTCTTTGTTTAAGTGACACGTATTAAAGTATATTTGATTGTCTAGTTAATTATCGGCTTACGTTATTATTGAAGGTTGTTGGAAACTTCCATTTAAAAATTAAAAATGAAACTAACTGCACAGTAAAAAATATAGAGTTAATAATCAGCTCTAGAAAACTCTATTCTAAGTCCTTACAGGTCCATCTATTTAGAGTTAAAAATTCACTCTAGGTACTAGAGTAAAAATTAGAGTGAACTTTACACTAGCGTTAGTGTAAATATTAACTATAAATATACTGAAATAGTGTAAAATTAGAGTGAATTAGCTCTTTTCGTTATCTCCTTTTTAGGCGGGAAATTTAAACAGAACCTTACCTAGAGCTGATATTAGTGCTAAATAACTCTAAAATGGGTCAAGTGAATAAAAATAAGTATCACAATCAGCCACACAACAACAAAACTGCAAGCGTAGCAAATTTTTCGTTTAGATACGTTTTCAGCGTAAATGTTATTCGAAGTAGTGTAGTTTTATGCACGATTAAGAGCCTAAAAAGTCTAGTTAGTGTAAATTTACCTTAAATAGCCTAAATTAGCGTAAAAAGACAATGTAGATGTTCTAGTGTTAATTTTTAGGGTAACAAGCACTAAATATTAACTCTAATAATTTTACTCTAAGGAAAAGTAAATTTACCGGGAAGAATTTTTTACTGTGTGGTGTCAAATAGCCTGTTGGACATTATTTTACTTAAAGTACAAAAAATGGGTTTGTTGTCTTTTCTAATATGAAATAAAATGTCACCGAAACGTGAAATTTTTTGGTAGATATATGTGTAACAAGTTTATTATGTCAACCCTAGTTTAGAGGGTTCATGTTGGAAAAATCATTCGAGCTCCATAAAATAACTTACTTCGAATGGATATAAAATTTTCAAACGACGCTTTTTGTGATCGAGTAAAAAGAATAGTTTCATACACATTGTTTCCAATTGAAAATGTATGCTCTCATTTTCAAAAAAATTTACACTTTGTTTAAATTAATAGCTAAAGTGTAATTAAAAAAGTTTTCACAACCCTCGATCGATTCGAAACTTACAATTTTTCATTTTTATTCGAAAGCTCGTGTTTTTCAAGTTTTGTGTTTCATATAGGACTTTATACACGTTGGACGTAAAATAGACAGGAAGAAATAAAATAATGAGATGGGCAGAGAGGTAGAACGTGAAAATGGTAAAAAAATTTCTGAAAAACTTTTCAGGAGATGAAAAGAGCTATCAAACGATACTAAAGTCGACATTTTATCACATCGAAGCTTGGCGTTCAACTTTTAATTTTTTTTTGGGACCAATTATGTTTTTTTTTGTAGACAAGTACTCAGTTGGTTTGTCTAAATAATAAGTCCCCAGAAAAAAACGAAAAGTTGAACGTCGCGACGCTTAGCGCCTAGCTAGGCGTCGATGTGATAAAATGTCCACTTTAGTATCGTTTGATAGCTCTTTTGACCTTCTCAAAATTTTTAAAAAAATTTCTTTTCTAAAGTAAACCAGTTTCAAACTACAATCGAAAAACGAAACTTTCAATTTTTAGTTTTTTTGCGGTAACCATTTTGAATTTTGTAACTTATTAAACCACCCTCGTAACTCGAACCATCTTTGGGATCTTTTAACTAGGTATTAGCGATCCGCTAGCTAACCCTTTACCCGTTTCTTAAAAATTGCTAAAAGTTTTTAGCAGCTAAATAGAGAGTAAGTAGCGTAGCGTATCACTAATAGTTACAGGATCCTAGTACAGCATAAAAATAGTACGGAGAACGCCTACTTGTTACTGTGCGTAACCGAGACTCAAAGTACCGACCCTTAGCCACTTTTATCATTTTTAACTATACAGATCTAATTTATACGTTCTAAGTAATTTTTATAAGCGAATAAAACATCAAATTTTATTACTCATCGCTAAAATTGATAACATGAATGAAATGATTGCCATTTAAAAAATAATTAGGTGCGTGGACGTATGTGTGTGTGTTTGTATTTATTAAAGCCCATTGTTAAGGTTATTATCTTTGTACTGATTTTTATTTAACGTAATCGTTATCATTTAATTTTTTTTATTAAAATATTTTTTTAAATAATTACTTTCCAACTAAATTTTCTCTCTAGGAAGTTTTATAATTATTTTCGTGTTACTCCAATGAAAATTGATTCTCGAAAACAACATTATAAAATTGCTATTAATATCTAGAGGTGCTGTACTTAAATTATAATAAAAGTATGGTGGATTGTGCTTTTTAAAATTTATAGACGACGCATTTTAACTCATTGCGCGTTTATGCATCGTTTAAGGGTGGTTTTTAAATAAGTATGATGCGACGATTTAAAGACTAAAATTTTTAATAATAATGTTTTCTCTAAAAATGCTTTCCAAAGCGAGATATTTAGGAAAAATCTATGTTGGACGCCATTGTTTCAAAATGGTGGCCAAATTAGGACCTGTCGATACGTGCACAATTACCAACCCATTGTTTTACTATATCAAGTTGACATCAGTTAAATGTATAAAATTTTGAGAACGCCTGCTTTAAATGTTTAATTTACAACAATTCAAAGTTAGGTACCTACTACACGATTTTGTATAAATTTGTATATTAAATACAATAATTCTTAATGAATTATGTATTAAATTGAATCCCCTATCCCTTTAAATGTATAAATATTAATTGAAACAAAATGAGCGTTGTGAGAAGATTTAAGTTAGATTGATACACATAAATAATGTTTTCTTGTAACTTACAAAATTTTGTATTTGCTTGATGTAATTTCCCGGAAGTACATACATATTCGCATGTGCCAAAATTAGATTTATAATTGAAATGCCTGTAAAGTTGCGAATATTTTTGTCTTTTCCGTTACACCACAAGCTCTATTTTACTTTTTCTATATCTTCTATTGAGTGGTTATTGAAAAACAGTAAGCGAAAGTTCGATTTAAAACGAAAGACATTCGATAAATTATAATATTTGTAGAAAGTGGCGATGCTTTCAAATTGATCTGGTACAAAAATGTGTCGTTAAAACAGAGTTAATTTGACGCATAAACGATCGTATCTGAAAAATGATCGATTGGTGCATAAATTTAAGCTTCTTCCGATATTCAATCACTTTTGTGACAATATTCTCAAAACGTTTACTAATTTACAAAAAGTTTATTTTTATACACCACCCTGTACAGTTTGAAAGTACAAAAAAATACAAATCGCTCTAATTTATTTATAGTGGCTATACTGCCACATAAAATTATTTTTCTCTCCTCCGGTTCATATAATGCAGTTACGTCGACATTTTGTTCTAGTTTCACAGTGTATTACTTACAATTTAGAAAGACACTTTGGATTTAAAGAATTTTTATTTAATTGGCAACAACGCAGAGGTTGCAATAATTTATAAAATATCCAAACGAAAGAAACATAGGCCACAGACAAGTGCGTGACAATATCTCGACAACTGTTGATTCAAAACATGTCAAACCTTACATCAATTTTGATTTATATAGAATTGAAATATGTAAAAATATACAGGGTGTTACCTATAAAATAATTGAGAAAAGTCGCATTTTGCATTTGCATTAAATTTCTAATGATCAACTTAATGCTAAGAATGTGACAATATCTCGACAACTGTTGATTCAAAACATGTCAAACCTTACATCAATTTTGATTTATATAGAATTGAAATATGTAAAAATATATAGGGTGTTACGTATAAAATAATTGAGAAAAGTCGCATTTTGCATTTGCATCAAATTTCTAATGATCAACTTAATGCTAAGAATGTGACAATATCTCGACAACTGTTGATTCCAAACATGTCAAACCTTACATCAATTTTGATTTATATAGAATTGAAATATGTAAAAATATATAGGGTGTTACGTATAAAATAATTGAGAAAAGTCGCATTTTGCATTTGCATCAAATTTCTAATGATCAACTTAATGCTAAGAATGTGACAATATCTCGACAACTGTTGATTCCAAACATGTCAAACCTTACATCAATTTTGATTTATATAGAATTGAAATATGTAAAAATATATAGGGTGTTACGTATAAAATAATTCAGAAAAGTCGCATTTTGCATTTGCATCAAATTTCTAATGATCAACTTAATGCTAAGAATGTGACAATATCTCGACAACTGTTGATTCAAAACATGTCAAACCTTACATCAATTTTGATTTATATAGAATTGAAATATGTAAAAATATACAGGGTGTTACCTATAAAATAATTGAGAAAAGTCGCATTTTGCATTTGCATCAAATTTCTAATGATCAACTTAATGCTAAGAATGTGACAATATCTCGACAACTGTTGATTCAAAACATGTCAAACCTTACATCAATTTTGATTTATATAGAATTGAAATATGTAAAAATATACAGGGTGTTACCTATAAAATAATTGAGAAAAGTCGCATTTTGCATTTGCATCTAATTTCTAATGATCAACTTAATACTAAGAATTTGACAATATCTCGAGAACAGTTGATTCAAAACATGTCAAACCTTACATCAATTTTGATTTATATAGAATTGAAATATGTAAAAATATACAGGGTGTTACCTATAAAATAATTGAGAAAAGTCGCATTTTGCATTTGCATCAAATTTCTAATGATCAACTTGATGCTAAGAATGTGACAATATCTCGAGAACAGTTGATTCAAAACATGTCAAACCTTACATCAATTTTGATTTATATAAGGTTTGTTCCTACAAACAATCGAACCAGTTCAGAACGGTTCAGAACTGAACAGAGCATGCGCACATTGAAGTTGGCAATACAAATTTCAATCTGCGCACACTCCGCCCAGTTACGTTACGAACTAGTTCGAGCTTTGTAGGAACAAACCTATAGAATTGAAATATGTAAAAATATACAGGGTGTTACCTATAAAATAATTGAGAAAAGTCGCATTTTGCATTTGCATCAAATTTCTAATGATCAACTTGATGCTAAGAATGTGACAATATCTCGAGAACAGTTGATTCAAAACATGTCAAACCTTACATCAATTTTGATTTATATAAGGTTTGTTCCTACAAACAATCGAACCAGTTCAGAACGGTTCAGAACTGAACAGAGCATGCGCACATTGAAGTTGGCAATACAAATTTCAATCTGCGCACACTCCGCCCAGTTACGTTACGAACTAGTTGGAGCTTTGTAGGAACAAACCTATAGAATTGAAATATGTAAAAATATATAGGGTGTTACCTATAAAATAATTGAGAAAAGTCGCATTTGGCATTTGCATCAAATTTCTAATGATCAACTTAATGCTAAGAATGTGACAATATCTCGAGAAGAATTGATTCACAGCATGTCAAACCTTACATCAATTTTGATTTATAAATTTATATAGAATTGAAATAAGTAAAAATATATAGGGTGTTACCTATAAAATAATTGAGAAAAGTCGCATTTTGCATTTGCATGTAAATGCTAAGAATGTGACAATATCTCGAGAACGGTTGATTCAAAACATGTCAAACTTTACATCAATTTTGATTTATATAGAATTGAAATATGTAAAAATATATAGGGTGTTACCTATAAAATAATTGAGAAAAGTCGCATTTTGCATCAAATTTCTAATGATCAACTTAATGTTAAGAATGTGACAATATCTCGAGAACAGTTGATTCAAAACATGTCAAACCTTAAATCAATAATGTTGTAAATTTTATAAGGAATCGAAATATGTAAAAATATACAGGGTGTTATATATAAAAAAATTGAGAAAAGCCGCATTTTGCATTTGCATCAAATTTCTAATGATCAACTTAATGCTAAGAATGTGACAATATATCGAGAACAGTTGATTCAAAACATGTCAAACTTTACATCAATAATATTGTAAATTTTATAAGGAATCGAAGTATGTAAAAATATACAGGGTGTTATATATAAAAAAAATTGAGAAAAGTCGCATTTTGCATTTGCATCAAATTTCTAATGATCAACATTTTCCAATTTTATCCATGAAATTGGAACAACCATAACCAGTGACTATATGCCACATTTTGATTAAATAACTTGGTACATAGGTAATCATTAATCAGTGCCTGCTTAACGTAAAAATTTGCAGTAGAATTAATTTAATTTCTTAATATCTAATGCAAATGAAATAATGAGGCTTCTAAGGCACTAACTTGGTGTGTTGACACATTGATCTATACAATTAGTACATTTTTGTAAATTTTAATTTACATAAAGCAATTACTTAGCACATTTGCATTAAAAGTTATTTACATTGAAATTGTTTACCATTTTTAGTAGTAGTAAACGGATACCCTTGCTCTATAGAGCAAATCGTAATGACTAAAATCATTTTAAATTAAAACCACAACTATTTTTATAAGTAATACTTGCACTTGATGTAATTACTACTATGGCGATACAAAAGTACTAATTACTTCTACAAAAAGCACAAATACAAATTAAGGTAACTTTGGTAGTTTTTTTTGCGAATAAATAATTATAAGCAATTTACTAGCAGAAAAAAATTAAAAATCGTAAAAACTTAAATTGAAAATATAAGCCGAGCCAAGTTCATTTAATTTATGCCACAGAACTTAAGCTATAAATTAACTAATTAAAACGAATATAAAGGTTAACATAACAAACTTATTCAACAATGCATGTACGATTTATTACTTTTAAGCACGAAATAATATCCTCATCAAATATTTAAATATTCGAAAAAAAATTGCATTCAAATAATTACTAAATTAATAATTAAACAAGAATTTGTTTTAAAAAATAAACAACTTTTTTAAATAATTTGAAGTGTGAGAATAAAATTGTACAAGGCTCTAATTAAATTTAAAGATTAAATTGGTTGCGTGTTGTTGAAAGGTTTAGTTATAGACATTTTGATGTATTGGCTTATATTTTTTTTACAAAATTAATGGACTCTGGCGATTTTAGTTATTTTCGGGTGATTAAAATAACCGTTTAATATCTTCTTTAAGTTGTGAACGATTTTCTCCAATTAACCCTCGAATAACCTAAACTACTGGACAGAAGACGCTATTGCTTTGTATACTTTTAAAGCATGGTAATGTAGAAGGTATGTCGACAGGCTATACTACCACTCGTAGCGAACTGATGCCACTTGTGAACGACTTTGTAAGACAGAGAAAGCACATTAAGGGATATTGTAGCGCCAATATAAGATAGAGAACTTGGAAGGTCCATTGACATACCTTCTATATCTATTACCGTGGTTTAAAGCTTGCAAGAGAGTCGATATCACTATTTGTTGTTTGTTTTCCTCTACCCATCACCAACTGGCTAGTTTACGTCTTAATTTACCCATTTTGACTTCCTAGTGACTTTAAATTTAAAAAAGTCTGTTTAAAACACATTGGTTTAAAAAATGTTAGCTCCTGAGAGGCGTGAATAATACATTTTATTAAAGATTCAAAAGCACAATGACTTAGAAACAATGACAAAGCACAAAAATTAGCTTAAATAAAGTCTTTGAACTCTTTTAAAAAGTTAATCGACGTAACGTTATTTATTTTAGAAAATTTCCAAATTGTTCATGTCTCGTTTACAAGTTTGTGTCGAATTTTTTTCAACTTATTATTGTTATTATGATAGGATTTTGCGGGATACGTTTGTTTTGTATGCACGCCGACACTAACAAGAGTAACAAGCTTTAAAACGTGCCACATTATAATTGCTTTTATGTAAGTGTAGCTTGAAGATGTGATTGAAATTATATTGAGATTTTGTCTGGGTAAAGTAAATTCGTCTTACATGTACTATCAAATAAGACCGTTAATTAAATTTGTTTGGTTATTGATTTGATGAATTATTTAAAACAATCGATACGACGTTTCAGCACAGGTAAGGCTTTATTATTATAAATTACCGACATAATACCGCATAGGGTTGATCGTTTGCAAATTGATGCAGCTCCTAAGTAAATATTCGACTAACTTAATAAAGTGAACTATAAATTAATAGTTGTTACGAGAGTAAACATGGTTTATGTGATTAATTGGATCTTGAAAGCTAAAAATTTATTTCCGAGACCCTCCGTCGGATCAATAAGTTCGTTAATTTGAAAATTCAGCTGGACACTGATTAACTTGGTGACCAAGTCACGGTGTTTTCACAACCATGGCCGTTTAATAATTTGCTTGAGCGTGGTCGTCTCGAGTAGAGGTTCTTTTAACCATCATCTATTAAGAAAAATTAGTGCATATTATTTTAAGAAAAATCTGCGCATATTTTTTAAAAATGTATAAAATCCATGCATATTTGAAAGAAATATGCATACTTAAAAAAAATCTGCGTAGTTCAAAAAACCTGTGCATATTTAAAAAAATTAGATGTGCATATTTATAAAATTCTGCATATTTTAAAAAAAGATTTTTTTTTAATCTGCAAATTTAAAAAAATGAAGAAAATATGGATATTTAAAAAAAAATAATTTTAAAATCTGCATATGATATTGACATATTTATAAAAATACATAGTTTTAAAAAAAAACCTGCATATTTGAAGGAAATATACATATTTAAAAAAAGTGCATGTTTTTAATAAAATCTGTGCATATGAGATGTTTTAAAAAATGCATAATTTCAAAAAAACCTACATATTTTTGCGTATTTAAAAATTACAATATAATCGTGCATATTTTAAATAAATTTTAAAAAATCGGCATATTATATGACGTTTAAAAACTGCATAATTTAAAAAAAATCTGTCTATTTGAAGGAAATATGCATATTTAAAAAAACAATTTGAACTACGCAAGCCTGTGCATATTTAAAGAAAATCTGACGTGTATACTTTAAAAAATTCTGCGTAAGTATTTGAAAAAAGGATTTTTAAACAATCTGAAATTTAAAAAAATTGAACAGAACATTCATATTGCAAAAAATTTGCATAGTGCAAAAAACCTGTGCTTATTTAAAAAAAATCTGATGTGCATACTTAAATAAATTCTGCATATTTTAAAAAAATCTGCATATTTGAAAGAACTATGAATATTTTTAAAAATGTGCATATTAAAAAAAAACATGCTTATTTTTAATAAAATCTGCATTTTGCAAAATGCATTTTTAATACAAAATGCATAATTTCAAAAACCCTGCATATTGAAAAAAAATGTGCGCATTTAGAAATTATAATAAAATCTGTGGATATTTTTTATAATTTTTTTTTAATTCTGCGTATTATATGACGTTTAAAAAATGCTTAATTTAAAAAAAATTACGCATATTTGAAGGAAATAAGCATATTTCAAAAAATATTTGCATAGTTCAGAAAACCTGTGCATACTTAAAAAATAATAATGTGCTTACTTAGAAAAAGTCTGGATATTTTAAAAAAGGATTTTTTTTAAATCTGCATACTATACAGACACATTTTTTAAAATGCATAATTTAAAAAAAACATGTTAATTTGATGGAAATATGCATATTAAAGAAAAGAATGCATATTTTTAATAAAATCAGTACGTATGGGATGTTTTAAAAAAATGCATAATTTCCAAAAAAACCTGCATATTTTTAAAAAATGTGCGTGTTTAAACATTATAATAAAATCTGTGGATATTTTAAATAATTTTAATAAAATTTGCGTATTAGGTATTATAGACGTTTAAAAAATGCATAATTTGAAAAAAAATACACAAAGTATTTGCATAGTTCAGAAAACCTGTGCATTCTTAGAGAAATAATAATGTGCTTACTTAGAAAAATTCTGCATATTTAAAAAAAAGATTTTTTAGAAATCTGCATATTTAAAAAAAAGATTTTTTTGAAATCTGCATATTATATTGAGATATTTTTTAAAATGCATAATTTTAAAAGAACCTGCTAATTTGATGGAAATATGCATATTAAAAAAAGAATGCATATTTTTAATAAAATCTACGTATGGGAGTTTTAAAAAAATGCATAATTTCAAAAAAACCTGCATATTTGAAGGAAAGATGCATATTTAAAAAAAGTGCATATTATATGAAGCTTAGTTCTGCTTAGTGCTTAAATCTGCATACTTAGTTCGAAAAACCTGTGCATATTTAAAAAAAATCAGCATATTAAAAATGGTTTTTTAAACATTTGCATATTTTCGTATCATATATTAAATTCTGCATATTATATTATGACATTTAAAATAAGACAATTTTAAAAGAATGTGCATATTTGAAGGAAAAATGCATATTTCAAAAAAATCTGCTGTGCATATTTCAAAAAAATATTTTAAAAAAAGCATATTTAAAAAATCTACATATTATAACATTTTAAAAAATGCATAATTTTAAAAAATCTGCATATTTGAAGGAAATATGTATGTTTCAAAAAATCTGCATATGTGTATAAACCTTCATATATTTTTAAAAAAATCTGCATATTTTTAACATATCGGCATATTTCAAAAAAAATCTGCATATTAATTGACATTTAAAAGAAAAGTTGTGTATAAAATTCCAACCTGTATTCATCGTAAGTCTTCTGCAACTTGAACAATTATTGTGTTAAACTGTAGTCTCGGTTTACAATTAAAAAGTGAACTTTTGAACTAAAAATTACATTTTAATTTAGTTTAAATTTCCTGACTTTCCCACTAAATAATTGAAAAGCGAAATGAAAATTTAAACCCTTAAATATTAATAAACTTAGAGTTATTTACGAACGAATCTTAAAGAGGAAGGGTAACTCGATTTTTTTACGAGAAGAAAATTTTGGCTCAACGTTTCCAACAAAACAGTTACTGTAGAAGACAGATATTAACTAATAATTTAGTTCTTAATTTGCGAGTTAGTAAAATTAATGTTTTAAAGCACGCCATGAATCTTAATACTGCTATGGGATATTTTATTCATTTATTATCCTCTCTCGAAAACTTTTCTAATACACACACAATAACAAACATTTGCTTTTAAAAGCGTATTATTTATTGATCGGCAGCGCGAATACACGTAATTCTCATATCCTATAACGTTTATTGCAATATTTCTGTTGTCAAGTCAAACGTAATTTGCATAACACGTGGCAATTTACGCGCTTGTTGTTTGTCTCTTGTCGGTCTTGTTTTATAAATTATGCGCTTTACTCTTTTTTTGTCTTACGTTTACAAAAAATGGTTAGATTTATTTGTTTTTACGAAACTTGATTTGACTAAAACTGGTTTTAAAATCAAATAAATTATTATGATTATAGTTAATTTCGTCTAACGTTTAACTAAATCAAATTTAAGACTAGTTTGGAAGCTAGGAGGTAGTTTAAATCTTAAAAAGTGGTATAACGGGTGCTTAATACAATTTTGGTTCCAAATGTCCGTGCTCGGGCGCCAATTTATAATGAAATTGGAGTATGCAAAAATATACTTTCGCCTAACGTTTACCTAAATCAAATTTAAGATTAGTTTAGAAGCTAGGAGGTAGTTTAAATCTTAAAAAGTGGTATTACGGGTGCTTAATACAATTTTGGTTCCAAATGTCCGTGCTCGGGCGCCAATTTATAATGAAATTGGAGTATGCAAAAATATACTTTCGCCTAACGTTTACCTAAATCAAATTTAAGATTAGTTTAGAAGCTAGGAGGTATAGTTTAAATCGTAAAAAGTTGTATAACGGGTGCTTAATACAATTTTGGTTCCAAATGTCCGTGCTCGGGCGCCAATTAATAATGAAATTTGAATATGCAAAAATATCAAATATCAATGTTCCTTTCTTTTGATTCACAGTGTATGTATTTTAACAGTGCTACATTGTAAGTAGCCCTACTACGTGAATTGTGCTCGGTGATCCGTATGATCTGACGATCGTCGGTTCAAATCAAACTCGCCATGTTCGTAGTTGGAAAATAGTTTTTTTGAAATTGTTCGTAAATAACTCAAAACTTACTTGAGGTATCCAAAAGTAGGTAACAAACTTTGACAGTTCCATTGTTTGTTATAGAACTAAAACGTACGCGAGAGCTAATCAAATTTGACGTCTTCGTCGACTAACTTTTCAATTGAAGTCACTTAAAATACATAATTTTGAAAGCTTCGTGTTAATTATATACCATTTATTTACTGTCGTATTTACATATATTATAAGTTGTTTATTTGTAGGCACGTTTTTGGTTGCGGCATTGATCTTCAATTAGGTAGCAATTACATATTCTTTGTCTTATTATAGTGTCTGATGATGATGATCTTTTAAAATGAAAACATGCAAACTTAACATGCATCTTATAAACCTGTAAGCACAACAGGTTATGTATCTTTCCTTGTTGATTACATTACTAACACCTCCTTATGTGTAGATTCCAAGAGTTACAATTAACGCCTAAACATAAATCACTTTGATGAAATTGCAGTAGTAATTTGCATGTTATTTTTCATCAACTCTTGCCTTTATTCGCTATCACAACCTTTATTCTACGGTGTGTGGCTTGATTGGAAGCCCAAGCCATTTGTTCTGTAATTTTTTACAGCCCACTGCTGGGTTATGGTCTTCTTCTCGCTAACAGACTTCATCTTGTCTCTAAAGTAAATACATTTGGGGGGGGCAAGAATTAAGGATCCCACGGTTGCTGAAGTCGAATTGGAGTTTTGTTGCAGTGGGATATTGAACCGAGCACTTTGTCGTCCGTGGATGAACGCTGTGAGCTACCCATACCCCTCCCGTCTCCATTATTGAACTTCTTAATCGAGTCGGTTCTTTAATTGATACGAGCGATTGTTTGCCCCCTGGCGGTTCAGAAAAAGTCAATAAAAGTTGACTTGTGTTTCCAATTTCAGAAATAAATTCTTGCGAGTTGCTTTTTTGGCTAATTGCCAGCAACAAATATTTTCGTAATTTCCATTTTGGAAAGTTGTGCATAAATATCATAGAGAAATATTTCGAAAGCAACGATGTGTGATATATTAATACTTGATACTTTTAGAACACACATAAAAGCGCACACATATTGTGTACCCTTTTGCTAACATTTCTATGGTTCAAAATTGCATTCAAACTTTGCTGAACAATCAAATTTGGTACTCGACGTTAAATATGTTGAACAAAACGAATATTATCCTATAAATATTTAACAGTTTCCTGCTTATTATACGTGCAGAGATTATGTCCAAGTTGAAACTCTTAACGGTAATGAATTTAAATTCCTTCTCGTTATTGAGGTTATAAAGGCCGTGCGATTGCATTTAATTTGAGTACACTCGAGCTTCAAGTTTATTATGAGAATTATACCTTGAAAGGTATTTTTCATTTTAGTTTATCGACTAATCATTAACGAGGTCTTGGACTCTATTTAGATTAGCTTAAGACGGTGGTTTAATTAATTTGATAAATCTTTTCTGTACTTCTAATAATGCTCATTTAGCGTTTAACGCTTTGCGCTACACAACTCACTCAATATTTGAAACTTGCTTGAGGAGGGAGGAGAATTTGAAATTATGTCCTTCAGTTTGTGCTAGAAAGAGGTTTTAGCACTCATTGGTCACAAAGTGAAAATTTAAACCCTTGATAAGTGAGCGTTGGAGGACTAGTTAAGTCGCCTTTCGAAGGTCTGTACATCGGCATGTTCCTATCCTAAGTGCGTGGTCGCGTCGATGCACTTGCCTCTAGAGCATTGTTTTATGGAGACTGGTTTTGAAGGCTAGCAGAACTAGCAACCCTCGCATATAAAATAGAACTTTATCTCCATTTTCTGTGCGGTGCTAAGGGCAATGCGAGGTGCGGTGCGCCAACTTGGTTGCAAACACAGACCCTTCAGGACGATACGTTACGTTACGGAAAACGTCGAACATTAGCACTAGAAATTGCGTTTCGTTTACGTTTAGTCGAGACTAACGATGGTTTTACCCATGGGCGCTGGAAAACTTTTTTACCGGCTTTTTTAACGCCTTTAAGTCGCCTTTTGAAGGTGCCCGTACATCGGCGTGTTCGTATCCTAAGTGCGTGGCCACGTCGACGCACTTAGGTCTTAGTTAGAATTTTATGTGAGGCCTTGAAGGCTAGCACCCTCGCATATAAAATAGCGCTTTATCTATTTTTTCGGTGCGGTGCTAAGGGCAATGCGAGGTGCGGTGAGTCAACTTGACCACACACAAAGACCGTTCAGGACGATACGTTACGTTATGAAAAACGTCGAACATAAGCAGTAGAAATTGCTTTTCGTTTACGTTTAGTCGAGACTAATGATGGTTTCACCCATGGACTCCGGGAAATTTTTTTTTACCATGGAAGGTATGCGCAATCCCATGAGCTAATCGGTGGAGGTGTAGCGCGACATCGCACCCTTTAACTTCGTTATCTTCACTTCAAATCCAGTTGTAAACTTTCATCTCTTGCAATTTACGAAGTGATAAATATTTTCATGTTGGTCAATTTAAGGGTTGTAATTTGTAAAGGGGGTTATCTATTGTATGTATAAGACCTTATTCAATTTTATTCCAGTTGTAAATTTTTTTATAATTTAGAGTGACCTCCTCGGAGATTATTTGTGACGCTTTTTAAGGGATTATAATAGGGATAAGGGTGTGTTTATTTGAGTGCTATTAATTTGATTTACAAAAGGTTACAATAAACGAATTTAATATGATCAACATGGGGTGCTTTTGCTTACCTTTCGAAAAGTCGAAAGTAGTCGATGTTTACCAATTTTAGGTTTGAATTTCAAACTTTGGCGGCAAAATAATAATTTTTCCTATTCCTTAAAATTGATAGTTACGTTCAGACCATTGAATAAAGAAATGCCTACCCCCTACTCTACCAGGAAAGGAAAGAGCCATTTAGCTAATAATATGGATCGCAATGGTTTTCTAAATATAACGATTTCCGGTCAATTTATCCAATAGAAATGGTTGCTTATACTCCCATTTTTAAGAAAAGATCATGACAGCCAATGATAATCTAAACTCGACGAAATGAATGAGTCATTCATAGTTTTCCAAAATGTCATTTCCGTCGCATTTTCTCTTATAGGCAACGGTTGCTAACCTTCCTTCCGGATCTTTGTATTCTAAGGTTCAGACTTTTTCTTCAAGTGCTTAATTTTTGAAATGTTTGCTTCGTTTGTTTATATTTTTATGATGAAAGAAGGGGTAGAGCGTTGGGCCCCAACTTTGGAGAAGCGCCGTTGTAGACGTTCAGGAAGTGGTAAAATAGTCGTTTGTATTTCTCAATGGCATAAACTTAAAAGGAACAAGAGTGATGTTAACAACGCGTCAAGGAACGACAGGAAACTTTTCGTAAAAAGTGTCAAACCTTTCTGATACAAGTGCACCTGCACTTGATCCAACCGATATGAATTTAAAATTATGTAACGAGGCGAAAAATTTATTTTTTTATTATTGATCGCTTTTTAGAGGTTTATTTATATTCAGCAAGTAGAACATTTAAATTTAAATCCTGACGCTTCTTACAAAAGCCACAACATTAGATCTACCAGTGACGCGAAGTTCGTGCTAAAACGAGAAACCTTTTTGAATATTACATTGACTTACTGCAACACTTCTGCATAAAAGCGGATAAATTAGCACCAACTTGATCGGAAAAAAATTCAGATGAAATTAATTCTATTAGTTTTATTCCAATTCCAATTTGTTGTTGATTGATTTGATCGGTTTAAAACCTCGGTGTGTGCAACTATTATATAAAGCTTTACGGAGATTGATTTGTATACATAAACACAATGCTTTGTGTTCGGTTGGTATTTAATGAATGTGTTTAACGTTTAACTAATGATAGTGTGCAACCAGCGCTCTTTTTTTTATTTGTTGAAGAATTTCTAATAGTTAAATAGGATAGATAAATATTAACAGGTTTTGAAATCAAAATTATAATAAATGATATTTTAGCTAATATAACAAAGGGATGTAGAGCAAAATTGTAAATAATGGCGAGTTCACACTTGTTTACCCGGGGGCGTTCATTTGACGTCCAACGTGGGGCTTTTTAGACTTAAACACTCGAGGAAACTCTTATCTTACTTTTGGGCTCATAATTGACACCCGATGTGGGGCTTTTAAGACTCTGACACCCCCCGAGATTACATGTGGATGAATTCGAAGGCCTTCCATTATCTTTTAAGTCTGCGAAAAACGCGAAAGTCGACGGAGACTGGAAGTAAAGCAGGACTACTCTTGGGACTGTCCGTAGGTTTAAATAATCTTCCATAAATTATTACAAATTAATGATATTTTAGGTAATGCAATAATGGGATGTAAAGCGTAATTTTAATGTAAATAATGGCGAGTTCGCACTTCTTTAACAGGGCGCTTATATTTAACACCGAACGTGGGGCTTTTTAGACTTAAACACTAGAAAATTCTTAGCTCACTTTTAGACTTATAATTGGCGCCCGATGTGGGACTTTTAAGACTTCAGCCGCCGACACCTCCCGAGACTACATGTGGATGAGTTCGTAGGCCGTTCCATTATCTTTTAAGTCTGCGAAAAATTTCTGGAGGCTGGAAGTGACGTCAGACTACCCTTAGGATTGTCTGTAGGTTTGAAGAGTTCCAAAAATTATAATAAATGATATTTTAGCTAATATAACAATGGGCTGTAAAGCGTAATTTTAATGGAATTAATGGCGAGTACACACTTCTTTAACAGGGCGCTTATATTTAACACCGAACGTGGGGCTTTTTAGACTTAAACACTAGAAAACTCTTAGCTAACTTTTAGACTTACAATTAGCGCCCGATGTGGGACTTTTAAGACTTCAGCCGCCGACACCCCCCGAGACTACATGTGGATAAGTTTGTAGGCCTTTCCATTATCTTTTAAGTCTGCGACAAATTTCTGGAGGCTGGAAGTAACGCCAGACTACCCTTGGGACTGTCTGTAGGTTTGAAGAGTTCCAAAAATTATAATAAATGATATTTTAGCTAATATAACAATGGGCTGTAAAGCGTAATTTTAATGGAATTAATGGCGAGTACACACTTCTTTAACAGGGCGCTTATATTTAACACCGAACGTGGGGCTTTTGAAACTTGAACACTCGACGAACTTCCTATCTCTCTTGTAGGCTTATAATTGGCGCCCGATGTGGGGCTTTTAAGACTTAGGCCTTCGATACCTCTCGAGACTACATGTGGGTGAGTTCGTACGCCTCCCATTACCTTTAAAGTCTGAGAAAAACAATCGACGGAGGTTGGAGGGGACGCTAGACTAAAGATCGCTTCCTCGGGACTGTCAATAGCTATATAGGAGGCTGGTGCAGGTGTAGGTATATCCCTTTGATGTAATGTCCATGGGGCGCGGCTTTAGAGGACGCGAACGTTAAGAACAACAATTAGTTGATAAATTATTATTATTTCGTTATTTTTAATATATACTTAAAGTTATGTCAGTAACATAAACACCAATAAGCGTCTATAGGTAGGTAAATATAATCGATTTTCATTTACCTTGGACTGAATCGTAACAGGTCTTGTTACATGATTTGTTGCGTGTCGTTTAAAAAATTAAGTGTAATGTTCAATTTGAGGCTTTGTAAATGATTTTGTTGTTTATATTTTTCCCTCGTTGTACGTTTAGGGATTAACTTAATTGGTGTGTTGGATATTTTACGTTCGGGTCATTCAAATCCCTTTAATCTCTATAGTGTCCTATTGAAGATCATTTCTATTACGTTAATCTCCGATTAAGAAAGGCAAAGGGACTGTGATAATATTGAAGTTCGTTAATTTTATTGGGCGTTACGAATAGTTTAAGTCATTTAGCCTAATCTATGAAAATCGATATTGAAATTTTGCAACAAAATTTGCTTTTTTGTGATTATTTATCTCTTGTAGATGTGTGTAGTAGGTATATTAGGGAATAATTTTTTCAACGGTCCTCATGTACAGTCAGCCACACAATTAATGACCACCCTGACTATACGTTTAACACGAATTGTGGATGTAACCATCATAATACCCCATACTTAAATTGAGGGGTAACTTTATTTTTCCAACAAGTAGTAAATCAACAACCTACCCTTCTGTCCTTTTGTCGTTGTTGGCTACTAACCATCCTGGCGTATAGCCAGGTTGGCCAATAATTGTGAGGCTGACTGTATGTAGGTTGTAGGTGCTAAAGTGTCGGCTCTTCATCAGCTTTTGTTTCAAGTAAAAAATTAATGAAAATCTCATATGCGGAATTTATCGTTCGGAAGGCAATAGTAAAACACAGCTTAAGCTAGGTCTGTCTGTATGTGCCTATCTATCTATCGCTCTGTCTATCTATCTATCTGCCTGCTTGCCTCTCCGTCTCTGTTCCTCTGGCTGTCTGCATATCCGCCTCTCGGGTGGCTGTCTGCCTTTTCGTCTCTCTGTGCGGTTCTAAATGTTGGACTAAATACTGGTAGTAATTTACTATACCCACCAGCTCTTCTTAAGAGGCTACGTCACTCCTGTTAAAATGCATCAAAACACTACTCACGGCATAGCTAATTGTGGCGTTATAAAGCGATTTTTCATGAAAAGGAAAAGTTATATACAATAAGGGATAATAGTCAAAGGTTCAAAGACTATAATAATCAAAATTGGTGTGTTAATTAATTAGCATTGTACAATCTAAAACTCAATAATTTGGGTTATTTTAAACATTTTTTTTCTCTTTATAAAAAGATGATTGAACAATGCCACTTAGTCTATAAACCTCTATTAGGGGATTATGCTAGTACCTATAATTTTTTGAAGTAATTTTTTTTATCCGTTTAGGCAGAATCAGCTATTTTCGAAACAAATATTTTAATTTATTTACGACTACATAGATGGCGCATATGGCGCATATATATGTGAAAACAAATAATTTTGTTTCCACAAACTAGTTCTTAGAAACCAACTCCGCCTCTTCGCTAACCTTCTCCTTAGTCTGCTGTTGAATGAAAAACGATAGCATTTTGTGTTATCTTTGTTATTGTTATTTTTTAAAATAATTTAAACTAAACACTCCGGAATTAAAACTATTATTTTTAATTGTAGATGGAGATTAAATAAAAAATGTACTACTTTTACCAGGATTGTGAATTTTTGAAGTTTATTTTACATTATTTACACATATTTTACGTATATTGTACGAGTACATTAGGGTACTTCTTATTTGGCCTACTTGCGAATTTTAATTCTTACTCAATCAACTCCAAATAATTCAAAAAAAAATATCCACATCATAAAAAAACATTATTTTTGATATCGGCCATTACCAACGGGGTCGAAGTTTCTTATGTAAAATACACAAGGTTTTTGGATATTGCGGTATAAAATGTTTTTCTTCGATCAATTCGTGGTCTAAAAATCTGAAACTTGGTAGATAACAACATGTTGATGAACAAACAAACCTATAACTGTAATATTTTACCCTAAAAATATGTATGGGTCATTCCATTTCATCAGAAACTTTTCATTGACAAATTAATAATACCTGAAAAGCTAGAAATACCCGAATAACACGGAATAACATTGACAAACGTCTACAGTGGTTTCCTGGGCCCAAATTAGGTCAAAATTTAAACAATGGCTTTATCTCCAAAAATATTGTAAATATTTTAATGATTTTTATACAGTATTAGGCTTATTTTATAAAAGTCATCATATGGTAGAAATTTCATGAAAATCGCACCACTAGAACTATCTCTTCAGGGGGTGGCCCTAACTTTAAACCCCTAAAATGCAAGTTATTTCTACAAATTTTATAAATTTTGAAATTAAATTTCTGGCGCTATTTAGCTTCAAAAATTAATTTTTAGTTGATTTAATAGTGCACTGGAATTAGACTGAAAAACTGAAATGCGTTAAACTTTACAGTCTGAACCGATTTTTCTGAAACCTCTTGCATTATCTTCTACGAGGTGTCTAGATCAAAGTTTAAAATTTTGTGTTTTACGCGGAGGAAAACCAAAAGCATTATGTGGCTAGGGGTGGCATTATAAAGCGCGGCCAGCTTCTAAAATGGTTATTCATTTTTCAACATTTTACAATGTGGCTGGTGTTTCGGAGTTTCGGCCCACTGGAGAACTAACCATTTTAATGGTTATCACTAATTTTTGGAACTTTTACAATAATTGCAATTGCTATCTATACAGGGTGTCTCACTTGAGCTGTCTCACCATGGGTAACTCGCTTATTTGAAGAGATATAAAGGGGGTTAAATGGGGACAAAGTTGCTAAATATAGTTACTAACAATAATCTGCTACGAAAATTAGCCTACTTTTCTTATCTTCGCAATTACTTAAAAAAAACTGAAATTTGTGAATTTCGTTTTTGGTCTATAACTTTCTTATTTTTTTAAATATTAAAAATCTAAAAACACATTCTTAAAACAACTTATTATGATGCACATTAATCCATAGATAAATATTTTGTATAACGTTTCGATTTTTCGTAACCATCATCAACTTTATTTTTTCTTATGGACGCCATATTTGGTTTTTACACCAAAAGATAGACAAAAAATTACTGAATCCAACCATATAAAATACTTTATACTGTAGATTATTTAAAAATGGCCGAAATTACGATATTATTAATTTGGAATGCATTTTGTACATTATCCAAGTTGGCTTTGGAAAATAATTATTTTTGTAAAATCAAATGATTTATCCCATTGAAGAAATATTAAATAAAAATATAATATTGTTATCTATTTCTCTCAAAAAAGTATCACTACTGAGTTGAGGTTATTATTTTTTTTGTTTCCGAAACCAAGTCTATGGTTATTCTTATTATTCTTCTAAATTCGATTAGTAAACGTTTGATCTGCTAAATTTAAATTTTCAGATAACAATATTATATTTTTATTTAATATTTCTTCAATGGGATAAATCATTTGATTTTACAAAAATAATTATTTTCCAAAGCCTACTTGGATAATGTACAAAATGCATTCCAAATTAATAATATCGTAATTTCGACCATTTTTAAATAATCTAAAGTATAAAGTATTTTATATGGTTGGATTCAGTAATTTTTTGCCTATCTTTTGGTGTAAAAACCAAATATGGCATCCATAAGAAAATACAAAGTTGATGATGGTTTCAAAAAACCGAAACGTTATACAAAATATTTATCTATGGATTAATATGCATCATAAAAAGTTGTTTCAAGAATGTGCTTTCAGATTTTTAATATTTCGAAAAATAAGAAAGTTATAGACCAAAAACTAAATTGGCAAATTTCAGTTTTTTTTAAATAATTGCGAAGATAAGAAAAGTAGGCTAATTTTCGTAGCAGATTATTGTTAGTAACTATTAGCAACTTTATCCCCATTTAACCCCCTTTATATCTCTTCAAATAAGCGAGTTACCCATGGTGAGACAGCTCAAGTGAGACACCCTGTATACCTAATTGTCTTCTACAACAATAAATTGCAAGTGAAAAATCAAATCAAAGACCTCCCTTTGAAATTTCTGCACCCCGCAAAGTTGTCTTACATTTTTGAATTCCTAGAACAATAATTCCGTATACGATACGGAAGTTTACTCGTTTTTAAATAATTCTTTTAAATTTTATTAAATAAAGTATCGGTTACATCAGATATCGTATGAAAACAAACGGGGATATAAATACAAACAAACCTAATTATAAAAATTTTTAGATAGATAGAATAAGTGGTGGGAGACTCGTAGTAGAGCACGTTGCAAAATAAGTCCAGCCTCCAAACTATATGCCCGTCTGCCTCCACTTCACCTGAAAAATCAACTTGTCGCCTGACGTCGAGTCTTAAGGAGCTCTAAAATGGATTACATCACCTTTTGAGTCTTTCGACAATAATTAAAAAGAGCACATCAAGTATTTAAATAGCAGATTGTGGGAGTATGTGAATAGGTCACGATAATAACAATAAACCTTCCGAAGGTTAAATTAAATTTCTCGTAAATTACGAAAAAAATGTTCATAAATATACATATTACACGGTGCTTTGCCGTTTAGTCATGTAACAAGTATAAATTCAATCACTATACCATTGACGTAATACGTAAACTACATAGAAAAACCCGATAAATAATTAAAGATGCGCTCAATTTCCTAATTCAAATCTCGATAACTTCCTTATAAATCGAAATCTTTCTCTTTTGACTATAACACGAGGATTAATACTTTATAGCAACAACAAACAGCTTTAGCTACTTATAAAATGAATCTAATTTAATGGCAATCAAAGCAAAAACCTGACAAGCCTAACTTTAAATTATTACCTTATACCTGAATCTCGGGGTCTTTGCTTGGATTGAAATCCTTTATAAAATTCTGGCACGTGCCTCGACTTTTCCCAGCGGTTCTAAAACGTACCTTTGTAAATTTTTATTTCGTTGCTAATTTTTTTTATTTGCTCAATTAATTTAAAAAAAAAAGGTTTAAACCGCAAATAATTTACAAAAAAAACAAGTGTTCGGCGAGCGAATTAAATTGTGTTTAGTGGGAGCCTCTTTTATGTGGTTTTTGGTTGTTGATACCACCACCTGTCGCTTTGATTACAATTGTTGTTGTCCACTTACCTGTATAATTTAATAAATCAATCTATAATGGAAGGCGTCAATTTTAAACTCATTTTCGTCAACTTTTTGCAAAAAACTTTTAATTTGTGATCAGAAACGTTTGTATTCCTCCTAAAAAGTGGAGGATAAAGCGAAAATATACAGAGGGTGTTTGATTTGAAAAATTGAGAAAACAAATGACATTTCAACATCCTTTATATTTTTGCAAATTTAGTATCTACTTTTATTCAGTAATCCAAATCTGTAAAAATGTATAGGGTGTTCTACATGATGTTTTTTTAAGTGGTACTGACATTGGGACCTTGGAAACGGTAAGAGTTATTGAGGTTGGTTAAATTAGGTTGGTTAAAAATTGATTATTTTGATGACCTTTACGAATTCGTTTAGAAAATTTCAAAATTCAAAATGGTTTCCGAGATAATCCAGAAAGAAAAACTAAAAATTTGTAATTTTGTTTTTGACTGTAGTTTCAAAATGGCTTACTTTAGAGAAAAAATTTTAAGGAAAAATTTTCAGGAGATCAAACAGCTATCAAACGATACCAAACTCGACTTTTTATCACATCGACGCTAGGCGTCGCGACGTTCAACTTTTCATTTTCCTATGGAAGACTTCAATTTTTTGCAAAAATTGATCAATAGGCGTGTTCTAAATTCGGATACCAAACGAGAACTTTTTATCTTGTACTTCTCTTAATTTACACAACTTTTCAGGTTATGTTAGTTACGTTAAGTAACGTTACTTTATGTTATTTTTTACGATGAAAAATAGCGACTAAAACTTAATTTTTAAAGTTCTTGCAACTTCCAACCTGAGACTTTACTTCATTGCAATTCTAAAGTTCATAAGAGGAACTTTGGGTTCAAATATTGATCTCTGTCATAGATGACTGGCATTACCACTATCTCTCAGATAGTACGCCTACGGATTTTGCACCCCTCTCGTTGCACATAAGCAACCCTCAGATGTCGTTGTTGGAATTTGGAGCCTGAGACTCTACCACATTGCAATTCTAAGGTTTATAAGAGGAACTTCCGGTTCAACATGTACAGAATAAGTGCCCCTCCCACACACCAGCCAGAATTCTGGAGCTTATCCTATACAAGTGCAGCTCTGGTATGTAAGGTCAGGAGGACACTGCTTGGGGGTTGTACGATAGCTTAGCAAAAATAACGGAAAAAACCCTTCTCTAATATAAATTTTATCGATAAATATTTGTGACGCACATGCAAGTCAAAAGTTGAATGCATTAACGTCAACTGAAAAAGCCATGACGCGTTAACGTGGACGTTCAATGCATTTTTCCAATTTTTTATTTTAAAATTCAATTTCGAAAAATAAAGAGAATAATTAAATTTCGAAAACGAATAAGATTTTAAAGCGCATATACGAGTCCTAGTTAATTTTCCACATTATGAAGTTTACAATAGAGAGATGAAAACACACAGAGTGCGCGAGCAGTAAATTATGTTAACTCAATTAAACTGATGGAACATGATACATATTCATTCCATTGTTAACATTTAATAAACGAGTTAGTTATTAATTGCCGTCGTCTACTAACTCGGCATGTAAAATAAAAATTAAATAACTCGATTTAACAAATTTTTTCCGTTACGATCAACTCCCAAACGTGATGTACACTTCAAACACATCGAATTCAATATTAAAGTGACAATATCTCAAGAACGGTTTGTACATACATCCCAACTTTCACGAAAATATCAAATATCTTAAAATATACAAGGTGTCATAATAAAAATATGTAACTTGTGTATGTCATTGTTTCTAAAACACCCTGTATATTTCAAAAATATTTTTAAAAATGCATTTAATAGCTAAAAAGAAATGTGCGAATTTTCACTTCAATATGTCGTGTAATAGACGAGCAGATTGTCAGTCGAGGCATTATTGGGCCACCCTGTATAGTAAATACCGTAGGAGCTCTAATGTTTTCTTTTGTAAGGTTCAACAAACGTTTTTATTACTTAAAAAAACAAAAGCTCAATTTATCGTACACAATCAATTACTACCGAATGTTAACAAATAATAGACTTAAATCCATTGTTTATCATTTTCTCACGAACATTAACTTGCTGTGTTCCTTTCCATGTCAAAATTTTCAACAAATTAACTAAAACTTCCTACGCGCCGTTATAATAAACTTTCGTAAAATTAATCAACTTGCTTTATTATAATGTCGACTAAACATACATCTCGTGTACATCAAATTCTTTAAACTCGTGAGTGTGTGGTAGCGTCGTGAAATTCGTACATGTGAGCAAACTGATCGCTTATGAGCGTTTCGGTTTGTTTGATTTATGGGCTAACCGCTAGAGAGAGCTCGAGCTATAATTACATAGTTTGCCTATATAATAAACCAAATAATAACACAAGTCACGTTTTAGAGCGTGAGTTGTGCCCTCAGAAGGGGGATAGTAAATACATTGAATGGGTAACCATTCAAGTGCGAGTCTCTTGAACTAGGATTTCGCTGAAAAGCGTAAATACAGGGCGATTCTTGATGGATGTGCCACTAGAATTATATGGAGTTCTGTAAGAGATATGACAGTCCTCAACAAAACTTTCTTGTCTCGAAACGAGCTACATCATAAGAATATTTTTTCAGGAGATTAAAAAATCTATCAAACGATACCAAACTCGACTTTTTATCACATCGACGAAGTTCCTCTTATGATCCTTAGAATTATAGCATCGTGGTAAAGTCTCAAGTTGCAACAACAACATTTGAGCGTTGCTGATGTGTGATGACAGGGATGCAAAATCCATAGGCGCACTATCTGAGAGATAGTTGTAATGCCAGTCATCTATGTCAGAGGAAATTTTCAGTAGCAGCATATCGCGACAATTGTTCGTACTCGGCTAGTTAAACTCTCAGCATGCTATGCGGTTGAAATAGTCGTCAGCCAATAGTAAAGCATCTTTACCCTGATCACGCACTTTTATTGCTCCGTTTCTTGATGAATTCGAGAATAGTAAGAAAATCGTTTCTAAAACAACAACTAATTTCGCATCTCAATTGAAACAGCCCCGTAATTGTCTAACGCTTGTGAACCCGCCTTAAAATCGAGTCATTTCTAACTATCTGATACCGTAGCATAGCCTTTTACCGAATTGCTCCGATTCGCTGTTGTAACAACGTGGTTAAAAAAACCATTACAAATTTAAATTGCAAACTACCGTTTTCAGCTTCACACAATTAAGTGATCATCGGAAAGGTCTCTTTAGGGAGTGTGATGCAAGAAACGACTCGACTTGGATAAAATAAACTGAATTATTTATGAAAAATGATCAAGTTTGGAAAAAGTAGCTTTAGATGTATCTAGTAATTTTTTTAAACGCGTATTAATAAATAATAAAAAAACTTTTTTAACCGGGCTGAATATAATTTATTATTTTCGTGTTGTAATATATTTTTTTAAAGTTAAAAGGACAGATGTGAATTAAAACGAATAATGGTATTAGCTATCCTTTTAATAATATGTTTGGTTATGGGTATATCGACACAAATGTACCATGATTAGGGACTACCTGTGGGCTGTAGTAGCACGAGGTCTATATTTTTTGTTGCACCTGCCCTCCATGTCTTTGTATCCAACAGTTGCTTTTAAATAATCATTTCGATTATCTAATACCATCTGTCAATTTTCGTTAATCTTCTCCTCTACAATACGTCTTTTTTTCTCGTATTATTATTTGTAGTTTTCCATAATGATCCGTTATAAATTTTGTTTTATTATATTGACTTATTAGTAGGCTTTAAAAGTACAAACTATAGGGTGTTTTATTAGAGATGTGATTAAGATCTTTCTATGTAGCAATTACTAGATTTCGGCTGATATATCTTTGTTGATCTAATACCGGATACTTTTTCGCTTACTAATTGGGCTCCTAACACCTGATAGGTAATTTATGATGATGGTGTTGTTTTTTTTGTAGCCTTTTGGTGGGTTCGTGTACGGTTTTGAATAATAAGTAGTTTCCAAGTGCATATTATATTACCAACTAGTAGTCAGTTCGGTTTTGTATCTAAGAGTATTGAATACATTTTTTTTATATTCGCTCTTTTATCACTTTATATCCACAGATCTACACATGTTCTTTATGCCTGGTCTCGAATTCGAAAAAATTTGAAATCCAATAATTTTTGTAGCATAGGTGCTACTTCAAACCTTTTTGGGAAGAAATCGAAGAATTTGTTTAAATACAAGATGTCGCGAATTGCTATCAGTGTCCACCAGAGTTTTAATTGGAGCTCAGAGCTCACTATTTTTATATCTATAAGCTTATCTGTGTCTATGGCTGTTTATTCATCTATATGTTGTGTCTGTGTATATTTGTTTAAGGCTGAGGCTTATCTATGTGCCTGTTCATTAGACTATTTTTTATCTAGAAACACACCTGACTCATGGCCTATTATCCATCTTTATGGCGCGTCTTTGTATATCTGTTTAAGCCTGGGCTTATCTATATGCCTGTTCATTTGACTATTTTAGTATCTATAAGCTTATCTGTGTCTATTGCTGATTATGCATCATTATGTGGTGTCCGTTTATATCTGTTTAAGGCTGTAGAAGTAGATTATCTATATGCCCGTTCATTTAACTATTTTTTTAATCTATAGGCATTATCTGTGTCTATGACTGATTATTCATCTTCATGTCGTGTCTGTGTATATTTGTTTAAGGCTGAGGCTTATCTATGTGCCTGTTCATTAGACTATTTTTTATCTAGAAACACACCTGACTCATGGCCTATTATCCATCTTTATGGCACGTCTTTGTATATCTGTTTAAGTCTGGGCTTATCTATATGCATGTTCATTTGACTATTTTAGTATCTATAAGCTTATATGTGTCTATGGCTGATTATGCATCTTTATGTCGTGTCTGTTTAACGCTGTAGATTATCTATATGCCTGTTTATTTAACTATATTTTTAATCTATAGGCATTATGTGTGTCTATGGCTGTTTATTGATCTTATGCCGTGTCTGTGTATATTTGTTTAAGGCTGAGGCTTATCTATGTGCCTGTTCATTAGACTATTTTTTATCTAGAAACACACCTGACTCATGGCCTATTATCCATCTTTATGGCACGTCTTTGTATATCTGTTTAAGCCTGGGCTTATCTATATGCATGTTCATTTGACTATTTTAGTATCTATAAGCTTATATGTGTCTATGGCTGATTATGCATCTTTATGTCGTGTCTGTTTAATGCTGTAGATTATCTATATGCCTGTTTATTTAACTATTTCTTTAATCTATAGGCATTATGTGTGTCTATGGCTGTTTATTCATATTTATGTCGTGTCTGAGTATTATTGTTTAAGGCTGAGGCTGATCTATGTGCCTGTTCATTAGACTATTTTTTATCTAGAAACATCTGTGTCATCGCTGATTATCCCTCTTTATGGCGCGTCTTTGTATATCTGTTTAAGCCTGGGCTTATCTATATGCCTGTTCATTTGACTATTGATTGATCTTGATGTCGTGTCTGTTTATCGCTGTAGATTATCTATATTCCTGTTTATTTAACTATTTTTTATCTATAAGCAATTCTGTGTTTTCTATGGCCAATCTATTGCTTTGACTATTCTCTTATCTATAAGTTTATTTGTCTCCCAGGCTAATATTCGTCTTTATGCCGCTTCTGTCTATCCATATTTATAGCTGTTGTTATTCTTATATCTATCTGAGTGTCGTCGTCTGAATTGCTGCAATATTAAGTATGAAATTTAAGTTGTAGACGAATTGAGAGCAAAATAAATAAAATTAGAGTCGAAATAAATTAAATTTGCAACATAAATTATGATTGCTTCACTGTAAGTTACGAAAGTTTGATAAATATCCAACTTTATTTATTATTTATTAAACGTTGTTGCACTGGCATTCACCGGGTGGAAAATGCCGTAAATATTTTGTAAATTTCTCGATGCCATTCATATAACAATATAAACGGTACGTTTTAGATCAAAGTTATCGTTTCACGTTTCAGTAGCGAGTTAAAAGCTTTTATTCTACTCTGTTTTCTATGGTGAATGAAACCATCATCATATAATTACTGTTGTTATCTGACAGGTAGCATTTATCATACATTCCTACGTATAAAACGCAATTCTTGGCTAGTTTTTATCTTTTATCACCGTAATGAGGATGAGGATCTAACATCTAATTTATTATTAATTTTATATCCTTCAATATTGTTACTATTTTACAAGCTCCATTTTTCAACGCTAGACCACCCATTTATTTATTTATTTATTTATTAATTCCTCCATTTGATTGATTTGTAATTTGTTGTTTTTCATAATATTCCAAACTGAGCGCTTCTACGATCAACGTGGATCACGACCAAATAATTCTAATAAACCCAACAATTACATATAACAGTAAACAAAATTAAAGCTAGACCACCCACAAGATAATTTTAAGGCATTAGCGAAATAGAAAAAAAAGGATTTCTTTATAATTATGATGTGTAAACAAATTAAAATCAAGTTTGTGTATAAATTGATTATTTTTAGAAGAAAAAAAGTTGATAAAGTCGTAATACAAAATCAATATTGAATCGCTAAAAGAGTATCAAATCGTAGCATAACAAATTGAGGTTTATGTAAAGCTTCCAACTTACAGCTATTCTGTTATCGAATACAGATTTTAACCGGTTCCTCTAACTGTTGAGTGTCGATAACTATAGCTAGAAAGCTACAAATTGACTCTTTGTAAACTTTGAATCTACAGGTGTGATATTGGAAGGAGGGAAAAGTGTGTTTTATGTTGTTTTAGTTAATAAATTTTATAACAGTCGCCGTTAAAAATTTAATCAGTTTTATGTTACTTTTATTTAGTTAAATGGGCATAATCGGATGGTATAGCGAGGGTGGCCGCGTGCGAGCGTTTTACTCTCATTCTAAAGCTGCTTCCTCACTTTGTCGATCGGTTAAGCCGGTATGGAAGCCGAGCTAATGGAAATATGAGATTTGAATATGGGTCTCTGCAGAGAGCCCGTTTAAATGGGGATTATCGAATGGTATAGCGAAGGTGGTCGCGTCCGAGCGTTTTACTCGCATTCTAAAGCTGCGTCCTCATTTTGTCGGTCGGTTAAGCGGCTCGGGAAAGCCGAGCTAATTGCAACCTCTCGTTGGAATGTGGGTTTCTGCAGCGAGCTGGTTTAAATTGGGATAATAGAAAGGTATAACGAAGGTAGTCGCGTGCGAGCTTTTTACTCTCATTCTAAAACTGCGTCCTCACTATGTCGGTCGGTTAAACGGCTTGGCGAAGCCGAGCTAATTGGAATATGTCGTTAGAATATGGGTCTCTGCTGCGAGCCCGTTTAAATGGGAATGATCGGATGGTATAGCAAAGGTGATCGCGTGCGAGCGTTTCACTCTCTTTCTAAAACTGCGCCCTCACTATGCCAATTGATCGGTAAAGTGGCTCGGCGAAGCCGAGCTTATGGAAGTATGTCATTGGAATATGGGTCTCTGCAGCGATCACGTTTAAATAGAAAATTTCGGATTGTATAAAGAGGGTGGTCGCATGCGAGCGTTTTACTCGCATTCTAAAGCTGCGTCCTGACTATGTCAATCGTTAAAGCGGCTAATGGAAATATATTGTTGGATTACCAACAGGTCCTTGCATCGAGTCCGTTTTAAATACACTTTGTCTTCTTTAAATGAAGCAGCCGCGTGGACGCGCGTGGATGTGTCATGTGGCTAAATGCACAAGTAATGTGCTGTCATTGGAGACATCTATCGGTTTCGGTAATGCCGAAAGGCATGGTGGGTCGTGGTGAGCCACAGCACAGTACTACACGGAGCTGAAGATCTCGGGTTCGAATCCCGGATCCACCTCAAAAGCTTACAGTTTTTCGAACCCAGGGTGCACTCGACATGAAGTACGCAAGTGCATAACCTATAAAAAAACACTTTAGAAAAGGCTGTTATTATTATTACATCCACAACCTGCTCTTTTCGGTCGATAGTTTACCGTGGAAATATTCAAAACTTGAATATTTTTCTAAATCCTTTAAGTTTAAGTTGTAGTCTTTTAATTAGTTAGTTAAGTTAATTAATATTTGAAAACTTGTTACTTATACATTGTACTAATTGGAGAATTTTATTTTTCAGGTATGTACATCCAAAAGCTAGACGATGATCCTATTTTAATTGGCTGTAGTTCTGGTGAGATTTTAATTAATTATTTACGTACAAAATACAAACTTCTATAAAAGGACGCGATTTCTGCGACTGCTTATATATTTTTCTTTTAAAAAAATAGCTTTTTTATTTAAAATATGAAAAAAAATAGTAAAATTCAAAATGGCGGATTCAATATGGCGTCGTTCGTACGGTTAATATAATTGTAGAAATTTCAGTGTGTATCTACGTACTGACAGATTTTGTGTTGCACATTGCGTATAAGAATAGTTCAGAGCCTACTGAATGTTATCATTATCAATTAGAAAATTCAAAATGGCGGATTCAATATGGCGACGTCCGTAGGGTTATGTATAATTGTAGAAATCTCACTGTTGTGTGTATCTATATACCGACAGATTTTGTGTTGCACATTGCGTATAAGAATAGGTCAGGACCTACTGGATGTTATCATTATCAATTAAAGAATTCAAAATGGCGGCAATGACCGCTATTTTAACGCCTGAACGGAGAGGAATATGCGCTCTTTTACACTAAAATGAGCATATCGCTAAAGATGTTATCAACCATTTGTTGATTTGTTGATTACGTATAAAAGTAAAAATTAAATAATATAAATTCAAAATGGCGGATCCAATATGGCTGAACTTTTCTAGCTAACTGGAATGAAAATTCGAAATCTTTATTCTGAGCAAATCTTTGATTTTCATAAACTTAAATGAAATCGATGAAATACCTAATAAATTTTGAATATTCACGTGACTGTTATTGTAATTATACAGAGTGTTTTTGAGGAAAAGTAGCTGCCCTCTCAGTATCTTTTAAAAAAAATTTTTTTTCTAATATCGTCAAGACATCAATCAACAAAACAAAGGTGACACTTGTGTCTAAAAGGCAGGTTCTGAGTATTTTATCTATCGCAAATCTTCTATATTATGAAAAGAGAAAATTATTTAAATAATTTAACTCTTTACGAAGTATTAGACGTGTAACAAATGTCTTTTAATGTACATTATAATAATACATAAGTTGAATAAGCTTGTAAGCACGCCGCTTAAACCTAACTGAATTTATAAATAAGTATAAATGTCAACAACTATGTTGTAGGTGTCGGGACAAACGATGTAAATATGTGGCATAATTAGCGAGATCCATTTGTTCATTGAATTTTATCAAAATCGTAACGTCGGTCGTGTTATGCTGCCCCATAAAAAAGAGGGAAATAAAAAATTTTTCTATTATTTTTTATGGAAATTTAAAATTTCGGCGTAAATTGGAGATTTATTTTTTTATTACTTTTCAAAGGACTTCTAACAAATATAAGGCTCTTTTATGTTTGATTAAATTTTTAGACTAATATACGTGTTAGGGTAAGATACAAAGGCGAATCGTTCTTGGGGCTATGAAACTTAATAGCATTTAGTATCTACATTTCACGAGGAATCCAAACGTGAAAAAATATACAGCGTGATGTTCCGTTTGAAAAAGAAAGATCGATACTCGTGCTCGGGCGCCAATTTATAGTATAATCGGAATACGCAAAAATCTACAGTGTGTTGTATTAAAAATACGCAAGTTTGCGTTGAATTTTTTTGTGAATCACCCTGTATGTTTTTAAATAGTATTACTACGCCAAAATTACTTGCGCTATTATTTAATAGATGACGAGCAATCGTTTGCCTACCTAGTATGCACCCATCAGTCTGTGTTAAGTTTAGGGAGGGTTTTGCTTTAGTAACAATTGTTGCCTCCTATGAGTATTATTGAGTACTACTTTATTCCCTACTAATGTAAGAAGAAGCAAATAGGTACAAATAAACTTTGCTGAAACTTTTCTCAAAAATAGAAAATCTTGACCATAACCGAAACCGCGTCTAGAAAGTTTCTTAAACCTTTTATTCTATAAAAGTTTTCAACATTTTTAACAACACAACCAACAGACAACTTGTTCGTTATAAAACCTTTAAAGTTTAATTTAATAAGAATAATTTTATAAAGTAGAAAATTTCAATGAGTAAGTGAATTATCGTCAAAAGACTTGACTTATCAAGTTGTACCTTATCGAATTTTCTTTTCGAGACATTTCCAAATTTTACATTCTTTAATTAACATTGTGAGATTGTAAGTATCTATGTGTTTGAACTAATGCTCAAACTTGCAAAAACTTCCCTGATGTCGAGTTTCTTTCGAAACTTTGTGCCAAATGAAACATCTCTGCTTTTACTAATAGAACTCGAACGCATATCTTTCAACAGATTTTAATTGTAGATGATAGATTAACCAATTGGGTATGTTTCGACCTTGTAAATGAATCACCCTGTATATATAAAAATATATCTACGATGTAGGCCATTTCGAGGTAATAAAGTCTTGTTCAGGTCGTTTTTTCATATCTCGTACTTATAATTGTAATGGTCCATCTATCTAGATCCACCCTGTACAACTGAACAGGGTGTCTCAATTTTCTTTATATGCTTATCGAAGTAGGTCCATTTTAGTACGACTAAAGCGTTATTATTTATTAATAAAGTCATGTTAAGGTCGTTTTTTCATATCTCGTACTTATAATTGTAATGGTCCATCTATCTAGACTGACCATATACAATTGTACAGGGTGTCTCAATATTTTCTTATATGCTTATCGATTTAGGTCCATTTTAGTACGATTAAAGCGTTATTAGTTATTAATAAAGTCTTGTTAAGGTTAAGGTCGTTACTTATTATTGTAATGGTCCATCTGTACAATTGTACAGGGTGTCTCAATTTTTTTATATGCTTATTGATGTAGGTCCATTTTAGTGCGACTAAAGCGTTATTATTTATGTATTGGAGATCAACAAAGATAAGTTTAGTGAAAGCACACAATAAAAACGCGTCAAAATTAAAAGAAAATATCTGACTTCATCAGCGCACGCAATTTTGAGGCTGGTGGTGATTAATGACTAAGTGACAGTTTAATTGTACCTTCTACAATAATCCAATAATATTACTAAATTTTTGATACGTAAATTAAGTGCTTGTATAAGTATAGTAGGCACATTTACCTACTGGGGAAATTCAAAAATAATTATCCAATTACCTGTGCCCGACACAAGATAATGAGATTCGGTACTGAGTAATTGATTATTTATTCATGAGAAACGAGGGTACGAATTAAGTGTCTTAAAAAGAATTTATTTTTATTTTTTAAATTAAACATTGACAAAATTATTATAATAATTATGTTTCATTATCAGATTTGAGCTCCGTTACATCGCTAATTTTTATTGATTTAAAGCAGGCTGAGCTTGAGATATTGGCTTACATAGCTATCTTTTGGTCTATTCAGATAACAGTCTGTACCCGTCTACCTATTTACATTTATCCCCCCCCCCTCTTGGCCCTAATTGTATGCATATTCTATCGAATTATTAAATTTAAAATGGCGGCCTATATAACAAATGTCGCTTTTTATGGTTCATCCCTTATAACTTGGCGATTAGTTATTATGAAAATCTCAAAACGGTATTATACAGATTGAATAGTTGAGCATATAGGAAATATATTGAGTGGAAGTAGCAAAGAAATATTTTTAAATGATTACGAGAGAGAAAGAGTTATTTTTAGATAGAAAATAGGTGTGCATTAATTCATAATCTAAATATTTTCGTTTAAATCAAGAACCATTTTTAAAATCTTCGCTTTAAAACACCAATAATAAATTGTAAGAGTAAATACCTATCAGTTATCAAAAATTACAGGTGTGTAATTCAGATTTCAAATTATTAATTGACGCCTACTTTCTGTCTAAAAATAACTCTTTTTCTCTCGTAATCATTTAAAATAATTTCTTTTCTACTTCCACTCGATATATTCCTATATGGTAACTCGAACTATTCAATCTGTATAGTCACAATATAAGGCTTTAGTCCTAACCTAATCAATTTTTTAATTTTTTTCTAAATTGCCTACCTCGAAAGGTCCAAAGTTGGTCAAAATTTTAAAATGGAATATCTTAAAATCTTCTTCGTTTTTTTTAATGATTTTTGGGTATGTTATAGACATCGCAGTTCTCTATCGAATGTCGCATGTTTCATTAGTTTGAAAAGTTCGGGACCGGAGTTATGATTTTTTGAAAATAAAAATTTCATTTCTTTTGTAATAAAAGCGATGATTTGAAAATTGGCACATGTATTAAGCTCAGGACTATCTATTATTTATCGCCATTTTTGGTTAACAAAACGCTTCTGGTTAAACCAGAAATTAGAAAAATCTCAAACCCTGAATCTTTTTAAACAGTTTGAGAGCTCATAAAATTAGTTATTAGCTTATTAGAACCACACACTTCATAGTTCTGGTTCAATCGGAAATGGAGCTAACTTTGTAAACGCTTTGTATGAAAAAGTCTTGTTATGACCACATTAGCGTTCTTTTAGTAGATCTGCACTACAGATTGAAATCATAAAACAAAGTGAAGAGCACGTTAAATTCCAACGCTTACTGCAATGATAAATTTGGAGAAACAAAAAGGAATGGCACAATTAAAACAATTCATGTAATAATATTCCTTTAAAGTTCTTATAATCTGAGCGTATTTTATACTTAAAATTTAAATTTCAAATCTTGCTCTTTGTTCTTGCAAGTTTTATTTTTTGGGTTTGTATTCAAATCGACTATTAATTGAATAACATATGCCAAAAGTTGGTCTCGAAAGTTTTTGCACGACTAAGTGCGTTGTTACACGGTCCGTTTCTGCAGCATCCTGCAAAACGGGATGCCGCAAAAACGGATGGCGTCACGATTTTGCACGTTCCTGCATAAACGGACTGCGGGAAACTCGCGCAGCATGTACAGACATTTGAATTTTGGATGTTGTGACTGCAAGGCATATCGTAAGTATGTCCCGTTTAAAGTTAAAAATTGTTTGTGCACTTGAAGCTGGCAATTTCAATTTCTCTCTTTGCATGTGAATCTTGCCCACTCTGGATACATACACTCCCCCACATTTACCCATGCTCTTTGCCGGCTATCTTTATTGGAGTATTCGGGCGCTGCTTTGTCCCACAGGGCTGGCTCCCCATGGACACTTTCAATAAATTTATCCGTATCAAACAAAATAATAATTTAAACGGTGCCGCACAACCGTGCCGTGTAGCAGTCTGCATTCAACTAAATGTGTCGCCGCTTGCTTCCCGCTTGCTTCCCGCATCCTTCAGTCCTGCACTGCGGCAGCATGCTGCCGCACATCCCGTCAAAACGGACACGTGTAACACCTACCATTTAAGCTCTTGCGTTGTTGCCATCCTGCAAAGCGGGACCCGCATTGAGGGACCCGCAAAAACGGACCATGTAACAACGCACTAAGTAATTTTATAAAATTTTCGTTAGCTCTTTTTTTTTGCTCTTGTTGGAAAGATAAAAGCGATGTACTTTTAAAAAGTGTACGCTAGCGTTGGTGGAAGAAGAAAAAGGGAATTTTCTCGAACGTTCGAGCAAACGGACTGCTTAGTGCTTATTGAAGTCACGAGGTCAGAGTTCGTAGTGAAAGCTCAACATGCTTTACGACTAGAACAAAATTTACGAGTAGATGTTCTCTGATAATAATTTTTTTTAATTTTTGAACTCTTTATTTTGTTATAAATAGATTCTCAAAAATATTTCATCTTTTTTTTTTTGGCTAATGACCCAGGTCAATGTGCCTTTTTTTCGACAACTTAACTACTGGGAAAATTTTAAACTGTTTTTGTGTGAAGTTTATAAATTGAGTGCTTAATTGTCTATGAAGGTTTTATTTGTATTTAAAAGCAGCGTTTTTACTTCTATTACTTGTTAATTTTAGCAAAGACCATATACTACAAGAGACTACCGAAACCTATATTAAAAAATGTGAAAGGTTTTTAAAGGTAAAAATCGCTTAAAATCCCTCGAAGGGTAAACTTGTTTTACCCCTTTCTTTGTTGCTCCCGCCTTGACATACTATCTTATTCACTCGAAAATGCCCCGGTGACTAGCGACATCTTCTGTAGCAGGGATTTTTGATCACATTCGGCCCATAAGCTTTGCCAGTCTTACACTGTATAGTAGGGCTGGGCAAAGTATCGATACTTATTCGAAGTATCGATACCTTAGGTGGTATCGAATACCGATACCGAGGGTCGAAAGTATCGAAAGTATCGAGGTATCGAAAGTATCGAGGTATCGAAAGTATCGAGGTATCGAAAGTATCGAGGTATCGAAAGTATCGAGGTATCGAAAGTATCGAGGTATCGAAAGTATCGATGTATCGAAAGTATCGAGGTATCGAAAGTATCGAGGTATCAAAAGTATCGAGGTATCGAAAGTATCGAGGTATCGAAAGTATCGAGGTATCGAAAGTATCGAGGTATCGAAAGTATCGAAAGTATCGAAAGTATCGAAAGTATCGAAAGTATCGAGGTATCGAAAGTATCGAAAGTATCGAGGTATCGAAAGTATCGAGGTATCGAAAGTATCGAGGTATCGAAAGTATCGAGGTATCGAAAGTATCGAAAGTATCGAAAGTATCGAAAGTATCGAGGTATCGAAAGTATCGAAAGTATCGAGGTATCGAAAGTATCGAGGTATCGAAAGTATCGAGGTATCGAAAGTATCGAGGTATCAAAAGTAACGAAACATTAAAGTGAAACAACACAGTGCTGTCGCGAGACGCAACATCAACAATATGATTTCTTAAGGTGCGCGTCCTGCCTATACTGAGTATATAGGGAAACATGCGGTCAGTAAAATGAGTTAATCTTCCGCATTTTTTAAACGATCTAGTTGAAAAAATTCTATCATAAATTAGATAAAATTATCTACCTATTGCTTGTTTTTTCAAAGTCCTTAAGATTCTCTAAGTACCCAAAAAAAATCACAAACTTCGACATTTTTTTGCATCTAAAATACTGCAAAATAATGATAGTTTTAGTATAGTTAATAAGAAATAGAGAGATATTTCAACTTATAAAATATATGGATTGGGTAATCTGTTATATTAGCTTTCATTTGAAACAAATTTTATCAAAATTGATGAGTGCATTCAAAAGATTCACTCATTTTTGAAAATTACAACATTTAATGCAAATTGTCGTAGAAACGATAATAACTTTCTCAGCTCTCTGTAATATACAATTATTATTATTATGATCATCACAAAATGGTCCCATAAAGTGTAGCTTCTTAAATGCCTTATACTTTCCTCGATACTTTCGATACCTCGATACTTTCGATACCTCGATACTTTCGATACCACGATACTTTCGATACTTTCGATACTTTCGATACCTCGATACTTTCGATACCTCGATACTTTCGATACCTCGATACTTTCGATACCTCGATACTTTCGATACCACGATACTTTCGATACCTCGATACTTTCGATACCTCGATACTTTCGATACCTCGATACTTTCGATACCACGATACTTTCGATACTTTCGATACCTCGATACTTTCGATACCTCGATACTTTCGATACCTCGATACTTTCGATACCTCGATACTTTCGATACCTCGATACTTTCGATACCTCGATACTTTCGATACCTCGATACTTTCGATACCTCGATACTTTCGATACCTCGATACTTTCGATACCTCGATACTTTCGATACCTCGATACTTTCGATACCTCGATACTTTCGATACCTCGATACTTTCGATACCTCGAGACTTTCGATACCTCGATACTTTCGATACCTCGATACTTTCGATACTTCGATACTTTTGAATAGTATCGATACCGTCGTGGTATCGATACTTGATACCTGATTCGAGGTATCGCCCAGCCCTACTGTATAGTCTTTGATTTTAGGAAGCTCTTGTGATGGGAGGTAGCATTGTACAAGGTTTTATGTACCTTGACAAGGGTGTCTTTTTTTGAATTTCCTTTCAGGGCCGTAGCTAGACTGTGTTATCAGGACTGGCTCAAAAATTTTTAAGGCAGGCTGAAGGCTAAAATGAGGGTTTTCTCTCTTCTCTGGGTGTGTATAAATCTGTTGACGACTGTATCTTCTGAGGATGGAAATTAGGAACTTATCGTTTTATTATTATTATCATCGCGAAATCCTTGTCAAGCTCTGGCGAGAACAGGCTTAAAACTTTCTAGGACAGGCTCAGTCTGCTCTGGCGTACCCTTGGCTACGGCCCTGTTTCTTTTTATTTAAATGATGAAGGGTAACCGTCAAGCGGTTAAGCGGTTTCCAAAATATTAGCAAAATCGTGTTTTGGGGACACCTTTAAGAGGCTTCCGCGCCTTTAAAAATCGCAATTTAACAAATAAAAAATGTTTTGAAATCCCAAAACTAACGTTGAAGACCGTACTTTTGATTGGTCGTTACGATCGCTCATTAAGACTGGCATTTATTATAAGAGAAATTCATTTTTTCTTTCGAAAGTGATGAAAAATAAGCGCACGTTGCTACCATGACAATAGCGATAAATTATTTAATTTTATTATAAAAGTGAACGCATACACCGCATCTTTACTTTTCTCTAACAATTCAAAGTGGTAAAAATCCTTTTGACTTTTATCATGGCAGTTCATATATTACGCATAATAAGTACATACATAGCTTGGCGTCTCTAAGTTTAACCTTTACTTCAACATATTTTTTGAATTTTTGCAATAGAGCCCTTAATTTGAAAGATCGTAGGGATTAAAAATGTTTCTGAACCCTATTTATTTCTAATGACATATAAATAGCGTCCTTAAGGTGTTTCACTTCAGACAAACAAGTCTAATTAATTGATTAAATAAGACAATAAAGTGTCGATGCAACTTATGTTTGTTTATGTTTACTGTAACATTACGTGTTTACATAATAACGTACTTCGTATATTAATATTTCATAGCAAACTGTCAAAACCACCTGTAGGATATCCTTAAAATGCAATTGATATCATCATACATAACTAACTCGATACTTATAAATTTGTTTCAAAAAGTTATATAAACTTCTTATTAGATCGTCAGATCAAATACTTTTTTTGAAGACATAAAAGTCAAATAATAAATTGTTTATTTTTGTTGCTAATTTCAAAATTATTCATTTATACGCGCGTCTTTTCGAAATTTGTTGCTTCATCAAGTTAAAAATCGTCGGTTCGAGTCGGTCGGCCATTGTAATGTTGGCCTTCTTTTATAGTCCACACCGTTTTAAGGGGTTAGGTGCGGTAAACAGAAGTTTTCGCCCCTCCTTCCCGTTTTCGAACCATGTGACCGAATAACAGTTTCCAGATACCCAAAGCAATGTCATAATTTAAAAATAGGCAATCATTTTATTATAATTAAATAAATTTAAGGGCTGTGGTTGTTGAAATATGTATTTGTAAAATGGTTAAAATGGAATTAAAATTTTAGACATTTTATTTTAAGGTTAGGAGGTCAAAATAATTTGAAAGTTGATTCAAAACTGTTTGACGGTAGAACTCTTGTTTAAAGAGAGTTTTAATATTTAATGCGTATTATATTATATTTCAAACTTCCTTTAATAATTATTCAATTAAATTATATAGTAAATAAGGTTAAAATTGTAGTGAAATTATAGTACTTACTATAGTAAAAATAAGTAAATTCGAACCTTACTTATTATTTATGGTATAAATTTGGTAAATGTATAACATAAAATAATTTCAAGAGAATTTCAAAAAAGTGCAATTGCTAAGAGATGGCGCTTTTTAAAAATCTTCTATTATACTTTTTACTTAAGCTAATGACGTTTTTATTTAAAAAAAAAAGTAAAAATCGTCAATAGTTGGGAAACTCGACTTCGTCTCGTCTGAAAAGATCAACTGACTCGCCAGAAAAGGTTTACCTTTAGTCCTTGTAAAACAATATTCTATAAAGGACGATTCATTGAAGCATCGTCTTCGATAGCTCTCTAGCCGTTTCAAATAATGCATAACTTTAAATACAAAAGTTACTCAACTCCTTAAGGAGCATAACCTAAAATTAATTTTATCTCTACAGGGTGTTGTATTACTGCTCGGCGAGATTCTTTTTAATTTTCTTAAATAGAACACCGTGTAAATTTTTCGATATTTTAACTTGGAATTAAGTCGCCTACATGGACATAACAAATTTTTTTAATATTTCTGCGGTGTTGCCAAGTTATTAATTTTTTTTTCTGAAACATCCTCGCAACACGAGTTGCTTTATAAAATCGTACTAAAGCCATTGTTTAAAGAATAATAACGAAATTTTTTTCCTAGGTAGTTACGACTAATCCTCTATGTTATAAAATTAAAAAAGTGTGATTAAATTGTACAGGGTGCTCATTAAAGCGACCCAAAGTTACTCATTTTCAAATGCCTATAACTCGTTATTTTCAATTGGACCACCTTGTATATTTTTACACATTTGGATTCCTGGTAAAATTTAGATGGTAAATTTGTAAAAATATACAGGGTGTTTCATTTAAAAAATCAAAAATGTTCCGGCCAAGCAGTAATACAAGACCCTGCAGATATACATGAGAGCAAGAGAATGCGAGGCAGTGGTTTCAAAGGTCTTCGTTTCACAGACGTCCTAAAAAATTATTTGTTAGTGTCTTTGTGGGGGGGGGGCATTAAGTTAATTTGACCTAATGTTCAAAGTTGTCTATTACCAATCAGAATTAATCGTTGATTCGATTATTTCGGACAAAATGTACCAAAAACTTTACATTCAATTTAATGCCGACATTAGTTAATTAAGAGCTCTATAGTAGATCTCTCAAATCGCGCAATTTGTTTATTTGATTGATTAGCTGGTCTTGAAGTTCGTCTGACTGTCTATTTATAGATCTGTCCAGTCTGTTCATTTCTAGATCTGTCGGACCATCATCAGGCGGATGTTGGTAAATCTTACAGTTTGGTTTGTTGTAGTTACAGAAAATCATGAATTTATAATTTCATCGTTACTGTTGATTTTGAGATTTTGACCGTGGGAATGCGTAGATACCGAAATTTGTGTTTATCCCCACCGACGCAGTAGCCAACGTATTTAAATTATTTAAGGGGCGTGGCCAAATCTGCGCAAACTTATCCCTAGTTAAATCTGTTTAGCAGTACTTAGGGCGGGTTTTACCGATCAAGTCACAGTGATCTGTAGTTCCGTAACCAAGGAAATACGACTAATCTATACTATTTGTCTACAAATGTAGACAGTTGTGTCATTTATAGAATGAAGACTAGAGTACATCGAGATTTTTCGGTACAGCATTATGAACAATCGTTCGTACTCGGATCCACTTCTACTACTAAGTGTCAAATTATAGTAAAGTACGTTATTCTATTAAAGCGGCACGTGTTTTCTGCATCTATTTCAATAGAAGCCGGTCTATAGTTAACTAAAGCTTGGGAACACGTATTAGGAATGAGTCACTCGCTATAATTGTGGAATTGGAGAATACTGTAATCTTACCGCGACTTGGTTGGTAAAACTCGCCCTTAATTTCAATATATTTGAAATTAAGCAGATGGGAAAGGTCTCTCTAATGATAGAACTTCTTGAAACTTTAATATTTTTAATTTAATTTGCGTTATAATTTATTTTTAAGCTTAGGAATGAACATGAATTTTTGATAATTAAACTAAATCCTCTTTATTGCTAACAAGGGTTCAAGGTATACGTATACATCTAATAGAATTAAAATCACCTAAATTTTCCTTACAAAAGGGTTCTTTTATGATTATTTTTTAAGCATAAAAAATATTTTACGGTTTTAGGTTTTTATAGGTAGAGCGAAATTTAAATATTTGAAAATTATCCTTTTCTTATACAGGATGTAATAGTATTTAAATTTACAAGCATGGTAAAACTGTTTTTACTGGCGCAAAGAGGATTATGACTGCGAGCCGCAGCGAGCCTCTCACCTCTTCGAGCTTGTCTACCAAATTATCTACCATATCATGGAATTTTGGAATATCTATGTGTAGTTAAATAACGTGGAAAAGGTTAATTTAATCCTCTCAGATCCTTCAATTTGAAGATTTACGGCTTTACAAACCCTTCTAATTCGGTATTAAGAGCTCCTAAAAACCCATATTACTTTTTAAGTAGGTAGCTAAATAATGTCCATTTTAGAAACACCTACTTACGATTTTAAAGACTCTAAGATTTTTATTAGTCGACTTTTAGAATCCTTTTAAAATTCTGCACGGATACTGTTGGTAACAGCTATACAAGTTAACTGTATAATATTTAAATTACGACTTTTTCTTAAAAACTATCATTAATCTTCGATAAACTCCGCCCATCAATCACACACATTTTTCAATAATCATAAATATTAATTATTATTAAAACAAAAGTCCAAATAACACTTCCTCAAACATATTTTACCATTTTACGATTAAAAAGATTTTTTTTTCTCTCCTTCTCGTTCTACTTGAACGTCTATAAACTTATATCCAAGTTTATTTTTGTACATGTATACTAAAATAGAAATACCTACCGCACATGTTTGATTCTCATATTTTAAAGGAGTTGTTAAATAAACTACTTGTTATATAAAAAATTTTGACATTAAAAGAGGTGGTTAAAATAGTATGACTACTGGGATATTATTTAGTTTGTAGAATAGCCAACAGGGATTTTCCCTCTAATTAAATGTTATTTAAGTTTTTATTTTTTAAATTAAAGTGCTGCCTAGGAATACATTTTTGGACTCTCCATTGAGTTGGGAAAATATATTGTGGTATAGGGGATAGGGATTAAGGATTTGATACTTCATGAACAGCGACCTCTAGGGAGGGTTCATCGCAATACCTATTTTTCCCAGCACTACTCATTTAGTCCCTGCCTGCTTGACCTATTGCATTGTACTCAGGGGTCGATTGGCTTCTAAGCCTTATAGAACTGCTATTAGTGATGATTTTTTGTTCATAACCTTACTCGTATTTGTGTTTTCAGGAATTCCCTGAGAATGTCCCTGAAGAGTTTGCTTTTCACTTCTTCAGACGTCAGTTGAGCCCGCCCTAAGTGTTTCAGCCTAAACCGACCCAATGCATCGCAATTGCAGAGAATGTGTGTGCACAGACACTGCATATGTCACTATCCACAGTCCCAGTTTTTTTAGATGGTACCTCACTGGGCAGTGTCTAGTAAACAGACCCTTAATAAGTCTGATTTTGTTCTTTGATAATAGAAGAAGTTTATTAGCATTCGTGGTCGAGTACTCAATGAATTTCTTCGACTGTCTTTGTCCTGGTGCGTTGTTCCAGTGAGAATTTTTGTTCTTAGTTTCCTATTTTTGGATCTCCGCCTTTCTATGGGTTCTAGATAGTCCACAGAATGGTTTGGGTCCAGAAGGGCCTTCGAGCTTGTAGCTAATTCATCAGCTATTTCGCTTCCTTCAATTCCCTCGTGACCTGGCACCCAGTGCTCCTTGTCCTAAGACAGCACTTTTGTTAAACCATACCCTCCTAGTTATGGCCTTGCGAAAGATCAAGGGTGTTTCAGGGCCGTTTTGTTCTGCTGTCAGTTTAGTACCTTTATGGCCTGGTTCTACTTCATCTGTACTACTGAGTAGATTTTTTGGCTTCATATAAGAAGGGTTAAGTGCTCTAAAGGTGCGTAGAGTTTAGACAGAAAATTAGAACACTTTTTTCTGCTTGTAAATTTTAAAAATTGTACGTTTTGGTGTACAAAAGGAGATTTGAATCAGCCTGTATATGAGTGAAAAGAGATTTAAAATACGAAATATCGAAAGAAAGAAAAAAGCGTTGTCACGAAGATAAAAATCCGTTGTAAAGCCTTTTATTAGCATCTGATTTGCATACAAAACTAAAGATTTTCTGAATTCAAACAGGTGTTTATAACGTGATGGACAATTGAATTCATAAAATATTTGATCGATTTGAATATTTTATTGTTTTTCAACCATAATTTTTTAAAAAAGAAATTTTTTCTTTAACCATAACATCTGATTATTTAAATAAAATTTTCGATTTTTCTATTATATAAATTTTTTGAAGGGTTGCAGAATAAAGTATTTTTGCAATGTCAAGGCGAAACTATTTATGTTTAAAACCTAAAGTTGGGGTTTAAAAGCAAAGCTATTTAGTTTCGCGACAGTTGGACAAATATGAAAAACATCTAAACATCTATCATATTTTAGAGCTATGTGGAGATAAAATAAAACTTGTAGTTGTAGAAAATGTAGTAGATGTCAGCGTGCGTTTAAGTAACAGAAAAAAAGAAACGAAATATTTATGTTTCCATTATCTTTTGTAAGAGGATGAAATCTTTTTGAATAATAAAACATACAATTTGTTTTTAAGATGTATAATTTAAAAGTATAAAAAATCTTAAGGTTTTGGTACCCATGTCGAGTTCAAATATTAGCTGCTATGAGGGCGACACTTTTTAAAATTTGTAATTTAAAATACGGTAGGCAACACAAACTACCTATAGTTATAAATCATATTTAGGTACCAATTTTGCTTTAGCCACCCACTGAGGAGCAATGATAATAAAAACATACAATAAACTACCTGCTTGAGTTGAAATTCAAAGACGGCAATTTTTTTTAAAAAGATGGCTAGAATTTATTTAACTTATAGACAATGTACTCGTAATTTTTTTTCATTTGATGTATTGAAGTTTTGATACGAATTTATTATCAATGAATAACATTTTCCTAATGTAATGGATGTTATATAATAAAACAATAAGCGCGATAACAGAACTCAAAGTATAAATAAAAAAAATTCAAAACAAACACAAATATATTCAGTCTTCTAAAATAGCAAGATTATTATGTACCTAATTATTACAGTGGTTTTTTACATGTTTACAATTATTATGTTCACCAATTTGATTCACAATCATAAAATCTTTGTATACCTACATTTTGAAAAGATTTCAAACATTAAGAAACCACATATTCAAATTTTCATAATATGCAATTTTTTGGTAATATCAAAAAAACGGGGAAAAAAGTTTTTTTGCAATTTATTACCAAAGTAAAAGATATAATTTCCTAAATTTCTTTTATCAAAATAAAACCGAGTTTCTACCAATAAAGTAATTTTTGAATTTGTAGTTTTCTTCCTATAGCCGAAGAAGTTAAAAAAAATGCACACAACGTAACATATTATGTATACACTAGCAGGACCCGTGGGCTACGCCACACGCCTTTTAATTTAGCGGCTCCTTAGTTTGCAAAACCCTTGGAAAAACCTATCAAATCTTAATTAGGTATATATGAGCCCAACATACTCTACAATGTAACAATAAATCGATATTGTGAAATTTGTGGGCATACGAATGTATGATAATAATAATATGTAGAAGCAAAAAAAGGTCGCTATGATGTCTATTAGGAAAAAGTTGGAAGCAGGTGCTTTTTATAGTGCACCACCAATGACGGCACCTCCACCACGGTTTCATCAGAACCGTTACCTCAGGAAACCCTCTACAACCACCTGCTTTAATTTTAAGTAGCACCGCCGCCTTAGGGACCTCTATAACCCCCCGCTTTAATTTAAATTGGGAGGCATGTGCACCACTAATGTAAGCATTGCCGTCACCACGCTCACCAAAATCCCCGCTTCAGGCACCCTACAACCACCCGCTTTATTTTAATTGGGAGGCACATCCACCACCAACGACAGCACTTCCGCCACCGGAATCACCAGAATACCCTCAGGGCACCCTACAACCACCCGCTTTTGTTTCATTTGAGAAATACGTGCACACCACCGCCACCGATATCACCAGAACGCCGCCCCAAGGACCCCCACAACCACCTGCTTAAATTTCAAATGGGAGGCAAGTGCATAACTAATTTCAACACTATATCGCCACCTAGAACAACAGAACTGCCGCCCCAAAAACCCCTACAACCACCCGCTTTAATATCAATTGTGAAGCACGTGCACCACTAACGTCAGCATCGCCGCCACCGATATCACCAGAATTACCGCCTCAGGAACCCCTACAACCAACCACTTTAATTTCAATTGGCACGTGCATCACTAAAGTCAGCATCACCGCCACCGAGTACACCAGAACCGCCGTCTTAGAGACCCCTACAACTATCCGCTTTAATTTTAGTTGAGAGGCACATCCACCACTAACGTCATCATCGCCGCTACCGAGTACACCAGAACTGCCGCCTCAGGGCACCCTTCAACCACCCACTTTAATTTCAATTGGCAATTACACGCACCGTTAATGACAGTACTGCCATCTCAGGGAACCCTATAACCACCCGCTTTAATTTCATTTGGAAGACACGTGTACCACTAACGACAGCACCCCCCCCGTATTACGAACACCGCCTCCTCCGTGGCCCTCAACAACCACCCGCTTTTATTTCAAATGTGAGGCAGTACATTTCTTGGCGAATTTGTTAGAGTAGATTTTTAAAAGTAAAATTTGAAATATTAATTTTTAAGTGTCAATAAATTATAGAATTTAACTAACTTGAAACCATAAAGGAACGCATTCAAAATTGATTTATAGTTCATGGTACATTTCTGTATAACCATATAACGTAGTTTTAAATTTTAGTTTTTGGGAGTTCTTTCACATTTTTGCCAATTTCTAAAGCCCCAGTTGACATATCGTAATCATACCTAGCCTATGTTACTCCCAAAAGTACGGTCTATATGTGAAAAAAAAAATTATTAAAATTGGTTCGGTGGTTAGCGAGATCTTAAGTAACGCACATACATACATACATACATACATACATACATACATACATACATACATACAAACATCTTACTTTATATATTAGTATAGAAGAGTGTTGTAAAATGTTTCTTATGAACGACATGTGAACATGTCATATAAATTGGTGTATACTAACCATATAACTTGAGGATTTTTATAAAATACTAAAATACTAGTTGTTGCTAAAAAAATACAAATTTGTTATAATTTTGTTTGTGGATCAACATGTTATCTAGTTTCAGATTTTTACACCACAAATTAGTCCAAGAAATTTTTTTTATTATACGTGCATAATTTATTTTGAATTATTTTGAGTCGATTGAGAGTAAGAATTAAAATTTGCAAATAGGTCAAATAAGAAGCACCCTACTGTATACGTGTTTTAATTTTTAGAAGCCAACCCACATGAACAAAAAATGTTAAAAAAGTTATAGTAGAAGTCAATTGTTTAAGCAGATATATCTTTAGATATCTCGTTGCGCACATCCTTACCTCGCGGAATTCTCGGATCTGCTAACTCTGGCAGAACATAAGTATGCCAAAATGCACACAATTTTTCCATCATTTTATCGCAAAATGCTTGATCAAAGTCAACCTTTATCACCTCTAAATCTACATCTGTATATAAAATTAATCTGTATATAAAATTAACATACATGATTTCTTCTGAGCAATATACAGCTGTCCCTGAATTTGGTACATGTAATTATGCTGTGGTTTTAAAAATAGTTTTTCATTTTTACCTATCCCTACACATATAGTACTTTTTTCAAGACAATCCCTTATTTTAAAATTTTTAATACTGTGCAAACATTTAACTTCTACTATAACATTTTCACTTATAATTCCATCTGGAGAAGCTCCCAAAAATTTAAATTTTTTACAAATAAATAAACCACAGGGGTTAACTTTCAAACCCAACTTTTTTTCAAATTTTTTTATAGCTACTGGTTCGTTATCAACCCCATATCTAATAGCAGCCGTGTTTATCAATTCATTCCTATAGAACGTTTGTTTTATGACGTTAGTTCTACGTGTTGTGTCTTTCAACTTGCAAATTTTTCCAAAGCATGAAGCTGTTAACCTCATTCTCCTTTCTTTGATCCATTCTATACTGTTAGCTTGACCTAACGTTTTAATTTGCACCTCTTTGATATTCGCTACTTCTAATTCGTTCATAATTTTTAGTTTGGAGTTCTCTAATTCGGTTTCGCTTTTATCTGGTTCAACCGAGTCAGAACCGTAATCGCAGTCTTCGTTAGTAACTTTTAATATTTTATTGGGTTTTTTGTAATACTTGTTTTGTAACAATTTTCTTTTCCGTCGCCGTGTACAAAATGTAGTTAAATTTTTCTTTTCTTTATTTTGAGCCGTACTTAATTTATGGAACTCGTATCCCGAGTTATAAGACAACCCAGCTCCATAACACCGATTGTTACATCCACCCCTTTCATTTCGGGACTAAAACTCACTTTACAAAAAAATACAAAAAAATTTTTTTCACTATGTTAACTAATAATTTATGTCGATTTGATATTGTTATCCAATAGTGTATTCTTTGCGTGATAAACACATATTTTTAAATTAATCTAAATGTGTATAATAACGTTTTTATAAATTAATTAAAAAATGTGTGGCATCTTCCCCCGACTTGCTTTACATCCATTTACTAAAAGTCTTACAAAATAATAGCTAGGTCTAATCTAATATTAATATAGTTAGTATGTATTAGAAAAGAAAGTTTTAAAGACACATTTCTAAGTAAAATTCGTATAGCAAAAAGAATTAGTTTTATTACAGTGGTCGAGGGTTTGTTTACCTGCACTGACAATAACACTACCCTCTGCTATTATTTATGATCTGTATGTGCGTTCCTTTTCTATCGTTCTGACAGCTCGTTCTTGTTAATTTGATTTAAGAAAAATTAACAAACTTTAACAGCGTTTTTTGGCGAAATCATACCAGTTAACAACATTTTCTTTTTATATACAGAAACTAAGTTGTATTCCTTAGGTGGTAATGTAAAATCAAAATGAAATAAACAAAACCATGGGAGCTATACCCGATAATATACATTTTTACGCAAATTTAATTGCAAATTTGTTTCTTTTGCATTTATTAATTAAGGTTATTATTTAATTTTTAGTCACCACCTAGATCAGGCTTGAAATATTCATTATACCGAGATTGATATAATTCGCTCGATTAGTTCTCGAGAAAATCAATGAAAACCTAATTCCGCCAATTAGGCATTAATTATATAATTTTTTTTAAATACTTTTAGAACACATTATTTTCAATGCAATGTCAAAGAATTAACTTTTAATTTTAATTATACTCTGAAATATAAGTAATTTTAGTTGGTCTCTTAAACATGGGTACCCTACCCTTAATAAAAAACTGGAGACAATTTGATTATGTAATACTTTGTTGCTTTATTTTTTTCAGTTTGTAGTTACGTACTCAATTTTTCATTTTTTTAAATGCATCACCCTGTATATTTTTAGATATTTAAATTCCGTATAGAATTTAGAACGTAATTGATAGAATGGTTGACTTTCTTTAAACTACCTACTTTTCGAGACTCATGTCTCAAAGTTTCTCACTACACACAAAATTAGTATTTTCTCAATATTTTTAAATGCAACGCCTTGTATATTTTTACATATTTGAGTTGCTTATGAAATTTACAAAAAATTGGTATTATGTTCGACATACTTTAAATCAACCGTTCTCGAGATATGGTCACTTTTATACCTACTTTTCAAGATTCATGTCTCAAAGTTTCTCACTACACGCAAAATTAGTATTTTCTCAATATTTTTAAATGCAACGCCTTGTATATTTTTACATATTTGAGTTGCTTATGAAATTTACAAAAAATTGGTATTATGTTCGACATACTTTAAATCAACCGTTCTCGAGATATGGTCACTTTTATACCTACTTTTCGAGATTCATATCTCAAAGTTTCTCACTACACGCAAAATTAGTATTTTCTCAATATTTTTAAATGCAACGCCTTGTATATTTTTACATATTTGAGTTGCTTATGAAATTTACAAAAAATTGGTATTATGTTCGACATACTTTAAATCAACCGTTCTCGAGATATGGTCACTTTTATACCTACTTTTCGAGATTCATGTCTCAAAGTTTCTCACTACACGCAAAATTAGTATTTTCTCAATATTTTTAAATGCAACGCCTTGTATATTTTTACATATTTGAGTTGCTTATGAAATTTACAAAAAATTGGTATTATGTTCGACATACTTTAAATCAACCGTTCTCGAGATATGGTCACTTTTATACCTACTTTTCGAGATTCATGTCTCAAAGTTTCTCACTACACGCAAAATTAGTATTTTCTCAATATTTTTAAATGCAACGCCTTGTATATTTTTACATATTTGAGTTGCTTATGAAATTTACAAAAAATTGGTATTATGTTCGACATACTTTAAATCAACCGTTCTCGAGATATGGTCACTTTTATACCTACTTTTCGAGATTCATATCTCAAAGTTTCTCACTACACGCAAAATTAGTATTTTCTCATTATTTTTAAATGCAACGCCTTGTATATTTTTACATAATTGAGTTGCTTATGAAATTTACAAAAAAATTGGTATTATGTTCGACATACTTTAAATCAACTACCGCTCTTGAGATATTGTTACTTTAGCTTCTTCATACTACTTATTCGTTAGGAAATAATTTTATTTGTATCTTATTTTCATATGTAACACCCTGTAGATTTGTAAAAGATAAGAAGATATTTAAAATATTCCGCTACAAGTTGGAAGTGTTAAAAATCGTTAATTTGCAAAAAAACTACACATTAATAAAAAGTTAATTAAATTCAAAATTAGTTCTTTATCTCACAAAATTATCAAATTCTTTTCTTATTACAGCGCATACATTATAGAATTTTCATACGGACCTTAGCTAAAGAGGAATATTAAAATACGTTTATTTGAAAAATTTGCATAAAATACAATTATAAAGTTTTAATTGTAGTTGTTTTGTCATAAACATTAAAGTGTAATAGACAATTACAAGTTTGTTTTATTACTTACTTTAATGATTTCAAAATTTTTTAATTTCAAATTTTAACACGTTATTTATGTGATGACATGTGATTTAGTAGATAATAATATATGTTCGTTATTGAATACTTATCTATAGTTATTTTTATATCTTTTTATTGACTTTTTAACTACAATTTTGGTTGTTTATCTGTTTGTTTAAATCCTTTTTCCCACACTTCTTCCTCCATATCCTCCTCTATTTGCCACCACTTCTTTCTTCTTACTCACTTCTTCTTCTTACTTCTCCTTCTTGTTACTCAATCCCCCTCTATCATATCAATCTTTGTGGTGAAATTCTATGCTACAAAATTCAAAATGACAAAATAAACAACATGAACAAATGTGAGGTTGCCGGTCCACTCAACGAGACGGGCGTAGGTTAACATTACGGGCGCCACACGATTTGCCTCACAATTGTTTAAGATTTCTGAAATCGCGAAAAAGGAGAAACAACAAAAATAAAATAAAATAAAATCACTATTACCAAAATATCTCATATACTAATTCGAAAAATTATTATCACAATATTTACAAAGATAACGTCAGTGTATACGAGTAAGAAAAACAATAAATCAAATGATTGATGTAACATGAAACGATAAATGATAAATGAAAAGTTACTAATCAATCTTCAATAGCAATTAACAAAATGGACCCCCTTATCAATAATGGTATGTAAAAAGGGAACATAGAATTTTAAAAATACCTATGACAATACTAAAGTTACAATAAACAAACACTAGAGCACTAGAGGTAGAAATAGAAAGAAAAAAATAGAAGAAATAGAAGCTAGAAATAGAATAAAAACAACTTTTTCTTGGATTGGAAAAAGTTAAAATGAAGTTAAGACGAAAAATAAACGTTACATCTTCACACAGCCTTTTCCGTCTTCTATCATTATACCCCTCTTCACGTCATTCTGTTGCCCCTCATCACGTCATCCTTTTACCCCTCTTTACGTCCTCCTTATACCCCTCTTTACGTCCTCCTTATACCCCTCTTTACGTTCTCCTTATACCCCTCTTTACGTCATTCTTATACTCCTCTTTACGTTATCCTTATACTTCTCTGGAGGTCATTCTTATATCCCTCTTCACATCATCCTTATACTCCCCTTTACGTCATCCTTATACTCCTCTTCATGTCATCCTTATACTTCTCTTTACGTCATTCTTATATCCCTCTTCACGTCATCCTTATTTCCTTATACTCCTCTTTACGTCATCCTCTATTCGCCACCACTTACTTCTTCTTATTCGACCTCCCTCTGTCATATCAATCTTTAAACAACCTTTTCCCTCTTCAAACTATCATTATACCCCTCTTTGCGTCATTCTTATATCCCTCTTCACGTCATTCTTTTACCCCTCATCACGTCATCCTTTTACCCCTCATCACGTCTTTTTTTTACTCCTCTTTACGTCCTCCTTATACTCCTCTTTAGGTCCTCCTTATACTCTTCTTTACGTCCTTTTTATACTCCTCTTTACGTCCTTTTTATACTCCTCTTTACGTCCCTTTTATACTGCTCTTTACGCCATCTTTATACTCCTCTTGACGTCTTTCTTATATCCCCCTCAAGTCATCCTTATGCTCCTTTTCACGTCAGCTTTATACTCCTCTTATTATCATCCTTATAATCCTCTTTACGTCATTTTTATATCCCTCTTCACGTCATTCTTATATCCCTCTTCACGTCATCCTTATACTCCTCTTCACGTCAACCTTATAGCCCTCTAAACGTCATCCTTATACTCCTCTTCACGTCATCCTTATAACCCTCTCACGTCATTCTTTTACCCCTCATCACATCACCCTTTTACCCCTCATCACGTATTTTTTTACTCCTCTTTACGTCCTCCTTATACTCCTCTTTAGGTCCTCCTTATACTCTTCTCTACGTCCTTTTTATACTCCTCTTTACGCTATCTTTATATTCCTCTTGACGTCTTTCTTATATCCCCCTCAAGTCATCCTTATGCTCCTTTTCACGCCATTCTTATGCTCCTTATACTCCTCTTTATGTCATCCTTATACTCTTCTTTACGTCATTTTTATATCCCTCTTCACGTCATTCTTATATCCCTCTTCACGTCATCCTTATATCCCTCTTCACGTCATCCTTATACTCCTCTTCACGTCAACCTTATAGCCCTCTAAACGTCATCCTTATACTCCTCTTCACGTCATCCTTATAACCCTCTCACGTCATCCTCCCCTTCTTCAATGTCCTCTGCAACCGTGTTTTGCCCTTTTTCTAATATCCATGTCTGTTCCTTCTTTTGGGAAATTAATTTATTTTAATTTTTCCTCGCCGATTTTAATAAGGTAACTATCATATAATGCGTTTTTATTTAAAAGCACTGGTTTTATTACGTTCGTGAATGCTCTTTATGTATGCATATAATATATCAATGAAAAAGGGTTTTCAAATATAATCTATTTAACTAATAATACTGAAAGTTTAATTAACCCAACATTTGTATTTTCCTGAATGGCTGCCTTTTGAGAGAGGAGCGCTTTATAAAATAATTACTCTGATGAATTTTTAATAAAAAATTCCCCAATGTATTTTTAATTATTTATTTAAATTAATTTGATTAACTCGCCTTTTTTTCAATTCACCACAGTCCTTGCTCGTTGGGAATAGAAGTGTTGAAAGCAACAGTTCATTTGTTAATACTTCGTCAATTTTCTATATGTCCTCTTTCTCTTCTTTATTTGCTTGGACTCAAGTTTTAATTTTTTCTTGCACCTATTCTTCGTTTCTATCGCCATTCTACATCATTTCTCGTTCTTACTTTTGCGCTTGTCTCTCGCCCCTCTGGATTCTAAACTGGAGAATTGGCCCTTATTTGGACCCATGTTACAACTCACCTAGCGTACCAATTTTCCAGCAACGCTACTATAGAGGGTGTCCCTGAATAACACCGACAAACGCTTACAGTGAGTTCTTGGGACCAAAATACGACTTTTGACCCTCTTGAAATTATGCCCTAGAATGTCCCCCTACCAAGTTATACGCCCTCGAAGTTGTGTTAAAATTGCTTTATCTCTAAAATAATAGAATAAACTTCAGAATTCGGATGGAGGTGGCGCTTCTGATTCTGACCATTTTGAGTCAAAGGTCCCCAAACACGAACTGGCATTAAAACTACGACATTTAAGAGCTCAATAAGAATTCTAGGTGAAAGGTCACAAAGATAAATATTTCTATAAATTTTTGTACTATAATATTTGGATCTGAAACTACCTCATCGTTTACTTCCACGTCAAAACCGGTACTTCTTCTCTCAACACTCTTGATACCGAATATTTCTATAATTGAACGTCTCTCAACATAAGTATGCGATGCAAATTTCTGTACTTTATTGATGTAAATAATTTATAATTATCCATTGACATTTTATTAGCCTTCATTAAATAGTCTAGTACAATGTAATTAAAAATTTAGAGAAAATTCTCGGTTGAAATATAATTTATCGTCAATTTTACCTATAGTTTTGTATACGAGTGCTTCCTGCTGGCGCATAAACAAATCCGTTAGTTTAACCAGTCTTGGCATTCAGGTCGGCGACTTGTTCAATCCTATTGCTACTGTATTGCACGTTTTAAACGTCATCGATTATAATTTATTATTTTTTTAATTAACAACTAAAACTTAATTGCGTGGCAAGGTTAAAAATTGATTTGAAGGAAATTATATGGATTTAATCAAAATTGTTTGATTGATTTAACGTTTAATTGAAATTTGTAAGTGGACACCCTGTATATTTCACGCTTAAGTGAAAATGTAAATAATAAAGTTTGTCAAATTGACAAAAACTAATTAGTTTTTCCCGAGACTCCGAAAGGGGACTTTAGTGAGCTTTCGCACTGGTCACGTAATAATGGGACACACTGTATAACAGTATGTGTAGGTGCGACTATTATTTTAATTTTTTAAATGCATGTATTTTAAATTATTCACCGTGGAATTACTCAAGAATTTTAATTGTAACCAAATTGGCGACCTTTTCTTTTATGACTTGCATTTTTAACTTGCAAAAACAAATTGAAATTTTTAAATTCAAAATGGCGGTCCAATACAACAATTGGCCAATTTTGTGGTTTTTCCCTTATAACTTAGCCCGCAATTATTATTACGAAAATTTAAAAAAGGCGTTTTATAGCCAAAATATAGGGCTTTTGTCGTAACATAATCGATTTTTAAAATTGTTTCAAAATTGCTTAACTTTAAGGGTTCAAAATAGGCCAAAATTTTGATTTGGATTTTCTCAAAATTTCCTGTACCATATTTATTCTTTTTTGGGTATGTTACAGACGACGTAATTCTCCATCGAACCCCAAATTTTTATTAACATCTACCAAGTGGAACCGAAGTTATGATTTTTTGAATATCAAAATTTCAAAAATCTGTCATTTCTTTTGTATTCAAAATAACATCATGAAAATTAATAACTGGGTCAATATGCATACCTATTATTTGATACTATTTTCGGTTAACAAAACGCTTCTGGTTAAACCACCCGGTTAAACTGGAAATTACAAAAATATCAAAAGCTTTTAGGAACACCCAGTATATTTTACAATATTTTGAAAGCTCGTTCAATTACCTATGAGGAGACATCCAACACTTTATACTTCCGGATTAACCGGAAATGGAAATACAGTAGGATCTCGATAGTCCGGATTAATTCAAACCGATGCAATCCGGATTTTTGAAACATTTGGATTACTGATGCATGATAATATATATTCCGAATTATCATAATAGGCTTTATTTCAATTCAAAATTGATATACGTTAGGTTATAGTTAGTAGTGCAGGGAAAGCGGTGCAAACGGGTCTTAATCAGCTAAATTCTGTTGAGACTGTATATATTTTTGTAAACAAGAAACAGGGAAAGTACAGACATGTTGATTAGGTTTATCAAAGTATGCAAAAATTCGTAGTATAACATACAGAACGAAAGAAATTGTTCGATCCGGATTAGGGAAGAAATCAGATCACCAAATACTTGGGATTAACGAGGTTCAGCTGTAGTACCAAATAGCGGAATGTGGAGTGGCAAGATTTCAGTCATTACGCGCTTTGAGGACACCTAAATCAGACAAATCTCGCTTTGAGGATGATCTGTTTAACACGGCGCGGCGCTTTCCATTCTTTCTTCTAGCAGAAAGAGGTATACTTGAAATAGATTTTCTCGAATTTGTTCTAACCGTTTTCATTCATTTTTGGATATGTTATAGAAATTGTCGTTGTCTACCGAATGCCACGTGTTTTATTCCTTAGAAATTTCCAGGACCAGAGTTACAATTTTTTGAATGTCAAAATTTCTCAAAACTCTTCTTTTAAGCAGTCTTGTGCTGCTTACAGATGATTCAACCGATGAAGCTCAGGATGATGGACTATTTTCTTGTTCACTAACTCCCAATCCTGTTAGATCTCTATGGGTAGCGTTGTGATACTATAACTTTCCGAAAGGAACCAACTGGTCTTTATAGTGACAAGGAATCGATTGACCCACATCTCTATTAATTATGAACAAAGCAAAACTTGGTTTACAATCTACAAGTGTCAAATGAGCGGTGTATGATGATATATTATAAGGAGATCTTAATGATTAATGAGGGTCTATTTGGGTGTCGATTGTGATCCTTTTGTTCGAAAGAGTGAGACACGAGAATCTCTTCTTAAGAAGTCGTTCTAAGACTAATTAAGAGTTGGGAGTCGTATTGACTCTTTTACCTTTTGCCATTAGCACAAAAACCATCAACTTCCGATTAACTAATAAATTTTAGGGGCGTAACTAAAAAGTAATAAATTGTACGTTTACATTCAATATACATAATTGGCTTATTATTGTTGTTAAGTTTAATGAAACATAATAAATACTTGTTAATGTGTGCTCTATTTAGTTTCATCGGTAATGTGTACGTTCAGCCAATACCAAATTTATCTTTTGGTGATAAATTATTAACTAAACTATTGATGAATGGGTGGTAATTAATGGATTATAGATATTAATTCGTGCTGTAATAATATATTATGAACATGTTGGTACGTAATTGATTTTCACAAATAATTTGTTTCCACATCACCTCGATAGTTTAATCCACTCGAAAGTTTCGCATGTAATCCGTTTCGCGTTTATAAAAATTTCGAAAACTATACGGTACAATTTCTTTTTCTTTTTTATTTAAATTGCAAATTTGAGGCGCTCTTTTTGTCATTAATCGGTGCTTTATTGAAATAACATCAACTTCCTTATTCTCAGATACTGCTTTTTTTAGTTCGTTCGACGCGAATGCATTGAAAAGATTGAGAAAAACGCAAAATTGTTACTTGGTTTTGTGCCATTTAATCCGTCTGTTGTGTTTATTTATTTTTGCCAAGATTATTTTCAAGTTTATTTGCTTTTGTAATGGTCGTCATGGTCGTCAAGTACGTATTAAGTATACATTTAGACAGGGTGGTTTTTTTAAGTGGGATCTCGGAAACGGTAAGAGTTACGAGATTTTGTTAAATTAGCAAAAAGTTGCATATTTTGATGACCTTTAAGAATTCATTTAGAAAATTTCAAAATTCAAAATGGACCGAAATAATCCAGAAAGAAAAACTTGAAAAAAAAAAGAAAATTGTCGATTTAATTTTTCGACTGTAATTTGAAAATGGTTTACTTTAGAATATAAATTTTGGGAAACTTTTTTAGGAGGTCAATAGAGCTTTCAAACGATACCAAACTCGACATTTTATCACATCGACGCTTGGCGTCGCGACGTTCCACTTTTCATTTTCTTATGAGAAACTATTGTTTTTTTGCGGAAAATTACTCAGTTGACTTGTCTAAATTTAGATACGAATTAAGCGACAAGCCAGCTGCATTATTTCGTGCAAAAAACAATAGGTCCCCATAATAAAATTAAAAGTTGAACGTCGCGACGCCGAGTGTCCATGTGATAAAATGTCGAGTTTAGTATCGTTTGATAGCTTCTGTTACCTTCTAAGAAACTTTACCTAGAATTTTTTTCTACAGTAAACCATTTTCAAAGGACATTCAAAAAAACTAAATTGCAAATTTTCTGTTTCTTGCGATATGTTGGAAACCATTTTGAATTTTGAAATTTTTTAAACAGATTCTTAAAGCTCATAAAAAATGCTAAACTTTGCTAATATAACCAATAACTCTTACCGTTTCCAAAATCCTAATGTTCGTACCACTTAAAAAAGCACCTTGTATAGTGTATAGAGTGGGTTTTTACTGCGTTGACAGAGAGAGGATTAGATCTTCACTATTTTGTCATGATAATACATCATCATTAAACCTACATTAAAAATAAAATATTTAGGTACATTCATACAAGGGCGTTGACTATTAAAGTCCCTGCTCGGGCGCCAATTTATAACGGATTAGGTTTATACTGCGTGGACAGAGGGAGGATTGGATCTTAACTATTTTGGCACGATAATACATCATCATTGGACCTACATTTAAAAAATATTTAGGTACATTCATACAGGGTGTTCACTATTAAAGTCCCTGCTCGGGCGCCAATTTATAACGGGGTAGGCTTTTACTGCGTGGACAGAGGAAAGATTTGATTTTTATTTTGGCATGATAATACATCATCATTGAACGTACACATTTAAATATATTTAGTTGCATTCTTACAGAGTGTTCATTATTGAAGAGTCCAAGTTATAACGGAGTTGGTTTTTATTACGTGGACAGAGAGAGGATTGGATCTTAACTATTTTAGCGTGATAATACATCATCATTAAACCTACATTTAAGAAATATTTAGGTGCATTTATACAGAGTGTTCACTGTTCAGTATTAAAGTCCCTGCTCGGGCGCCAATTAGTAACGGAGCAGCTCTTAACTGCGTGGACAGAGGGAGGATTGCATGTTAACTATTTTGGATGATAATAAATCATCATTGAACCTACATTTAAAAAATATTTGTTCACTATTAAAGTCCCTGCTCGGGCGCCAATTTATAACCGGCTAAACTGGCCTAATATGTAAAATGTAATGCACAAATTGAGATGTGGGAATCGCAACTGGGCTTTAATTCAGCTATAGCAGCTTTCTCTGTCGTTCTGTCTGTTTGTATTTTTCTGCCTCAAAGGGAGAGTATATTCTGTCTTATTCGGATGTAACTTGTTTTTAAATGGCAACAAGTAACTTAATCTTATAATAAAATCATAAGTTTGAATTTTTTTCTATTCAAAACGAATTTGAATAGAGAACGCATTCTATGCAAATTAATAATTATAATCTTTAGTGTTTACGTTTTATATTAATTTACTCAACATATTTTTGCTTATCACATGATATTTTCAAATTAGTTTATTTCCTTATTAACTTTTCACATGTTTCGTAGCCTTTTCCTAATTAGATAAAGTCAGCCTTCGTTATAATAATTTTCAACAAGTAACGATGATTTCGATTAGATTATACATTTTGCTTATATTATTTTCTCTTGTACCTTACTTAATGTATGAAAATTTTCAACCTTATATACTGATCTCTTGCAACACGAACGATAACGTTTTATGATAAAATGGTTAATGTTGATAAAGGTTAATCTTTTTGGGTCTAACTTAATTATTAACGTTAGTATTTCCCAAATATTAAACTTTGTTTCATCTTTTAAATTTGTTATTAATGATTTTCATTTGCGATTCTTAATTTGAAGCAATGGATATAATTTAGGTTATTTTAATCAATTTGATGAAAAATGGACGTATTTTAATTCTTTGTTTCTTTTCAGGTTATTACCAACCAGCAGGACCACTAATTACCGTCCCACCACACACGCATCCACAGTCTTTGTTAGGAAAACCCGATCCTCTATCGGAAGTTTCATCTTCACCAACGCCTCCTCTATCACATCAGCCGCGTTCTCAATCATCAAACGCCGACTCGTTGGATAGCGATGTAAGTACACCAAATGGACATATTCACAACACAGAACAGTTGCCAATAGCCAGTGATGTGAGTCGTAATTTATTTTGTCAATTACGAAATTAATTACCGTAGTTTACCCTTTTTAATTACCGTTAAGTACCATCTAGTTGGGCAGTGATGTAAGTTGTAATTTTTGCCATAAATTACGAACGTAATACCGTAAATTACGAACTTAATCCCGTAAGTTACCGTTTTCAATTACCGTTAATTACCATATAATTGGGCAGTGATGTAAATTGTAATTTTTATTTTAAATTACGAGCGTAAAACCGTAAATTACGAACTTAATACTGTAATTTACCGTTTTCAATTACCGTTTATTACCATATAGTTGGGCAGTGATGTACATTGTAATTTCTGCCGTAAATTAGGAACGTGTAATACCGTAAATTACGAACTTAATACCGTAATTTACCGTTTTCAGTTGTAATTTTTGCCATCATTTACGAACTTAATACCGTAAATTTCGAACTTATTGCCGTAACTTACGGGTAATTTACCGTTTTAAATTACCGTTATTTACCATATAGTTAAGCAGTGATGTAAGTTGCAATTTTTGCCATAACTTACGAACGTAATGCTGTCAATTTGGAACTTAAGTCCGTAATTTACGAGTAATTTACCGTTTTCAATTACTGTGAATTACCATGTAGTTGGGCAGTGATCTAAGTTGTAATTTTTTGCCATAAATTACGAACTTAATAGTGTAATATACCGGTATTTTACCGTTTTGAATTATCATTAATTAAAATAGTGCAATGATGTAGTTAAATGTATCCAGTACTGCGTATTCCGTAAAGTTACGGTAATTTTACATCACTGCCAACAGCTGACCTATAGTTCATGATCTCTCTTTCTGTCTATTTCCCAACGTAGACAGAGAGAGAAAGTATGGGCGATCGGTATTACGCTGTTGGGAACCGTTCTGTTAATGATAATGTGTAGGTAGCTAATGCTGATAATTTGAACAGGTTATTATAACATCGACGACAAGCGCAAAGGAATCGTTACAACATCAACCACCACCTCCACAAGCTTATCGATATGCTCAGTATCCTCCACATTCGTATCCATACGCCTATCATCCTCAGTATTATCCGGCTCCACCACCGGCTCCGTCGTATCATCACGAATTATGTTATCCACCAAATCCATATTTACATCACAAACCTTATCCTCCTCCTACATATAGAAGACACCTAACGGCTCCTGCTGGTACACCATATTATCAAGCAAATCCACCAGATATTTACCACCCGCCACCTTCTGCACCAAATCAACCAAATCAACAAGTGAGTAACTCGAAATTTTGAAATTAGCGAATTGTGATGAATTGTTTTAAGGTCGTGACGACGAATCCAACAGTTAGTAGTAGTTCATATCAACCTACACCGAGTGCGCCACCACAACCTATAATGGAAAGTTATCCTCCACCGCCACCACCTCCAACATTAGTAGAACCGTATCCGCCTCATTACTACCCGGGATATGGACCTGCGCCTCCTCCTTCTTGTTACACCCATTCTCCTCCAACTAGGTCTTTACCATATATAAGTGCGTATTCAAAAAACCTAAAATAGTTGAAAATTAAAAAAATTAAATTTTAGATGCGGCATATCAAAGTTGCCCATGTCCAATGCAGTCGTGTCCAAAAAACGTACATACTGGGCCTCTTACTGGTGATAGTAAGAGGTCGTCTCATATCTCTTCCATCTCGAAAGATTCTCTTCCGCTTCCGCCAGTAGCGCTTGCACTTCCATTAGAACCGGTAAGCGCTACAGGTCCACCTAGTCCAGCGCGAGGATCTGCAGGAATGCCACCACCACCGTCGCCGGCAGGAGCAACGTACCAACCGCCTCCTCCAATGTCCAAACAAGAAATTATGGAACCTTCCGAGGACTGCAAACCTGAAAAAAGACGAAAAGCGCGTATAGGTAAAAGTATGGTTCGTAACAACATAGCAGCTAATTTTCCAGAAAATACCATGCTCCTAATGTGTCAAGCGCCGCAACACAATGTGTGCGTTACGACCGTTAAGCGGGAAATTGAAAGTCCAGAAGCACAAAAACAATCGGCAGAAAATACGTTAAAATCAAAAATTGAATCTCTAGAAACATCAGTTGATAATACTTTGAAAGAAATTTGTAACGGTAATAATTTAAAAGTTCAAAAAGAGTTAATTAATTTAAAAATAGAAGAAAGTGGTGATAAAAAGGTAGTTGATGAAAAAGAAGTAAATGGAAGCTTGTTGCCTTGTCAAAAAACCGTTGCGGAAAACGTTAAAGTTAAAAATATGAAACGAAAGCTTTCCGTAACGAAAGAAACTGAAAGTTCAGAAGACGGTTCTTCAGAAAAGAAATCAAAAGTCGAAAAATCTCCAGGAAGTTACAAAGATCTTATAAAGAAGAACGTTCCAGGCTTTAGAATTAATAACGGTAAAAGAAAACTAAACATCAGTAGCATACAAGGTTTACTTAGAACAACAAAATTAAAATTTAGAAGACACACGCTTAAAAGAAAATTAAGCCCCGTTAAAGAAGTGTTAAGCAAAAGAATAAAATTATCCAAACCACTTACGGCGAGTAACTTACATAATTTGAAACAAAACGTAAAAAATTGCAAAGGCAAGTGTGTTAGGAGTTTCCAACAACAAAGTGAAAATAAAGAGCCTTTAACAAAAACTATAAAAAAAAGTAAAGTCAATTCTAAATGTAGTTTAAGTAACAATAAAAAATTAGGACCTACGATTTTAGACAACTTAATCGCTAAAAATAATGTCGATAAAACTATCGAGTATGTCGTAAGCTCGTGTTGTGAAAGTATACGGACAAACAAAAAATTAGAAAACAATCTCAATGTTAAACAGTTGGAAAAGTGCAAATATTTTAAAAATGATAATAAAAAAGAACAAATTAATAAAAGTACAAATTGTAAACCGAGTGAGAATAAATCTAAAGTTATTGTCGCTAAAAGAGTTGGTGCAAGTAAAAGAAAATCTAAATCAAAAAGTGTAGAGGTACCCAACGGAGGAGTCATTGCTAAAGTTCCCAGAAGAAATCTACAAATACCCAAATGGTCAAACGGTTGGATGTGGAAAGGCGAACCTTTTCAAGCTAAAGTATTTTTAAACGTAAGTCAAGTAAAAAATTATTTGTTAGTTTTAATTAATTTTATACTTTTAGAGCGACGAAACGACCATCAGTAGAAAGTGTTATCCAGCGATGAAACATATGGAAGGGGACATCATCGAACCCAAAGATTGTGTGTTGTTAAAAGCCGGACCGAGAAAAAATGACTTACCTTTTGTCGCTAAAGTTGCTGCACTTTGGGAAAATCCTGATGATGGTAAAGTTAAACAATAGTAAAACATTATTTATTCTTTAAAAACGTTAAAATTTAAGAAATAATAGGTTATTTTTTTTAAAAAGCGCCATCTCTTGTCCGTTACGTGCACTTGTAAAATTTTTTTTAAATTGGAGAAATTTAAAAAAATTATTTTAAATAATCAATAATTATGTTATAAAGAATAACTTAAATTTCTTCAATTTAAAAATAACAATAAAAAAATTAAGCTAATAATTTAATAAAAAGAAGAAACTTTTTTTATACATTTCATTACATTTTTCACAAGTGCTCGCTTGTCAATTATTTGTACTTCACTTGTCAAATTTTTTTTTTTAAATTGGAGAAATTAAAAAAAATATATTTTAAATAAATAATAGCTTAAATTTCTCCAATTTAAAGAAGAATAATAAAAAAATTAAGCTAATAATTTAATAAAAAGAAGAAATTTTTTTTAAACACTATCATTAGCTTTTTCACAAGCGCCATCTCTTGTCAATTATTTGTACTTCACTTGTCAAATTTTTTTTAAAAGTTAATTTCATTAGATAATTTAACTTTTTACATGCCTTTTACATTAAAACAGTTTAGATATTATTATTGTGCTACAATTATAGTTCTTAATAACCCAAGAATAAGGTTTTCTGCTAGTATAAAAAAGTGCAATTTGAACCTCACTTATTGAGTAACGAAGTGTCATTTTTTTGACGTTTGAAGAAAAAATCATGATCTAATGAATATTAACTGATTCTTTTTTACTTTAAAGGTGAGATGATGATATCTTTGTTGTGGTACTATCGACCGGAGCACACAGAACAAGGGAGGCAACCGAGCGATGAATTTGATGAAGTATTTGCTTCTCGACACAAGGATACCAACAGTGTGGCGTGTATCGAAGACAAATGTTACGTTCTTACGTTTAATGAGTACTGCCGGTAAATAATTTACAGTTTAGTCTTATTAATTAATCAGTTAACGTCACTCTCTTGCAAATTTTGGTTATGTTATTGAATATTTCTTCAGAAATGTACTTTAACTGCTCATGTTTGTAGTAATTACTTTGAAATATACAAGAGTGTAATAGGTTTTGTAAGACAAAATGTCTATAATTTCCAATGTAAAATTCCAAAATCGTTGTGATGAAAAATATTACTTGGATCAACACAAATGTCACTTTTTATGTCCTTTTGGTATCTCCAAGTTTAAATTTTTACATCTAAAATGGCTCAGCTTAAAAATGGACAAGTGTACTGGGCATGAACAACAATTTACCATTCTGTCTGTTACAACTTCTTGTGTGTTTTTCGTAATAAAGGAGCTGTTAGACTGTGGAAAACATTAGGGCCTTTATGTACATAGTGAGCGAAAGTGAGGGGGAAGGGGAGGTCAATTATTGTGCAGCTATTTAGCACACAAGTGTGTCATTTTACTTATTGATTATAATTTTTCAGATACCGAACTAAATTGAGAAAAGCGGAAGAAGGTATAGAGAATATAAGTACGTGTATACCAAATCCAGAGTCATATCCGAGAATAAACAGGCAACCACCGACAAAAGTTCAAACACCAGCCGATTTAGTTTTCTTTTGTCGTCGAGTTTATGACTTTCGACAAAAAAGAATTGCAAAAAATCCTAGTTAATTTTGTAGTTTGTTTATGAATTAAAAAATTGTGTAACAAATTGTAACGATGGCCAGTTATACAAGTTTGAAAAACACAAAATCCAATTTTTTAAATTATTACTGATGTCTTTCAAAGAGAACATCTAAATTTGATACATATACATATTGTTGCATAAAGAGAAGGGAACATTTGTATTATATATGAAATAGTTATTGATAATGTTGTATAGAAATATAGAAATATATATTTAACACAAGATCATGTTTATAAAATTAGTGTTAGTTATTGCTGGTATAAATGGTTCGTGTGCTTTTGATAGATTAGAAATTATCTTCGTGTCGTCTTATATTTCAGTACAGTTTTTGATAATCAAAATATTGTATTAAAATCAATTTTTTTTAATAATATATTGTTTTTATTAATAATAATTTATGAAATGACAACATTTTTCTAATTTATTAAAAATGCAAAAAATGGAAAATTACAGGGTGAGTCGCCAAGAATGTACGTCTCTCCCTAATTATAAACTAATTAGAGAAAATTGCTTTTAATAAAAGTTGTTTGGGAACAAAAGTACATACTAAATTTTACAATTTTAAATTATAAAGGGTGGGCACAACCAACTCGTATTTTTTTAAATGGAACGCCCTGTATTTGACTCTGATTTTTTTTTATAATAAGGGAGACACAATATTCTTAAAAACTCGCCTTGTATTATTAATTTAAAGTTAAAATCTTCGTATTTTTGTTACTAATTAAATTTGTTAATTTCTTATTTATTTGTTGTCATTTTTGTTTGTTATTCATTTTCAAATAGTCAATTATATCGATATAAATAATTTTTTTTAATGAGCGCAAATCATCTAACTTACGTTATAAATTTGTGTCTTTACCAAAATGGTTGCCTTTCTGTGTTAAATGCAAAAAAAATATGTTGTATTTGTCTAAAATTGTTGTAAATCGATAGTTTTTACCTCAAAAATTTTAATTTCGATTTTTTTTTGAAATTTCTCTTTCGTAGTATAATTTTCGATTAGTTTATAATTATTTGATTAGATAATATAACATTTTTTTAATATTATTATTATGCTCTTTGAGCTTTAAAAAAACTCTTATTGAATGTAGCCAAAGTTTTCTATTTCATTATTTATTGAGTGTTGTTAGACATGTATTTGTCGCTATTATTATTATTATTATTGAATTTACGGAAATTAATTGTCTATTTTTGTTAAAGTAAGTAGTATTCGAAATCCATACATGGTAATTCCAGTGTATTATTAACATCAATCAAATAAATTTTATAGAAATTTAATTGACTTTTTCTTAATAATGTTCTTAATTGTTGTTCACCTATTCGATAAACTCAAAAGCAACAGTTGCTTGAATCTTTTATTAACTAAACCTTTAACTGCTCACAGGCGCCTGCAAGGCGCCACGCACAATTTAAGTGTGGATATTTGTATTTTTTTGTAACAGTGACCTCCTATCTTATCAAGTAGGCACGAGTAGGAGTAGTTAAAGGTTAAGTATTTGGAATGAACGCGATAATAGGTGGAAAGGACGAGTAGTAAATAGTATATTTCATGAGGAGCAAAAATGCCATCTCTTGTCAACTTCAACTTTTACTTATTCAATGAACTTTTTTTTCGAAGAGGGCGGTTAGCGACTTTAATATCCGGTTGATATTGCTGACAGTCACAATTCCTGATAGGTTAAGGTTCAAAGAAGACAATGACATATTTGTATACAGAAAATAAGAGGCTAATTAGTGCGAAAAGTCCAACTGAACTTGGTGCAATTTAAAAAAATAGGATGTTATCAGACTCGCTGATTAGAATTTTATTTCCTATATACAAATATGTCATTGCCTTCTTTGAACCTTGCCATATTAGCAATTATCAATATTAGTGATATTAACCGGATATTAAAGTCGCCAACGGTTACGAGCGGCAGGTCTAAATATCAACTTTCCCACCCGTAAGGGCGGTAACCGTTAACGACTTTAATATCTGGTTGATATCACTAATAGTCATAATTCCTGATAGGGCGAGGTTCAAGGAAGGCAATGACATATTTAAATATTGAAAATAAGAGTCTAATTAGTGAGAAAGTTGGGTGAAAACAACACCCTCTGTTTTTGTTAAATTACACCAAGTTCAATTGAACTTTTCTCACTAATTAGGCTCTTATTTCTTACATACAAATGTGTCATTGCCGTCTTTGAACCTTGCCATATCAGGAATTACCAATATTAGTGATATTAACCGGATATTAAAGTCGCTAACGGTTACGAGCGGAACGTCTAAATATTAACTTTCCCGCCCGTAACTGTTAACGACTTTAATATCCGGTTGATATCACTAATAGTCATAATTCCTGATAGGGTGAGGTTCAAGGAAGGCAATGACATACTTGAATATTGGAAATAAGAGCTTAATTAGTGAGAAAGTTGCGTAAAAACATCTTCTGTTTTTTTAAATTACACCAAGTTCAATTGAACTTTTCTATATGTCATTGCCTTCTTTGAACCTTACCCTATCAGAAATTACGACTATTAGTGACATCAACCGGATATTAAAGTCGCTAACGGTTACGAGCGGAATGTCTGAATATCCGCTTTTCCGACATTCCGCTCGTAACCATTAGCGACTTTAATATCCGGTTGATATCATTAATAGTCATAATTCCTGTTAGGGTAGGGTTCAAAGAAGGCAATGACATATTTATATATAGAAAATAAGAGCCTAGTTAGTGTGACAAGTCCAACTGAACTTGGCGAAAAACAGTTTCAGTTCCAACTGAACTGAAAAAAAAGAGGATGTTGTTGTTACTCAACTTTCTCACTAATTAGGCTCTTATTTTCTATATACAAATATGTCATTGCCTTCTTTGAACCTTACCCTATCAGAAATTATGACTATTTGTCATAAAAACCGTATATTAAAGTCGCTAAAGGTTACGAGCGGAATGTCTAAATATCAACTTTCCCGCCCATTCGTTAATAACAATCTTAAAGAATAATTGACACGAAGGCTCTTGTGTGATCTTCAACTCCTCTTGTAGTTCACATCTTTTGCTGGTAACGATAAATTGCCATTTTTTAGAAATCGGTTGAATTAAGCACAACAGCTTTCCGAAATCATTTAAGTTTGCACAATCTTTCCACTCAAATACTTTGAGATATTTTTGTTTATTGGTTAATTTTTGATTAAAATAATCAATAATAAAACCTTTTTGTTGGAATAAACCGACAAAGATTAATCGTTACATCACTAAATTTTTATAAAAGCGCTCGAAATGACATGTTAGCAAAATATGTTAACAAAGCACGATAATTGAGCTCATATCCTGTTCGTATACTTTTAAAAATATTAAAAATAAAATTTAATGATTAAAAATTGAAATGATTAAATTATGACGCAATGTATGACGTTTTTGTAGATTTAAACGTCGCGCAATATGATCTGGCAAGGTTTGAGTTTGGTTAAAATGCAACAGATGGCGCCACACGGTCGATTTAGCTATTGAATGAACAATTTGTTAGTTCGCGTTTGTCCGTTGTTGCGGTGCGCATTTTGATTGGTTACGAATATAGCCGAATAGTTTAATGTCTGAGCATCTGAAATTAATGGTAAGATGATGCCCGTTGCGAATTAAAAATGGCTTAAAATACGATTTATAATTTCGTATCGAAGGTTGGTGTTTATTTTGCGGTGCGGCTGTGTTGCGTGTGATATTGTTTAAACATTTAGATAATAAATGTTGGCGTGAAGTGGGTTGTAAAGTTACAATAAAGGACGTTCGCCATCAGTAGTAGGTTTAACAAGAAGGGTGTCATCAAGAAATGTGATAGACCTATGATAGCCACTGTGAAATTTAATTTACAAAGACTTTAGACATGAGTGGACGCCCTAGGACTACGTCCTTTGCCGAGGGCAATAAGCAACCTTTAAATCCTCCACTAGGAGGCATGAAAATTAGCAGTAAGTTTCACTTGTATGCCGTTGTTCTTGGAGTGACGTCGCACAAGCGCGGCTCTCCTAGTTCAACATGGCTACGTTGGGCGCTTATTGAGCGCCAATTTGTCTCATTTCGTTTGTTTTATTCAATTTTTTAAACATTTGAAATGAATTAACATCGAGTTGCATAGGTAGTTCGTAAGTAAAATCGATAGACCCCGTTTAGCCTGTCAAGTAGATTAGATTTGCAGTTGATACTATCGATACCGAAAACATCACTTTTATTTTAAATTCTGAAGTTCAGTGCACTTTTGCTAATGTTATTGCTCAAAATTAAGTGTAATGCGTTTTTGCAAATTTTCACCTGCCTCCCTTTTTGTTCTACATCCACTTAATTAACCCAACTAGCTGTAGGTATTCGTTTGACCCTTAATTTACAATGACATCCCCGCCCACCAGCTCTTGTAATTTGATTGAACAGTTCAACATTTTGTTACATAGTTTCTCATTAGCCCCGATAATTTCAATAATTCGAGCAAAATTGTAACGCACTACTTATTACGCTAATAATTTTATTTATAAAAATTATTAACCTACTTACGCAAAACAATGTTATCGCTCCGTACTAACTGCATTTATTAATAATAAAGCAATTTGAAATTCGTTCAAACAATAATTTAATAGGACGTCGGTTGTTGCTATTAAAATTTTCCTCTTTGGCCTAATCACGGTACAAAATCGAATTTTACGTTCGAACAAAAAATCATCGTTTGACAGCTAATACATTACATAATCTATTCTTTTATTTTAGGTAGTAAAAATGTAAAAAACTTAACCTAACTTTTTTTTTAATTTTGACGTTTTCGTTACATTTTTTCGACAAATTCCCCATTTTGCGCAATTTAAAGAAAACTTGTTTTTCTAATCTTTATTTTTTAGATTTAAAAAAAAATGTTTGCTGTTTTTAACCTTGAATAGGTTTTTTTAAATTTTAACCTTTGACCCACTGCATTACATGATCGTTATTTCTTGTATTAATTTATTAATGTGACTTTTTTAAAATTACAGCTGCGCTATTGGTAATTTACATTTCTGATTTAACCCATTAATGGCCAAAGTATCATAAACGAAACATTATAAAAAACATTTTTTTTTTAATTTTTTGGTGTTTAATTTAGTTCCACTTATTTTAGGGTCAGCTTTAGAATAGTTTCGAGTTACTAAATTCATCTATAAAAAAATCAAAATAATTACTATTTCTTTTTAAATAAATTTTCAAAATAGCCTATTTATTGCAATCGTGTAGCGTTTCGTTCTAAAAATCATAAAAAATATGAAATGTTGACTCAGCACATTTTTGTATTAATTCTTTGTTTCACATGGATAGTTCGACAACGTGAAATAAACAAACCCCAATATTAAGTTACACTAACATATTTACGACCCTTTGAACTTAATGTTTCGTTTATGATACTTTGGCATAATGCATGAACTAATAATTTCGATGGTATGAATTCTTAAGATTTAAAAGTGTTTTCAGTTTTAAATCGTTCTTACACCCTATCGGATAGTTAGTGGATGTTATATTATACATTTTAAAATATTTTCAAAGTTTTATCGAAATTTTACATTTTTAGTGCACATAAGTGAGGTATGTATTAATTTTCTGTACCTAGAAATAATTTCTACATTATTATAAAATATATAAATTATTTTACTTTAGAGAAATTTAAGCCTAAATAATTCCTTATTTTAAATTTCTCTAAAGTAAATTAATTTTAATAAGCCAAAAAATTATTTAAAAAAAATATAAAATATACCTATACAAATTAGAATTACACTGCTTATATTTTTTCAGTCATGTCTTTCGCAAAAGATTATGGAATGAAAAGACCCCTTTCCATTCAAGAATTAGAAGCAATCCTGGAACAAGATTCTGATCTAGAAAATAGTGATAACGAGCAAATTGATGCGGTATATATTCCACCTGCAGTTGATATCGTCACCGATGAAGAAGACTTGAATGACGATCTCCTAATGGAGGAACAGAACGTCCGTGATATAGCAGGTACATTTGAAGTGCACTCGCATTCTACTATTGAAGAAACTCCGATTGCTGATGACATTGCTGAGCCATCCACTAGCAAAAAAAGAAAAGGAAAACAGAAGGGAAAACAAACACAAAATATGCCGTCTTGGACCAAAAAGAAATTCCAGTATTCTTCTTTACCATCAATAAATGAGTTTCCAAAAAAAGAAGAAATAAAACGAAATGTTGGTGGGAAAACTCCATTAGAAGTGTTTGGTTTATTTTTTGACGATTACGTTTGTAAAAGTGTAGTAGATTACAGTTTAAAATATGCAAACGACAACAATAGGCATGATTTTAAATTTTCTCTGCATCAACTAAAGCGCTTTTTAGGCCTATTGATTTTTACGGGATATCACACTTTACCAGCTAGTGACATGTACTGGTCAAAAGATTTAGATAAACGTGTAGATCTAGTGCGTAATTGCATGAGTAGAAATACATTTCGAGCAATAAAGAGGAATATTCACCTATCGGATAACAGTAATTTGGACAAAAATGATAAATTTTCGAAACTACGTCCAATTTTTACATTGTTAAATGAAAAATTTTTACAGTTTGGAATATTTTCTCACAATTTGTCTATTGATGAACAAATGGTTCCATATTTTGGAAGACACTCGGCCAAAATGTTTATTAAAGGAAAACCAGTTCGTTTTGGTTTTAAAATATGGTGTTTGTGCAGTTCAGAAGGTTACTTATATCAGTTTGTACCTTACGGAGGTGCAAGTCCTACAGGGAAAAAATCCGAATATCCTTTAGGAACACAAGTTGTACTTGATTTACTTTCTGTATTGCCCGAACCATCGGAATGCCGAGTTTTTTTTGATAATTTCTTTTCGAGCTATACCTTATTTCGCTTGCTAAAAGAAAAAGGGTATTATTTCACGGGTACTGTAAGAGAAAATCGTTTGCCCAATTGCCCATTACAAAGCAGTAAGGTTTTGGCAAAGAAAAAGAGGGGAGAATTTGACTCTGCTTATGACGTAATGGCTGAGGTAACTGTAGCACGTTGGAACGACAACGCAGTTGTCACTGTTGCAACCAATAATGGAACTATAAATCCAATAGTGAAGGTAAAAAGGTATAATCGAAGCCTAAAAAAGGAAGAATTGTTACCTCAACCAAATGTTATCAGCCAATACAATCAGCACATGGGAGGTGTTGATCTTCTCGATAATGCCGTAGCAAATTACAGAATTAAAGTTAGAGGCAAAAAGTGGTGGTGGCCACTATTTATCAATTTGCTTGATTGCACTGTGGTAAACGCCTGGAAGCTATATAACATAGCAAACGATTCTCGTATGTCGCAAATAGAGTTTCGTTCATACTTAGTTTTGGCGCTGCTTCAAAGCGAAACTAGATCAACTAATACAGTTGAGGAAGACGAGCAGCTACAAGAAGAAAATATAGAAGAATCTGTAGCTACAACGTCGTGGGGGCGCCCATCTCGGAGTAGCTTACCCAGTGAAGTGCGTTTTGATGAAATTGGTCATAATATCGAACGTGAAGAAGAAGGACGACGACGTCGGTGTAGAGTATGCAAAACAAATACTCTTTATAGGTGCGGTAAATGTAAAGTGCACTTGCACCCTAATTGTTTCACACAATTTCATAAAAAGTAGTGTGAAAAAGTATTTTTCTATATTTTTTTAATGTATTTAGAAAGTAAATTTTAACAAAGTATTATATATTTAGATTTAGATTTGTTATATCGTAGATCATATTTTTACTTCATATATTATGCCAAAGTATCATAAACGAAACATTTTTTTTTAATATGTTATTATTATTATTTTTTTTTTATTTTTGTGAAATGGTATTTAGATAGAGATAATAAACAAATGTATTTCTAAAAAATAACTTTTTTTTTTAAATTTCAATGCTTGGCCAGTAATGGGTTAATTTAAAAAAACAGTTTTTTTACAACCTTTTTCTTGGGACGTTCATAAATGTATAAATAATTTTTAGAAAGCATAGTATAGCGATCAAAACGTCGATAAATACTAAATCGAGATGTGTTACGTCACTTGCTTTTTGTTTTGTGCTGTCATTTACCTGTCAAAGGTTGTTGTAAAGTTTTATGTTTTAAGTGAGCGCAATTTAAACCCTTGTTTTTCTTTTTTTGTGGTTAAATATGTACGTAGTTTCATACTTTGTTGAAGTCCTGTTGTAGGTATTTTTTGACATATTAAATTCGATATACAGGGTGTCGCTGAAATTGAGGTAAACAGTTTTATTTTTGCGTGGTTTCCCAATGACAGGGTTGTCATGTCTTGTATAGTTTGAAAACACTAACAGGATGGGGAAAAAATAAGGCAACAAGGCTATAACTTTTTTGTTATTGATTTTTCAAAACAACGTTTTAAATAAAAGTTTCCAGGCTAAAAGTGCTTCACTTCGGCTTCACTTGTTCTTGACCTTTAACTGCTCATGCGTTAGTAAATACTGTTAATCCATGATAAAGCTTGTTTTCCACTGGCCCATCTTTTTACATAAACTGACGAGCAACTGTTGACTTGTAGAAGTCGAGTTCTTATATGTATTTTTAAACTATACCTGAACTGTTAATCCATGATAAAGCTTGTTTTCCATTGGCCCATCTTTTTACATAAGCTGCCGACCAACTGTTGACTTGTAGAAGTTAAGTTGTTATATAAAAATGAAGCTATACCTGAACTGTTAATCCATGATCAAGCTTTTTTTCCACTGGCCCATCTTTTTATATGAAAATGAAACTATACCTGAACTGTTAATCTATGATAAAGCTTCTTTGCCACTGGCCAATCTTTTTACATAAACTGATGAGCAACTGTTGACTTGTAGAAGTCGAGTTCTTATATGTATTTTCGAACTATACTTGAACTGTTAATCCATGATATAGCTTGTTTTCCACATTATATGAAAATGAAACTATACCTATACCATCTTTTTACATAAGCTGCCGATCAACTGTTGACTTGCAGAAGTCGAGTTCTTACATGTATTTTCAAACTATACCTGAACTGTTAATCTATGATAAAGCTTGTTTTCCACTGGCCCATCTTTTTACATAAGCTGCTGAACAACTGTTGACTTGCAGAAGTCGAGTTCTTACATGTATTTTCAAACTATACCTGATCTGTTAATCTATGATAAAGCTTGTTTTCCACTGAAAAGTGTAGTCCACTTCTACTGGACCGATTTTGATGATTTTTTTTTAAATTGAAGCTCTTGACCCACAGATATGTCACCACTAATTTTTTTCTCAGTTATAATATAACAAGACCTAATTTTTCAATCGATAAAAAATTGACATTTGCATAAAAGTGCCAAAATGCATGTACATTTATTGAGACCTTTTTTCTTGCATTAATAATGCTCAAAAAGGTCGAAATAAATTACCTTAGGCATTTTGGCACTTGAGTGCAAATGTCAATTTTTTGTAGATTGAAAAATGAGGTCGAATTATATTCGATAAGACAATTTTTTTTGCATTGGTAACGTGATTATGTACAAAAAAAAATTGTCAAAATTATTAATTTCATACATTGTTTTATATTTTATAATATACATAATAAAATAATCAATTTTATAATTTAAAATAATCCAATTTTAAAAATTATAAATGAGAATAAATGTAGATAGTATTTGGTTTTATACGATAAGGCACACATTATACATTTGGTCGTGGTGATAAAATTTTCAATACTTTTATTCGACCAGTACGTTTCTAATACGCGATATGGTCAGGTTGGTGCGTGCATTTTTAATTACGTTTCGTGCTTTTGTGAATTTTGGATTTTTGAGACGGTTTGTTATGTTGCCCTCTTTGGCTTAGTCATCTTTAAGGTTAGTTTTCTTATTTTTTTTTATAAAATAGTCATAGCTCATTCATATCTTCAAAAACTTCGTCGATTTCGACGGGGGTGACCGCTATTTTTTTTAAATTGAAGCCGTCGACCCCCATATTATGTCAGCTTTAATTATTTTCTTCAAATTACCAATTTCATAAATTTTTTTAAAATAATAAATTAACAAACAATCATCGGTGTAGGAAGTAAGTGCATTATAATAATTTTTGAAAATTTCATTTTTCTAACACATTCATCTCTACAACTACTTCGTCGAATTTCGACGGTGGGGGGGGCCGGTCGTTACTTATTGAAAGCTTTTGGTAGTGCACTTTTATTAAAGAAAGTTGTGTCTCGTATTATGCACTTTAATTTAAAATTTATCTAGCAATTTGCATTCAATTGTGTCTATCGTTTAATAAGATCACAATTTAAATAATTTAATATTTAAAACCAATTAATTTAAAGGGTAGGAAACTTAATAGCTTTATAAATATTTCAAGATATTCGCCCAAAGTGGTAGCTGGCCATAACTTACTACTTTTATTATCTCCACTGTGAGTTTTCTTCCATTTTCCAAATAATACGTATCGATTTTCTCGAAAATCTTCCACTGTATACTACGTACTTATTTAGTAATTTTTCATGAGTCACATTTTAGAAACTAAATTTATAATCCACAATTTAATTTGTATTACTTATGGGTAATTATGGAAATTGTTTTACAACTTGACCACAAAATTGTACTATTAAAATAAAAACGTAGCAAGACAACCTAAATATTGTAATAAAACAATCGATGCATTAAAAACACTCCTATGCCTTCTTGATTTTTTTTATTTTGATTGTTCAATACAGCTCCACCAACCAATTTTGCGTTACGGAAAATATGTCAACTAAAATAATTTTATTTAAAATATTTTTGCGAGAAAAAATTAATTCAATTTTAGTGACAGTTACTTGTCAAATTTAGCGATTGAAATGCTTTTAACTCGTAGTGTACTTCAAAATCTATGACAGCGCTGACCACGCCCCGTCAGCTCGCTAATAAAGTTGGTGGGACTGTACGTACGTGTAAGTTTCATTCTTTTATTAAATTGACTGTGAGTTATTTATGTTTAATTAAAATTGAATTTTTCGACTTTAACTCATCATAATTTATGCTGCAGAGGTACAGTGAACAAGCCGAGGAACAAGCCGTATATTTCTGTCGACCATCGCTTTATTATGGCTTTAACATCTCTATATTTAATTGCAATCTTATTATTGGAAGTTATTTTCATCAAATTCGCTGCAGAGGTCGTAGGTTTGAAAATAATTTGAAAAGATCCGATTTGGAACTTTTAAAATGAAAAATAGTGTAGCAATGAAAAGTAGATTTATTGGGGCGTGCCTTTTGTCTGATTATTTGTCGTGATCTTTCAAATATCTTCCTGTCTGGCTGCTTCTGAGTATGTATGGCTAGATGATCATCTGTATGAATAATATGAACATATTTGGCTATTATCTAGCGATTTATCGTTTATAGGTCGAAGACTCTTTATAAGGTGTCTGATGGGACGTATTTCAAATGTTTGTGGCCTGTTCACAATGCCTGCCTATTTGACTATTATCGAGCGATTTGTCGTTTAACTATCGTTTATATGTCTGATGAAACTCCTCATAAGTGCCTACTGCCAATCTGCCTGATTAGATGCATTTCGAACGTTTGTGGCGGATTCACAATACCTGCCAATTTGACTATTATCAATGGATTTTATCGAGGTGTCGAGGTTATATGTCTAATGAGACTCTTCATAAGTGTCTGCTCCCCATCTGTCTTTTTAGATGCATTTCGAACGTTTGTAGCCCACTCACAATGCCCTCCTATGTGGCTATTATCGAGCGATTTGTCGTTCAACTGTCGTTTATATGTCTGACGAGACTCTTCATAAGTGCCTGTTGCCACTCTGGATGCATTTCGAACGTCTGTAGTCGATTCACAATGCCTGCCTGTATGGTTATTATCTAACAATCTAGCGATGTCTCGTTTGTATGTCTGAGACTCCTCACAAGTATATGGGGCGCATTGCTTGAGGAGTTGCATGCAGTTGCTGCTGGTTTGTGTAAAAAACTAGTTTATTCAACAAATGGTCTTTATGAGATAATCCAGTAGCGATTCATCTCTATAAATCTAATAATAGTCGAAATGAATCTCTTTTAAATAAATTACGAATGTAACAGCTGTTAGATGTATTATAAAAAGAATGAAGTACAAGAAAGACATTTCGTACGCACGTTTGTTAAGGTTTATTAAAAAGTTACTTCAACCGCGACTCGTTTTAATATTAATAACTGTAATTTGAATTCGCTCGAATTGCTTGGAAATTATTTCAGTGGCACATTCTAAGCTTAAGGTTAATTTACAGTTGATGAAAAACAAAACAAATTTTGTGTAATTACGAAATGTTTTCGTCAGTTTCGACGTAAAGTGCGCACCTTCGGTCTTCGTTTCTGACCGAGTCTTTTCATAAGCGAAACACTCTTCAACTTAATAGAAACCTTCACCTGTTGCCATAAGGACTGGCCTACTGAACTGTTAAAATATTGATACAACACATATCATGTGTTCAAGGACGCTTCGTTGAGGGTGTCATGTGCGCACTTCACAAGAGCGGCGGAGCAGCGCTAATTTACCTTTTGTAATGATTCAACAAACGCATCCCAAAATATTGCAATTTTCAAAACTGAGTTGAATAAATACATTTTTAGTGTGCTGATGATGATTTAAAAAAGGTTAGAGGTGGATGAGAAAATTTAACTTTTGCAAGTTAATTTTATACTGATCTTTTTAGGGGGTAATTGATAATTATAGACCTAACGGGTGTACTTAGGAAAATTTCGTGTTATTAAAATTCTCCTTTCGTGTTTAGTATAATTGTGCACAATTAACGTATAAATAACTTCACAGAAATTCTCAGGCATCTAAACCTCATTTTGCGTAATTTGAATTAGGATAAGGATCACTCGAGGATCACCGTACTTAATTGTTACAATCGACAATTAAAACTTGTTTTTTGGGTGTGTACTAAGTTAAAATCACCGACACACGAAAACTGGAGGCCCTACTTTCCAAAATAAGATAAAATCAAATAATTTTTTCTTCGAAAACGCTCCCTTGAGGAGATACAGGGCATTTTGTGGTTTTTCCCTTGTAACTTGGGCGATTGTTATTATAATAAAAGTTTCAAAACGACATTGTGCAACCAAAATATAGAGCTTTCGTCTCGACCTAATGGATTTTTAAATTTTTTTCTAAATTGCCTAACTTTAAAGGGCCGAAATAGGCCAAAATTTCGAAATTGATTTCCTTAAAATTTCCTCTTCCAAATTTATTGCTTTTTGGATATGTTACAGACAACGTAATTCTCTATTGAACCCTAAATTTTTATTAACTTCTACATAGTTGAACCGGAATTATGATTTTTTAAATGTCAAAGGAACTAAAGTTGGTACAAATTTTAAAATTGATTTTCTCAAAATTTGTTCTGGCTGTTTTTTCGTTTTCTGGATGTGTTACATACAACGCAATTCTTTATCGAAAGCCGTTTATTTTATTTACTTCTATAGAGCAGGACCGGTAGTTATGATTTTTTGAATGTCAAAGGGATTAAAGTTAGTAAATTATTTTAACCCTACGAGGCATACAACTATTTTCTACGCATAAGCATAAGGTGGGTGAAAAATACCCAGCACCTTTATTATAAGTTAATAACGTTATACGATACGTACTACTATAAGAAATTATTTTACTTGCATAATGAGCTTTATTAATAATTAAATAACAATTGATTCAAAAAACTTGGATGTGGCCATACCAGGAACTTTTTAGTACGTATTCCCATTTTATGTTAAACTGGAAGTAAAGTATAAAGTGTTTGGTATCATCAGATAGCTAATTTTGCTAACTTTCAAAATATTGCAAAATATACAGGATGTTCTTAAAAAATTTTGCTATTTTTGTAATTTCCGGTTTAACCGGAAGCGTTTTATTAAACGAAAATAGTGTGAAATAGTAGATATTCATGGGATTGATACATTTTCCACTTTTAAAGCTTTTATTTTTATTACATAAAAAATGAGAAACTTTTTAAAATTTTGACTTTCAAAAAAATAATAACTCCGGTCCTATTTTGTACAAGTTATTAAAATAAAGGGCGTTCGATAGATAAAAACGATGTCTATAACATACTCAAAAATGAAAAACGACCGGAATAGATTTAGTGAAAATTTATTTAAAAATTTTGATCCACTTTGGCCCCTAAAAATTGAATTTTAAAATCATTTAAAAAATCGATCAAATTAGGACGAAAGCTTCATATTTTAGCTCTACAACTCTTTTTTTAAATTTTCATAATAATAATTACACAATAAATGACATATTTTTGAAATTTCAACAATCAAAAAATCCGTACTCCGGCCCTGCTCGGTAGAAGTTATTAAAATAAGCGGCGTTCGATAGAGAATTATGTTGTTTGTAGCATATCCAAAAATGAAAAAACACGGCCAGAATGAGATTCTGTGTATAAAATGTCGATAAAATGGGTAGATAATACCCACCTTCTCGTAGGGTTAAAATTGATTTTTTCAAAATTTGTTCCGGTCGTTTTTTCATTTTTGAATGTGTTACATACAGCGTAATTCTCTATTGAAAGCCGCTTATTTTATTTGCTTCTATAGAGCAGGACCGGAGTTATGATTTTTTAAATGTGAAAGGGACTAAAGTTGGTAAAAATTTTAAAATTGATTTTCTCAAAATTTGTTCCCGCCGTTTTTTTCGTTTTTGGATGTGTTACATACAACGTAATTCTCTATCGAAAGCCGCTTATTTTATTTGCTTCTATAGAGCAGGACCGGAGTTATGATTTTTTAAATGTGAAAGGGACTAAAGTTGGTAAAAATTTTAAAATTGATTTTCTCAAAATTTGTTCCCGCCGTTTTTTTCGTTTTTGGATGTGTTACGTACAACGTAATTCCCTATCGAAAGCCGCTTATTTTATTTGCTTCTATAAAGCAGGACCGCAGTTATGATTTTTTGAATGTCAAATTTCAAAAATCTGTCATTCTTGTTCAATAACAATTTTTAAATGAAAACTTATGAATATCTATTATTTTACATTATTTTGGGTTAACAAAACGCTTCCAGTTAAATCAATTGTTTTAGAAACACCCTGTATATTTTTAAACACGTTTAAAGCTCGTACAATTAGCTGTTGCTGTTACACGATACCAAACACTTCATATTTTCCCTTCCTGTTTAACCGGAAATGGAAATAACTTTCTTAATTTAAATGGAACACCCTGTATATTTTGTAATATTTTGAAAGCTCATAAAATTAGCTTTTCGATGATATCAAGTACTATAGATTTTTCCTTCCGGTTAAACCAGGGTTTGTTAAGAAATTTTTAATCGACGTCATCTACCTATACAAACCACAATAAAGAAAACCAATTTAACTTTTAATTTGTAATCGTTTCAGAGGAAATTATTTTAATAGTTAATACTTTTTGCAAATTGATATTGCACATGCAATATGTAAGTACTAAATTCTAATTTTGTCTCTGTATATTTTTAAATGGAAAAGGTCATTTCTCTCCTTGGAAAATTTTCTTGAAAATGCAAATGTGTTGTTAAAGAGACTATTAAACACAATAAAATTATTTGTGGTCGTCAACCTCTCCCCCAACTTAATAAAAAAATTATAATTTATTTTAATTAAAATTTTTTTTTTTTTTCAAATTTATTATTGTAACCTCCCTTTTGAATATTACGGAACTTTTTTACACTCACCGAGTTAGATGATTAATTTATAATTTAATTATGTTAAAATTATTCTATATTGCTAATTAATTATGTACCAGTTTGGTATAGTAATTGTTAATTATAGCGTGAATGTTATTACGTGCAACGCTAAACATTCTTAATACCATTGTTAACAATGTGCGGTTCATTAGGATGTTCTTGTTTTCATAATGATTACTGATCGATGTTTGCGTTTTCGATATTAAATTAAAACATACTACTGCTTAAATTTGTGCTAAATGAACAAATATTTGTCTTTCACGTGACATATGCGTTCGCTCTATATTTATTCTAATAATTAGATAAATTGCATATTGTTGTGGTGGAAATTTTTGGTTAAATTCTCTGAAAACGTGCTCAAGGGTCAGCGAAAAGACGGATAGTTTTAATTAAAACATGCAAAAGAGGGCTGTGAACCCTCGAGAAATCTCACTTAATGTAAGACCAGTATTTATTAGAGAAGAAATTCACTTTTTCGATAAAAAGTGATGAAAATTAAGCACACGTTGCAACCATGACAATACCGATAAATTATTTAATTTTATTAGAAAACTGAACGCATACACCATCTTTACTTTTCTTTCACAACTCAAAGTGATAAAAATCCACGCTATGACTTTTATCATGGCAGCTCATATTACATACATAGCTTGTCGTATCCCTTTACCACTTGTAAAGGTAGGATTTACATGTACCGTGCACACACGTTGGGCGCCATTTTTATAACAAGCTTCATTGAAAACTCTTTAATCTAGAATCCTCCCCTTAAGAGCTAGGCATGTACCCCTGACCGTTTGCATTGCATTCTAAGGCTAGCTTTAGACGAGACTAATTTTTCAGTGTTAAAATTAGTATCGTCTAAAGCTAGCCTAATTTTTATGATTCAACATACATTTTAAAATTAAATTTTATTCTATTTCGCCTCTGCAAAAACTGTTACCATCAACATTTTGCTTTCCAAACCGTTGTATAGATGTTATCTTGCAATTTCAAGTTTGTCTCTTATGTTTAATGTACCAGATCTATAACGTAAGTACGTGCATTGTAAACAAGCTAATGACCAAAACGCGTCATTAATAATTAGATACGTCATACATTTCATTCGTACATAAAAATGAATGTGTTTTATTCATATAAATTTATATTGTTGTAACTTTTTCACGTCATTTAAAATGTGTGTTCGTTATAAATCGTGCATTGTATGTTCTCTTTTATTCATTTGACGTTCTTCATTTATAACATGTTGAGATCGATATGAAATCATTTTTATGCCACTCTAAACTTAATATTACAACCCCTGATTATACAGGGTTTCCCCGAATTACACCGACAAACGCTTACAGTGAGTTCCTGGGACCAAAATGGGACTTTTGGCCTTCTTGAAATTATGCCCTAGAATGTCCCCCTACCAAGTTATACGCTCTCGATATCTTATAAAAGTCATCCTGTGGTAGAAATTGCATAAGAATCCCACCACTACCCCTTCTGGGGGTGGCGCTAACTTTAAACCCCTAAAATACTAGTTTTTGCTAATAAAAATATTAAATTCATTTGATTAACATTAATGCGCTAGAACTCTGTTATTTCTAAATATTTTGATAAAGTGCTTTAATACTTTTATACAGAGAAATGTTTGGGAAATCCAAATATCCAAAAATATACAGTGTGTTCAATTTAAAAAAAGTGACATATTGGCATATCTCGCCAACTATGCCGTTTTCCGATTTTCCAACTACTCAGCTAAATGAAGACGACAAAAAACTACAACTTCGCTAATTTAACCGAATTCGTAACTTCATAAATAAAAAAGTTAGCTATTGTAAACTGTTTCGTGAACCGTCGTATAATTCTCAGCATACTTGACCACAAAATGAGCTGTAACTCGGTTATTTCTAAATATTTTGATAAAGTGCCTTAATACTTTTATACAGAAAAATGTTTGAGGAATCCAAATATTTAAAAATATATAGTGTTCCATTTAAAAAAAAGTGACATATTCCTGTATCTCGGTAACTAGATTCTTTTCCGCTTTTTCAACTACATCACTAAAACCGGAAAAACAAATACTACAAGTTTCCTAATTTAACCGCATTCGTATCTTTACAAATAAAAAAGTTATCTATCGTAAACTGTTTTCATGAACACACTGTATTGACACTTTTGCACTGAAAATTATTAAAGCAGTAGCTCCCTTAGCAGTTGTAGTAGAAATGTAATACCAAAGTTAAAATGTACAAAACACACAGATTAGACTTAAAGAGACTTTATATTTGATTTTCCGTGAAAATTATTAGCCTTTGAAATTGCAATACAAATAATGTGTTTGCTAACTGCGAATATTATGTCTACTTACTGATTAACTTTAATGCCACTCTCAGTATTACAACTTTAATTACATTTTCAAATTAGTCCTGTTAACATTTAATTAACTATTGAACTTTCATTTCGTAGAATTTTCTTTGTAAACACACCCTTTGTACTTAAAATGAAGCTTTGATACGTTCGTCTACACCGAGTGGTGAATTTGTTTCTTGTCACTTGTCGAGTAGTAACTGTTGAAATTGATTGAGCTGTAATTTGTAAGTGGCACAAGTCAAAGTTTTCTTTTAAAACCGCGTACGCAACAACTACAACTGCAATAGAACTAGCAGATGAGCATCGAGAAATATTTTTTATATAAATGCCTCTTTTAGCTTAATTCGGTTAAAAATCATTCTTCTACAATAGTCTATAGTCAAAGAAGGGGTTATAGAGGACACTGAAGAGGGTGGAATTTTTTTCTTCGGGGTTGAACGTCCCCGGTCCTAGGTATATGGCTAAGGGGGTTGAGAAGTGTGATTTTCGATTATATATCGAAAACGATGGGTCCTACGGAAAAAATCATTCTTAGCAAAATTAAAGCTTATCAAATTTCCTACAAGATTGTTCCTATTCATTTTTTCTCTATTTCTTATAGTTTTCGAGATATACGCTTGCAAAAATCGTTAATGTATGAAAAAAATTGACTCAGTTTTTTCGTCAAACTTTTGCCTATAGTACCTACCTCAACTCTTCGTTTTACAGTAAATGTCTTCGGATAAGAAGTTGTGGAACATTAAATTTAATTTAAAAAAATTAGTTGTTTAAAACTTTTATAAGCTCAAAATGAAAATTTATAAGGTTTGTTTAAAATTTATTATTCATTTCTCCATAATAATTTTTGTATAAAAGTACAAAAGAACGATAGTTATTAGGTTAAATAAATACTATGCATTTTTGATAGCTCAATAAACATAACTGAAACATCAATACATTTTTTCCAAATCAATAAACGTTAAATCCTCATAATGATTGTTAAGTTTGTTGATTATATCGCAATTTATACAAGAAGTCGTGTCGTAAACACATAAAGGCTTTTATTTTTTCACTTTCGCACATATTTAGTTATTGATAATGATCGTGAAAGTATATTATGGTAATTTAATAAAACTTTTTATAGTTATTTTTACTCGAATTAAAATAATAGTAATACCTTTTAAGCGATACCGGTAATGTCGTTGTCGCTAATTTGACTTTAATTAAAGAGCGTGTCTGTCTACCTTTGTTTAAATTATAGCACCTCGTCTATAATTACCTATTTGTTATTGACTTGAAACCGAAGACAATAAATGGTGTGATTGATCCGAAACAACCTGTTTTTGAGATATTGACAATTTTGTCTTGTAACCTGTCGAATTTTTTTCAATTACTTCAAACGTAATTTTTCTTACGATTTTTTAAATATAACACCCTGTATATTATTGCTTTTTCTTGTTCATTATTGTATCTAGATCAAAAATAATTTTAGGTTTATTTGGTCTAAAGCCATCTGTTCTTGAGATATTGACACTTCTGTCCTGTAAAGTGTCGATTTTTTTCCATTACCGAAAACGTAATTTTTCTTCGTTTTTTTAAATATAACACCCTGTATATTATTGCATTTTTTTGTTCATTATTGCATTTGCATCAAAAATAATTGGAATTTATATGGTCAAGAGTTATCTGTTCTTGATATATTGACACTTCTGTCCTATAAAGGGTCGATTTTTTTCCATTACTTAACTTAAAACGTTATTTTTCTTCCATTTTTTAAATATAACACCCTCTATATTATTGCATTTTCTTGTTCATTATTGTAGTTAGATCAAAAATAATTTTAGGTTTATTTGGTCTAAAGCTATCTGTTCTTGAGATATTGACACTTCTGTCCTGTAAAATGTCGATTTTTTTTGCATCACTTAAAACGTAATTTTATTCAATTTTTTAAATATAACATCCTGTATATTATTGCATTTTCTTGTTCATTATTGTATTTACATCAATAATAATTCCAGTTTATTTGGTTTAAAGCTATCTGTTCTTGAGATATTGACACTTCTGTCCTGTAAAGTGTCGCATTTTTTTCTATTACTTAAAATGTAGTTTTTCTTCGATTTTTTAAAGGTAACACCCTGTATATTATTGCATTTTTTTGTTCATTATTGCATTTGCATAAAAAATAATTCGATTATATGGTCTAAACTTTAGACCATATAAGTCTAAACTTTAGACTCTAAAGTTATCTGTTCTTGAGATATTGGCACTTCTGTCCTGTAAAATGTGGTATTTTTTTGCATCACTTAAAACGTAATTTTTCTTTGATTATTTAAATATAACACCCTGTATATTATTGCATTTTTTTGTTCATTATTGCATTTTCTTAAAAAATAATTCCAATTTATATGGTCGAGAGTTATCTGTTCTTGAGATATTGACATTTCTGTCCTATAAAGGGTCGATTTTTTTCCATTACTTAACTTAAAACGTTATTTTTCTTCCATTTTTTAAATATAACACCCTCTATATTATTGCATTTTCTTGTTCATTATTGTAGTTAGATCAAAAATAATTTTAGGTTTATTTGGTCTAAAGCTATCTGTTCTTGAGATATTGACACTTCTGTCCTGTAAAATGTCGATTTTTTTTGCATCACTTAAAACGTAATTTTATTCAATTTTTTAAATATAACATCCTGTATATTATTGCATTTTCTTGTTCATTATTGTATTTACATCAATAATAATTCCAGTTTATTTGGTTTAAAGCTATCTGTTCTTGAGATATTGACACTTCTGTCCTGTAAAGTGTCGCATTTTTTTCTATTACTTAAAATGTAGTTTTTCTTCGATTTTTTAAAGGTAACACCCTGTATATTATTGCATTTTTTTGTTCATTATTGCATTTGCATAAAAAAAAATTCGAATTTATATGGTCTAAACTTTAGACCATATAAGTCTAAACTTTAGACTCTAAAGTTATCTGTTCTTGAGATATTGGCACTTCTGTCCTGTAAAATGTGGTATTTTTTTGCATTACTTAAAACGTAATTTTTCTTTGATTATTTAAATATAACACCCTGTATATTATTGCATTTTTTTGTTCATTATTGCATTTTCTTAAAAAATAATTCCAATTTATATGGCCGAGAGTTATCTGTTCTTGAGATATTGACATTTCTGTCCTATAAAGGGTCGATTTTTTTCCATTACTTAACTTAAAACGTTATTTTTCTTCCATTTTTTAAATATCATACCCTGTATATTATTGCATTTTCTTGTTCATTATTGTAGTTAGATCAAAAATAATTTTAGGTTTATTTGGTCTAAAGCTATCTGTTCTTGAGATATTGATACTTCTGTCCTGTAAAATGTCGAATTTTTTTGCATCACTTAATACGTAATTTTCTTCGATTTTTTAAATATAACACCCTGTATATTATTGCATTTTCTAGTTCATTATTGTATTTACATAAAAAATAATTCCAGTTTATTTGGTTTAAAGCTATCTGTTCTTGAGATATTGACACGTATGTCCTGTAAAGTGTCGCATTTTTTTCTATTACTTAAAATGTAGTTTTTCTTCGATTTTTTAAAGGTAACACCCTGTATATTATTGCATTTTTTTGTTCATTATTGCATTTGCATAAAAAATAATTCGAATTTATATGGTCTAAAGTTATCTGTTCTTGAGATATTGACACTTCTGTCCTGTAAAATGTGGAATTTTTTTGCATCACTTAAAACCACTTAAAACGTAATTTTTCTTTGATTTATTAAATATAAACCCTGTATATTATTGCATTTTCTTGTTCATTGTTGTAGGTTGTAGTTAGATCAAAAATAATTTTAGGTTTATTTGGTTTAAAACTATCTGTTCTTGAGATATTGACACTTCTGTCCTGTAAAGTGTCGAATTTATTTCCATTACCTAAAACGTAATTTTTCTTCGTTTTTTTAAATATAAGGCCCTGTATATTATTGCAGTTTCTTGTTCATTATTGTATTTACATTGAAAATAATTCGAGTTTTTTTGGTCTAAAGTTATCTGTTCTTAAGATTTTGACACTTCTGTCCTGTAAAGTGTCGAATTTTTTTCCATAACTTAAAACGTAATTTTTCTTCGATTTTTTAAATATAACACCCTGTATATTACCTAATTTTCTTGTTTATTATTGTATTTACATTTAAAATAATTAGAGGTTTATTTGATCTAAAGCTGTCTGTTCTTGAGATATTAACACTTCTGTCCTATAAAGTGTCGATTTTTTTCCATTACTTAAAACGTTATTTTTCTTCCATTTTTTAAATATAACACCCTGTATATTATTGCATTTTCTTGTTCATTATTATAATTACATTATAAATAATTATAGGTTTATTTGGTCTAAAACTATCTGTTCTTGAGATATTGACACTTCTGTCCTGTAAAGTGTCAAATTTTCTTCCATCACTTAAAACAAAACGTAATTTTTTTTCGATTTTTTAAATATAACACCCTGTATATTATTATTTTTTCTTTTTCATTATTGTATTTGCATCAAAAATAATTCTAGTTTATTAAACGTAATTTTTCTTCGATTTTTTAAATATAACACCCTGTATATTATTATTTTTTCTTTTTCATTATTGTATTTGCATCAAAAATAATTCTAGTTTATTTGCTCTAAAAGTCTAAAGTTATCTGTTCTTGAGATTTTGACACTTCTGTCCTGTAAAGTGTCGAATTTTTTTCCATTACGTAAAATGTAGTTTTTCTTCGATTTCTTAAATATAACACCCTGTATATTATTGCATTTTCTTGTTCATTATTGTATTTATATCAAAAGTAATTTGAGTTTATTTTGTCTAAAGCTATCTGTTCTTGAGATATTGATACTTTTGTCTTGTAAAGTGTCGATATTTTAACTTAAAATGTTGGATTTTTTTTTTAATCGTACGTGTACTGTACATAGAGTTTTGTTGATATCAACGTAAGTTGATTATGTACATGCGAAATTAAGTTTATGCTAAATAAATCCCAAAAAAAAATATTTTGTTGTTATAAAAAGCCAGTTCGTTTAAAATTTGCATTAGAAATTAGTATTTGAAAAAAAAGCAGTTTCATTTATGAGCGCAAATTTGTTATTTTTACTGAACCGTGTTTATCTTTAGTTACTTCTAATTAACATGTTACATAAATAAGAAGTTATAACTTTGTGAACTCGCTATTTATTAACTAGTACTTGTTACAAAACTCGCCAATAAGCCTCGCGACTCGACATTTCCAAACTTTTTTTTTGGTAAAGAAAATTAAAATGTTTTGTGTTTTTAATTATTTGTGCTTTATGGATTTTTCTCATTGACGTCATATTTATTTCTCACTACACGAACGAAGAAATTAATTTAAAATAAGTACGCCCACAATTGAATATACTATTATACTATAGTTGATTTAGTATGGCCCCCAAGAATGTTTACAAAATGTTGATGATAGAACAAAGTGATGTGAGTAGTTGTGTTGGTGATAGACAATCCGAAATCAAAATTACATCCTACTCCTCGCCCATAGTTACGATCGAAACTGAAACAAAACGGCAGGAAAGCAATTTAAACAAAATTGAAACATCTAAGAAGAAATGCAATTTCCAACAATCTTATTTGCAAGTTAATAATGCGGTGCCTAAACATGGAAGGTCTATGTCTGTTTACGACGTTAAATTGCCGCGTAAAACAAAAAGATCTCTATCGACAGTAGATCTTAGTAAAAAGCCTAAAGTTACCAAAAAATTAGTTTCTTGTAATAATTTGCTCAAAGACGAAAAGGAAGAATCGCGTCCTTCCACTTACGATAAAATTATTAACTATTTGAAAAAATTGCGTCGTTCGAATAATAGTAAGTTAATTTATACTTTTTCTTAGATTTTTTAACTTTTAAAAACTCCAATGTGGCCATAAAAGCACTTTTTCGTGCTTCCATTTCCAGTTAAACCGGAAGTAAAGTATAAAGTGTTTGGTGCCATCAGATAGGTAATTTAACGATCTTTCAAAATATTTAAAAATATACAGGGTGTTCTTGGAAAGTTTTGATATTTTGTAATTTCCGGTTTAACCGGAAGCGTTTTGTTAACCGAAAAGAGTGTCAAATAATAGATATTAATGAGATTGACACAGTTATTAATTTTCATAATTTTATTTTGATTACGAAAGAAATGACAGATTTTTTAAATTTTGACATTGTAACTCCGGTTCCACTACGAAGAAGTTAATAAAAATTTAGGGTTCAATAGAAAATTACATTGTCTGTAACATATCCAAAAAAGAATAAATATGGAAAAGAAAATTTTGAGAAAATCCATTTCAAAATTTTGTTCTATTTTGGCCCCTTAAAGTTTGCAATTTTGAAACAATTTTAAAAATCGATTAGGTTAGGAGGAAAGCCCTATATTTTGGCTACAAAACGCCTTTTTTAAATTTTCATAATAATAATTACGGGCTAAGTTATAAGAGAAAAACCACAATATTTGCACAATTGGCTGCCATTTTGAATTTAAAAAATTTAAAAAAATTTTCGCTTTGGGGTTAAAATGTACGATTTTATAGGCAAGTAAAAATAAATTAGGCCTAAATTTGCAAAAAATGCGCCCAAAATTAAGACCCAAAGACATGGGTGTTTTGTTTATTAATTTATTTAGTTGGAAAAGAAAATTTTAGACACGCAATCGAAACAGAAACTTTCTTATTGATTTGATAAAAAGGTTACTACATTGGGATTGGGGTACCAAGGTGCTTTTAAAATAATTTCCTCTGAGAGAAAATAAAAGGGTAAAAAAATTTATTACGTGGTAAATTAAAAGTGAGGTCCGTATGATGGGTTTTAAGAAAAGTAATAAACGTAAGTACGAATAGAGCAAAAGAATTTTTAAGTTATTTTTGTTCGTCAAGTGCAATGAATTTAATATAAGGTGAACTCGACATGTCCCCAATAATAGAAATTAATGAGTAATTCGGAAAGATTCTATTTTGATAAAGCTCGAGTTTAAATAGTTTAGTCAAGCAAACGTCGTTTTAATTAGGCTTTGTGGCATAGGTGAGTTTTTCGAATAAGTCTTTGGAAAAAATAGTTTTCAAATTGGGGAAAAAGTGTTTGTTTTTGCTTTTTTGTAGCGTTAATTGTGGGGTTTCGTTCAAAATCATCTCTAAAGCCTCTCAAAACTTCATCGTCGATATTTATTACAAGGCCACTCGTTGCACGCTTCTAACCTGTGTATCAGACGTGTTAATTATTTAAGACAGCTTCATAAGAAATTCATCACAACTCAATGAAATCGATAGACCAATATTTGCTAAATTATTAAGTTCAAATACTCGGTTGAAAAATGTGACATTCGACTTAGTTTCTTCAAGTCTACTATATGTGGACGGAATGACAGATGATTGCTCCTTAATGGAACTACCTTTTAAAAATATTTAAGTATCCATGAACAGGGATGATTCACAAAAAATGCCGACCCAAACTAGTATTTTTTTAAATGAAACACTAGATTTTTGCATATTCGGATTCCACTACAAATTGGCGCCCGAGCAGGGACATTTCGAATCTAATCCAGTCAAATTGAACACAATTATGGTGTAACCTCGGAAAAATTTCCAGATAGCTGGATTTTTGTATGAACCTTGAAATTGACGTTATAAACAATGTCCCAAAGTCCTTATCGATCCGACCTCTGCTAAAACTTTTATAGGGGGGTGAATGTAAGAAAATGCAAGAAAATACGAATATGTCGATATGTATCAAACTATTGATTTTTCGCCAAAAGTAGCTATTATCAAATTTGTAGCTCACAAAATTTCCTACAAGAAAAGTTCATCACTACCACTCAAGAAGATAACCTTAAACGTTTAATTGGTTTATACCTTCCAAGGTATTGCGTTTAGGTATATATAGTAAACCATAACACAATTTGAAACATAATTCATTTCTTTATCACTATGCAAAAATATGAAAGGTGTTCCATTTAGAAGAATCATATTTTCGTCACTTGAATATAACAAAGTTTGTTCTTTTCAAAACAAACACCCTGTAGAATAAAATCATGTTTCGTTAATGGGAAATGATAGAGGGTAGTTTGAACTACGTAGGAACCAAAAATCTTTCTTTAACTTACAAAAACAACCACTAGGCGATTTTTTCAAGCAACTCCTGCATTTATAAATGTAGTCAAATTAGGGTTCGTTTGACTACTTTTGTAAATGCAGAAGTTGCTTAAAAAATCGCAAGGTGGTTGTTTCAGCAGGTTAAAACAAAATATTTGCTGTCGACGTAGTTAAGACTGTCCTCTATGCTTTCCAATCAGAGAAAATTGATTTTATTGTACAGGGTGTTTTTTGAGAGGAACAAACTTAGTTATATTCAAGTGACGAAATCTTGATTTTTTGAATGGAACACCCTGTATATTTTTGCGTAGGGTGATGAAGAATTTAATTCTGTTTCAAATGGTGTTGGGGTTGACTATATCTAAAGTCGATACTTTTGAAGATAATGATCAGTATATTCGGTTTTCTTCTTTCTAAGTGTTATTTTGGCAGCAGACTTAAGACCCCGAGCGATAGCAATACAACCTTTGTTGTAGGAAATTTTACGATCTACAAATTTGGTAAGAGCTTTTCTTATAGAAAAATCGATAGTTTACGAGATATTTCGGAAAAACTGCATTTTCGTACCTTCCTCCGCTTATAAAACTTTTAGCAGGGGTCGGATCGATGGGGACTTTTGAGACATTGTTTAGAACAACAATGTTAAGGTTCACCCAAATATTCAGCTTTCTAGGATTTTTTCCAAGGTCAAATTTTAATTTGATTAGACTATACACAATATTTCAATAACCGTTCTGGAGATATTGTCACTTTGGCTCCGAAATAGAGTGAACATTGGACCCAGGGTATTGTAATCGAGATTTTTCACTCTCTGATAATTTTTTTATACTTGAATTCCTTACGAAATGTAGGTACTAAATTATAACAATCAATATCTCCAGAAAAAAAGTTTCATATTTAAAATCACTCACCTTGTATATTTTTAAAAGTTGCGAAAATCATCTGTATATTAGATATTATAGTCACAAATTTTAACATCGTGAATGCTCGATTATAATTAGATTATTTTCAATGTGAAAGAGACTTGACGTTCTGATTAAGTAATTTGGCTTCCACTATTTTTTTTTCAAATTTATATTTAGTCACTCTCTTCATTTTCGACGTAATTTGTTAGAATTTGATTAATATCGTAAGTATTGATTCTTAATTATTACAGTTGATTATAACATTTAATACTCGATAGTCGCGCCAAATTTGACGCAAAGAAGATGAGCTATTTTTGATATTTGGCATAGGGTCCGTGGATTAGAGGTTGAGAAACTAAAAAAAACTAAAAAGTCCCATGTCCCATCTCGTTGTCGCAGATAGTGATGCCACAACAGTTTTTAACGTTTGTCTCCAAAACGGTGAGTCGGACGGTAAAATTTTGTATAAACAATATTGTTTATTTTAAAATTTGCAACAAAAAAGGTTCTATTCGATATTTCGCTAATGCTAATAGTTTGGGCGCCAACATGTCTGAAAGTTGCCCTTCGTGTAACTAGGATATACCCTCGGATATACCGTATCGTGTCAGTATGTTAGGATTGTTCGATTACGGAAAGAAAAGCTTTTTTAATGTAATAAAATAGAATTCTTATTAAAGTAAATTCTTAACAACGCTCATGGAGTAGACGGTAAAGTGTAATCGTCCAAACCAGTCGTCACTATAACGTAGCGACGTTATCCTGAGAAAGTTTTTGATTCCGTAATTGAACAATAACTGGGTAACGGTAGTTTACGTCATAAATAAAAATGTACGATGGAAAATTTTTAATTTTATTATTTCTTTGTAATGGCATGGGTCTATAATCCATTAAAATCTTTTGGAATGGGGTTAAATCCTTCAAATAAATCAAAGCTCTTTTTACTGAAAAATTAAAGCTTTTTAAACACACTGTATAAATTATTAAATAAAATACGGCTTTAAAACGTAACAAGTTGACTTTTTAAATCTAATCGAGTTGATTGGTTATTGATCACTGCTATGCTGGATTTAACTTGCACTGCGACATCCTATTTGATTGCTAATAAATTGCAACATAATTAAACTAGTACTTTTGTTGCTTCTTCCTACTTTACAGAAGAGGAAACTTTCTCGCTTTTCTCACAAGATAAAAATTTTTGTTTACAATTAAATCTAGGAAACTGCCTCGCAGGAGTTAAAATATGCCTTGAGGTGCTTAAAATTCGTTTATTTTATATTTTTTGTAGCAGATCCTACAATGTACTTGCTTCATCTCAAAACAGTAGATCAAGTATTGTTTTAACCGTAACTGCCCGTCCACACACACAGGCTTGATAACGGAGCGTGTGGGCACCGTTAAGGTAGCCTGCACGCATGATTGTAAGTAACAGACGCGTAATCATGCGGCCTACACAGGCCAAACCGGAGTGTCTGGATATAGTGCTATTATAGAAGACCAACTGCTTGTAACTGGCGCTTTCTAGTGACTTTTAATAAATTCGTCTTTGGAACTTACGTTAATGCACTTGGTTAGGTCTCATACCCAATCTTGGTAAAGTCTGTCGAGGGATTTCTAAAATATATGCAAAATAAAATTTTGGGTGTCTCTTTTAGAGACTATCACGTCCCTTAAAAATCTTAATTGAGGGAAACAAAACACAAAAACCTAATTTTAACTAAAGGCCATGCTTTGATATTCGGACAGAGCGAACTAAGTGTAACTTCTTGCAAGAAAGTAACCGTAGCACACTTTATTTTTTGGGGACTTTCAGTATGTTAGTCTGATGAACAAATTTGGTTGAAGAGTTTATTTAATTATTCACAAGCAAGCGTAAAAATGAACCGTCAGAGCGACGTTTAAAAAATTTGATTAAATTTATTTTTGACCTCGGTAATGGTCAAAAATTATTTATAAATGGTAATCGTTTTTTGTGATCAATCAATTTTATTTTTAACAAAACGTTTATATTAAATGATCTTTATTGTGGAAGAACTTCAAGTTTATTCTACACGATTAATACAACAATTCTGATTATTTATGGCACACACTGGAACTAATACTAAAACTGGCTCTAAAAAGGATAGTCAAAATATAAATATTATTGATAGTACCTTCGAAGATCTCGTTGTAGTTACCACAAAAGACACGACAGGTATTTACCAATTTGTAAATTTCATTGCTAATTTAATGTAGGCAAATTAAACACAATTTAGGTGTAACCTCGGAAAAATTTCCAGATAGCTGGATTTTTGTATGAACCTTGATATTGACGTTATAAACAATGTCCCAAAAGTCCTCATCGATCCGACCTCTGCTAAAACTTTTATAGGGGGGTGAATGTAAGAAAATGCAAGAAAATACGAATATCTCGATATCTATCAAACTATTGATTTTTCGCCAAAAGTAGCTATTATCAAATTTGTAGCTCACAAAATTTCCTACAAGAAAAGTTCATCACTACCACTCAAGAAGATAACCTTAAACGTTTAATTGGTTTATACCTTCCAAGGTATTGCGTTTAGGTATAGTAAACCATAACACAATTTGAAACATAATTCATTTCTTTATCACTATGCAAAAATATGAAGGGTGTTCCATTTAGAAGAATCATATTTTCGTCACTTGAATATAACAAAGTTTGTTCTTTTCAAAACAAACACCCTGTAGAATAAAATCATGTTTCGTTAATGGGAAATGATAGAGGGTAGTTTGAACTACGTAGGAACTAAAAATATTTCTTTAACTTACAAAAACAACCACTAGGCGATTTTTTCAAGCAACTCCTGCATTTATAAATGTAGTCAAATTAGGGTTCGTTTGACTACTTTTGTAAATGCAGAAGTTGCTTAAAAAATCGCAAGGTGGTTGTTTCAGCAGGTTAAGACAAAATATTTGCTGTCGACGTAGTTAAGACTGTCCTCTATGCTTTCCAATCAGAGAAAATTGATTTTATTGTACAGGGGTGTTTTTTGAGAGGAACAATCTTAGTTATATTCAAGTGACGAAATCTTGATTTTTTGAATGGAACACCCTGTATATTTTTGCGTAAGGTGATGAAGAATCTAATTCTGTTTCAAATTGTGCTGGGGTTGGCTATATCTAAAGTCGATACTTTTGAAGATAATGATCTAAATCAGTATATTCGGTTTTTTTCTTTCTAAGTGTTATTTTGCCAGCAGACTTAAGACCCCGAGCGATGGCAATACAACCTTTGTTGTAGGAAATTTTACGATCTACAAATTTGGTAATAGCTATTCTTATAGAAAAATCGATAGTTTACGTGATATTTCAGAAAAACTACATTTTCGTACCTTTTTCCGCTTATAACTTTTAGCAGGGGTCGGATCGATGGGGACTTTTGAGACGTTGTTTAGAACAGCAATATTAAGGTTCACCCATAAATTCAACTTTCATGGATTTTTTCCGAGGTCAAATTTTAATTTGATTAGACTAATTACGCATATTTAAAAGTGAGGGCCAACTGCGAATTAATTTTTTTTTTAATTTGTAATCAATTCTAGTGCATCCCTTATTGGGACTCTTGGGACACCCGCTACAATTATTTGTAAATCTTGACAAAAATGAGTTTTTTCCATCTTTTGAAATTTTAAGTTATAAATTATGTAGGTCGATGACAAGTCACAAATGTAATTTAAATAGATAAAAAGATAAAAATTGAAGCGTCAATACAAGTGTTTTTAAAATTAAAAACGAGAAAAATCGATTTAGAGGAAAAACGTAATCGAGATGAAAATGAAAAGTGGAGAAAATTTACAAAATGATAACATCGTATTGTTTTTTCTAAAAATTTTAATTTAATTTTGAAACTTAAATTCATGTATTTTTGTTTGATCAATAGAATATTATCTATCTTATCGGAACATGTAAAAGTTATGTGAGCTGTTGTGACCTGTAAATAGAAATTGTAAATCGGTTTTCTTATACAATTTATATACGAGGCGCGATATCGCGCTTTTATTTCAAACAAAACTTTTAGAAAAACACAAAAATGTCATTTAAACAATGCTCGGTTATTTCCAACGCATAATTTTTCCTCATTTTCAATGTAAAGGTGGAAAAACAAACGAAAAAGTGTAAAAAAATGAATTTTTAATTTTTGTTTTAGGTAAGGACGGGGGCAAAGTAACGACAGTAGTAGCTACACCAGGACAAGGACCAGATCGGCCGCAAGAAGTTTCATATACAGACACTAAAGTAATAGGAAATGGCAGCTTTGGAGTTGTTTATCAAGCAAAATTATGTGACACGGGCGAAATGGTTGCCATTAAAAAAGTTCTTCAGGATAAGAGGTTTAAGGTACAATTGATTTCACTTTTTATCACAAAGCAACACTAAAATGTTTTGTTTTTTCCAGAATCGAGAGCTTCAAATTATGAGACGATTAGAGCACTGTAACATAGTTAAACTTAAATATTTCTTTTACTCTAGTGGAGATAAGGTTAGTACATTATTCGACATATTTTATGTTACTTTAAAAGACTGAAATTGTTGAATCAGATATCATTACCGTTATGCACAATATGTACAGTCAACCTCACAATTATTGGCCACCCTCCGCCAAAAAGGACAAAAGGGGAGGTTGTTAATTTACTACTTGTTGGCAAAATATAGTTACCCCTCAATTTAAGTAGGGGGTGTTATGATGGATGCATCCACAATTCGTGCTAGGCATATAGCGAGGGTGGCCATTAATTGTGAGGCTGACTGTACGTTATCTCACTATAAAGCCAGCTACAAACGCTCAGGAGTTTACTACAGGATGCCTGTGCACGTGCAGACCCAGTCTGTAGATTGTTCAGGCCTTAGTAAATTAAGTAGCCCAACCAAATTAGGATTTTACTTCGGAATAAATAGTATCGTTATAAACAACATGAGAAAAGTCCCCATCGATATCATGTGAGCCCTAACAGACTATTCGAGGTCAAACGTCACGAAAAGGACCTTTTTGTAAATATCTCGCTTTCTATTGATTTTTCGAAAAAATGTTTTAGACAAAAATTATAGAGGAGGTAATTCTCTATAAAAAAAGATGTTAGGCACTTTTTCAAAATATTCAATAGTTTTTGAGAAAAATGTTATTGAAAGTTAACCTATTGTGTGCGTACTGCAGTACCCATCGGTTGCGCGATGGATAATGAGCGCCCTATTTTACGTTATTGAAAATTACTCCTTAGCTATCAGATCTAGAGAAACACAAAAAATACGTGGTTGAAGAGGACAGTTTCAGCTTTAAACTACATGTATAATATTTTGATTTTAAGTAATTTATCGTGGAGAAAAAAATTAATGAATGTAACCTAACCTAATTTTTCAAAAAAAGTCCGGTTTTTTTCAAAATAAAATTGAAAGAATTTTGCATATTAGGGCATTAAAGTATACATCGTAAAGATAGTAATCCCATATGGATTTTATATTTCCTCAATTACTTTGAGAGATTTTTAAATTTTTAGAAAAATTGGGTTACATTCATTAATTTTTTTCTCCATGAGAACTTGCTGAAAATTAAAATACTGTGCATGTAATTTACAGCTGGAAATGTCCTCTTCAACCACGTATTTTTTGTTTTTATCTAGATCTGATAGGTAATGAGTAATTTCCAATAACGTAAAATAAGGCGCTGTCATCGCGCAATCCATGGGTACTGCAGTAGGCACAAAATAGGTTAACTTTAAATAACATTTTTCTCAAAAACTATCAAATATTTTGAAAATGAACATAACGTCTTTTTTATAGAGAATTATCTCCTTTATAATTTTTATATGAAACATTTTTCCGAAAAAACAATAGAAAGCGAGATATTTACAAAAAGGTCGTTTTCGCGACCTTTGAAGCTCACATGATATCGATGGGAACTTTTCACATGTTCTTTATAACGGTCTAATAAAAAAGGTGTATGCAAAAATTCAGCTTGACTAATTATTACGAAGTGAAGGCTTACTTTTGCCCAATTTGGTTGGCCTAAAAAGCCTGAACGTGTGGAAGCAAAGTGATAATCCTTCCTGGCTTGCACAATACACAGGCTTCCCTTAGGAAAAGCTTTAGCGTTTGTAGTGGACTAGAGCTGTCATTGTTGTCGTTTTTGCCAAGTAACTAAGAAGGCGGTGCTATAATTGTGACTGTCAATTGTTTACTTTTATTAGGTCCGAGATTGTAGGTCTCTTCGTTTGTCTTGCACTCCGGGTTGCTCAAAACCATGTTCATTTGTCCATGTTCTACTCCTCGTCATGAACAGGAGTAAGTTAGTGCAAGACAAATAAACAGAGCTTATAAAAGAAAAGTAATGGTTACTCTGAGAAATGTCAAAATTAGAATTTAACCTCAAATTTTAATATCTATATTCAAACGTCAAACTTTGACATTACAACGTTGCCATGTCTAAGAAAATCAATTTTATTCTCGGAGTAAACTTTATTTCTTTTTCATAATCTCGGATCTAACTGGCAATATTTGCCAATAAAAGTCTTCATAAAGGTGACAATTTAAATTTCAAAGACTTCAATTTTTCAGTCTTTTAAGTAGAACACTTACATTCATTGGCATACATTTCCTCTAAATCCCTTCAGGATGAGCAAAACAGAACAAAATTTTTTACCTTCAATCAGAGCTTCCTCAAATTCAAAGCTATAAAACATTGCTTAGAACTTTCACAAGGTCACACCTTGTCTTATTTGCCATTTCCTGGCTTAAGTCGGCCCTGTATTACCTTTTTAAGGGCTTATCAGCTTGAGAAGGCCGTCATCGTTTACTTAATCTTATCCAATCTTCCATAACCTCATTATTTTGTCGTGTCTTTTAATTCACCAGGTCATCTCGTTCTGTAGATTTTGACCTCTCCATACACAGCCTTGCATAATTTAGACCTTGCAGAACCTTCTCGCATTTTAACTATTGTTACTTGCCTTCGTTCAGCCCTATTAATACCTGTATACGACTAACTATTTTGAAGCTTGTTGTCTTGTTCATCTGGCCTTCTCTTGCCTCAATCTAGCCTTTCATAACTATCTCATACCTTTGCTGATTTTCTCTAATTATACTATTTTAACCGACAAAAGCTTTTTTATAAATAATTCTTTTGCCCTTTTGTTTGTGCGTCGTAAATAATAAAATTAAAATACAATCGTTTGATAATTTATTAACTTATTCATTTTTTGTTACATTGGCCATTTTACATAGTGCATTTCATTACAATATTACAAATTATTTTAATGTGTAGCGAGCCGAGGTTGTTCCATGTGACATGAGCATTTTCTTAGGCACAAAAGAGCAGGTATGGTCCTGCAGAGGGTATTCTCAAAATAGTTGCTTACCCAATGGCTATGCTGTAAACTTTTTGTGCTTTTAGCTAGATCCAATTTGTTTATTATTAACTTAATAACGTTTTTCAATTTAAACTTTAAAAAAAAATTTTTTAATAGAAATTTGTGACTTTTTATAAATGGGTATTGTTTTTGTATAGTATACCTACTACAGAGGGCAGATCTGAAACATTGACGTGTACATTTTTTACAAATTCTTTAACTCGATTTGAAAAAACCAATAAGATGAGCAGACTATTTAGATACCGTCATTCATAATCTGTGTAAAGTCGGGAACATATGAGAAGAATAGGGCGGAGCCAGTGCGTTATAACGAAAATGTGTCTAGAAACATCTGGTCGCATCAATTTTAAAGATATATAGAGAGAGAGCACTCGCTTCTTCCATCTGTACTACGTAAGATTGGTTCCGCCCTATTCTTTTCATAAGTTTCCGACTATAACAGTCGAGCAGACAAGAATCGCAAAAAAAACGATTTGAGTGGAACACACACAAGACGTTACAAACTTACCACGTTAAACCTTGATGGGTAGGCATTCTTTTAGACCAGCCACTACAGTCCTAAAACTCGTGAAGACTCCGATCGTAACACTGGCAGAACGTAACAAACTCGAAGCGATAACAGGACTCTTCCAAGAGGCAATCAAAGAGTGGGTATTGATGAGAAGTAAAACGCTCGAGAGCTAGCCATCTCGGTCGTGAAACTTACTAAGACCCGTAAGGCCGTAATCAGAGCACAAGCAGAGAATAATGAACTAGAAGCAGTGTTTAAGATCCTAAGAAGTTTGCAAATAGGTCGCAAAGATTTAAAACGTTATAAAGACATGTGAAGCAGTCATCTCTAAGTCGTAGAACTGAACAAGACACTGATTAGAACACCACTAGAACTCTTGGACCGCTTTTAGACTGGAAGACTGTCTGCGACAGTGTGGGATGAACCATGTAGTCTTGGTTTACTTTTTCGTATGAACAGCACTGTTAATTGTGTCCCAACAGTGAATGGGCACATTCGGGGAACGTCAGCGGCTGAGAGGCCGAGCTATTTCTGTGCCGTTCTTTTAGAGCAGCCACCACAGTCCTAAAACTCGCCAAGGCCCTGATCGTAACACTGGCAGAACATAAGAAACTCGAAGTAATAAAAGTACTCTTCCAATAGGCAATCAAAGAGTGAGTAGTGAGTAGAAGTAAAACACTCGAGAGCTTGTCATCTCGGTCGTGAAACTTAGTAAGACCCTAAAGACCATAATCAGAGCACGAGCAGAGAATAATGAACTCGGAACAGTTTTTAAGATCCCAAGACGTGTACAAAGAGGTCACAACTCACAACGATTTAAGACGTTAGAAACAGACCACGGTATGACATTCATATGAAGCAGTCATCTAAGTCGTAAAACTGAACAAGACACTGATTAGAACACCACTAGTATTCTTGGTCCGCTTTTAGACTGGAAGACTGTCTGCGACAGTCTAGCATGAATCATGTAGGGTTGGTTTACTGTTTTCTATGAACAGCACTGTTAATTGTGCCCCAACAGTGAATGGGCACATTCGGGGAACGTCAGCGGCTGAGAGGCTGAGTTATTTCTGTGCCGTTATTTTAGAGCAGCCACTACAGTCCTAAAACTCGCTAAGGTCCTGATCGTAACACTGGCAGAACATAAGAAACTCGAAGTAATAAAAGTACTCTTCCAAGAGGCAATCAAAGAGTGAGTAGTGAGTAGAAGTAAAACACTCGAGAGCTAGAGTCATCTCGGTCGTGAAACTTAGTAAGACCCTAAAGACCATAATCAGAGCACGAGCAGAGAATAATGAACTCGGAACGGTTTTTAAGATCCCAAGACGTGTACAAAGAGGTCACAACGATTTAAGACGTTAGAAACAGACCACGGTATGACATTCATATGAAGCAGTCATCTAAGTCGTAAAACTGAACAAGACACTGATTGGACCACTAGTATTCTTGGTCAGCTTTTAGACTGGAAGACTGTCTGCGACAGTGCAGCATGAACCATGTAGGGTTGGTTTACTGTTTTCTATGAACTGTTAATTGTGCCCCAACAGTGAATGGGCACATTCGGGGAACGTCAGCGGCTGAGAAGCCGAGTTATTTTCATGGCGTTCTATTAGACTAGCCACTACAGTACTCTGTCGCCTGAGTGGAGCCATTAGATCTGCACATTGCACTCGGACAGGTTGTAGGAGACAGAGGTCCTATCTTCCAGTCTGAAAGCGACCTTTATGGAACAAATTGGTTCTGGAAACGAAAAAAATATTGTAAAACCACAAGCTAGTTTGATTTTTAAATACATGAAAATACAAGAGGCTCGACATCCAAATCGAGCCAAATCAAACTCTTTCCACATTGTACTAAATAAAAAATTATTTTTTTCAAAAATTTATAAATTGCGTGTAGTAATCTTGTTGTTTGACTATGCGTGTTATTTAACATACATAGAATTTAAATTAAACTTTTGGCCTTTTTTTTACCACATTTTGATTGGCTGACACCTTTCTACAAGCCGTGACTCTGCGTTCTTTACAAAAATAAACTGTGATTTTATTTACACTTGCGGCATTTAAAATTAAACTCTTTTAACTTATCATAAGGGGGTTGTTTTTGATTAAAATTCAAGGTAAATATTTCCTCTCACGATACAACGTCCCCTTCATCCGTCAATTTAAGCGCCTAATTTTATTTTATCATAAAATAATGTTAATTTAATTTGATGGAAACGAGGAAATTAATTTTGTGTCGTTTCTAACGGTTAAAACTGTCTAAGTATCAAAGAGGTCCAGGATTTTAATTTAGTCTTCATACAGGGTGATTTTTTAAGTGGTACTAACATTGGGATCTCGGAAACCGTAACAGTTTAGAGATTGGTTAAATTAGCAAAAAATTGCATATTTTAAAGACCTTATAACCCTTAATTATTAAAAATGGCTTACTTTATAAGAAAAAATTTTCAGGAGGTCAAAAAGGCAATCAAACGATACCAAACTCGACTTTTTATCACATCGACGCTAGGCGTCGCGACGTCCAACTTTTTATTTTATTATGGGGGATTTTCTTATCAATAGGGTTGTCTAAATTCGAATACCAAACGAGAACTATCTAACTTGCACTTTTCTTGATTTTAATAACTTATCAGGGTGTGTTATGTAACGTTATGTTAATAAGTATGTTGTGTTATATTTTACAATGAAAAATAACGACCAAAACATAGTTATTAAAGTTTTAGGAACGAAAACAAATTAAATTATTATTCATTAAAGCTTAGTAATGTAATTTTATTTCCTGATTATGGTTTAAATTCAAGCGTGCATATAGTGTGTTTAGTGTATAGTGACATCCGCGAGATGTCGAAACTATCGCATGACGACGGTAGTAGATTTACAGAAACCTATGAACATACTTGTAGGTATTAGATAACATATATTTTTTTCAAAATTTTTGAACTTGTGGTTCAAAAAACGCAGTGTGAACTTAAACCTTAAACCTTAACTTGCTTTTCTAAAACTTGAAAACTAAGTTTATGTCGTTATTTTTCATCGTAAAAAATAACACAAAGTACCATATTAACATAACATAACCTGAAAAGTTGTATAAATCAAGAAAAGTACAAGATAGATAGTTCTCGTTTGGTATCCGAATGGAAACTGAAAAGAAAATCCCCAATAACAAAATAAAAAGTTGAACGTCGCGACGCCTAGCGTCGATGTCGAGTTTGGTATCGTTTGATAGCTTTCTTGATCTCCTGAAACATTTCCCTAGATTTTTTTTATAAGGTAAGCCATTTTGTAACTACAGTCAAAAAACGAAATTGCCAATTTTCAACTTTTCTACGTTCTGAGATCTCAATATTAGTATCACTTAAAAAACTCACCCTGTATACAGAGGCGGTAATTAATGTTTGGGTGTATTGAAGGCAACCGAAAAGCGGATAACCTTGCAAGAAAGGGATCAGAAACGCTAGTTTTTGAGCCAGAGGCAACTCTTGCAGTATTTAAGGTCTATAAGAAGCTGTAAAAGGACTGGTCAGAGGAAAAGGGGTCATGGGCAAACTTGGCGCCCAACGTGCAAAAAAAGTGGAAAAGAGGCAATCCAAATCCAACACATACTCGACGAATGAGCTACAGAAGTAGAAGTCAGAAAATATTCTGTAGGACATCCAGTTAAGATTTCCAGATGAGGTTTCTAACGAATGGGCGAGAAAGTTGATATTTATCTGCTAATACCACAAATAGTCATAATTCCTGATAGGGTAAGGTTCAAAGAAGGCAATGACATATTTGTAATAGGAAATAAGAGCCTAATTAGCGTGAAAAGTCCAATTGAACTTGGTGTAATTAAAAATAAACAAAGGATGTTGGGTAAAAACAACATTCTCCAAATTAGGCTCTTATTTCCTATATACAAATATGTCATTGCCTACTTTGAACCTTACCCTATCAGGAATTACGACTATTTGTGATACTAACTGGATATTATAGTCTCTAACTGTTACGAGCGGAATGTCTAAACATTAACTTTCTCGCCCATTCGTTAGAAACCGCTCTCATAAGGAGCTCAACGATTGAGTACAGAATCAGTAATGCTGGACTTTCAGGCAGCCAAGCACAGTAAGGCTTCAGGCTGTTTGGGAAAAAAACGTTTAAGAACTTGCAACATCGCTCATAAAAAGAAAAATGGTGACGTTTAATGTTTCAGAAAAAACCCATGTATTACTTTTTTTAAATATTCATCTCATTTACTACAACAATTAGAGCACTTGTACAGTGGCCAAATTTTGTATTTTATTAAAAAAAAAATTACTTACAAAAAGCTTGAGGTAGAATTGTTTTTTTAAAAAAAGAAAAGTAGAAAATTTTCAGAGCTACACGTAGAAAATTTTTACCGTTTCGTTTTTGGTTATTTAAGTATTTTGAGTAATTAGCTCTGATCGTTTTAAAAAAATTAAACTCTTTTGTCTGACATCCTTTTCAATTTATTTACAGAAAGATGAAGTGTACCTGAATTTGGTGCTAGAATATATTCCTGAAACGGTATACAAAGTGGCCCGACATTACAGCAAATTGAAGCAAACTATACCCATCAGCTTTATTAAGGTAATATTTAAACGCTCGTTTAACTTTAACTAAATTTTTAATTTTTTAGTTGTACATGTATCAATTATTCCGATCGTTGGCGTACATCCATTCGTTGGGAATTTGTCATCGGGACATTAAACCACAAAATTTACTTTTAGACCCGGAAACAGGCGTATTGAAATTGTGTGATTTTGGAAGTGCTAAACACTTAGTTAAAGGCGAACCTAACGTTTCGTACATATGCAGTCGTTATTATCGTGCTCCAGAACTTATTTTTGGAGCTATAGATTATACCACCAAGATCGATGTATGGAGCGCAGGTTGCGTGTTAGCCGAATTGTTGCTTGGACAACCAATATTTCCAGGAGATTCTGGAGTCGATCAATTAGTTGAAATTATAAAAGTACTTGGCACACCGACTAGAGAACAAATTCGTGAAATGAATCCTAATTATACCGAATTTAAATTTCCACAAATTAAATCGCATCCATGGCAGCAGGTACGTCTTATTTTATTTTTACTTTTTTACTCGAGTAACTTGACTTGTTTATCGAGCAATCAAAACTCCAATGGATCTTGCTTTTACCGATCGACCATTTGAGGTTTGAATAGCTCGCCTTTTTATTGGCTTTACTAAAAGCTACAATTAACATCTTGATTCATTGCCTATTAGGTGTTATTGCTTACTTATACTTAACAAGCAGCACACTTTTTTTGCTTACAATTAAATTAACACCAAGCGTATTCCAAAAGTAAGTTTCCCCATCTCAGAAACACGCTTTCTTGGATTGGAGCTGCAATTTCGAAAGTTACACAATACGAAAGTTAAGCTGAATTTATTGAGAACAAAAGAATCCAGTAGGCTGACAAAAACAAATCTGCACACCGGCGCCCAAAAAGTAGCGATCAGAAAGCATATATTCAGCCTATGGTAACTCTCATGAATTCAACAGCTGTGTGATTGCTCATTTAATGACTAGGTTAGAGGGAGCAATCCGAAAAGTATGCCATTCAACCCATGATCCCAACAGCTGAGTGAATATGATGACCCTCATGATCCCAACAACTGAGTGATCGCTCCTTTAATGGCTAGAATAGTTGAAGAAATCGCAAAACTATGCCATTCGACCCATGATTCCAATAGCAGAGTGAATATGATCACTCTCATGATCCCAACAACTGAATGATCGCTCATTTAGCGGCTAGAATAGTTGAAGAAATCCGAAACGTATGCCATTCGACCCATGATTCCAATAGCTGAGTGAATATAGACACCCTCATAATCCCAATAACTGAGTGATAGCTCATTTAGTGGCTAGAATAGTTGGAGGAATCCGAAACGTACGCATTCGACCCATGATTCCACTAGCTGAGTGATTATTATCACTCTTAAGATTCCAACAACTGAGTGATCGCTCATTTAATGGCTAGAATAGTTGAAGAAATCGCAAAACTATGCCATTCGACCCATGATTCCAATAGCAGAGTAAATATGATCACTCTCATGATCCCAACAACTGAGTGATCGCTCATTTAGGGGCTAGAATAGTTGAAGAAATCCGAAACGTAAGTCATTCGACCCATGATTCCAATAGCTGAGTGAATATGGACACCCTCATGATCCCAATAACTGAGTGATAGCTCATTTAGTGGCTAGAATAGGAATCCGAAACGTACGCATTCGACCCATGATTCCACTAGCTGAGTGATTATTATCACTCTTAAGATTCCAACAACTGAGTGATCGCTCATTTAATGGCTAGAATAGTTGAAGAAATCGCAAAACTATGCCATTCGACCCATGATTGCAATAGCAGAGTAAATATGATCACTCTCATGATCCCAACAACTGAGTGATCGCTCATTTAGTGGCTAGAATAGTTGAAGAAATCCGAAACGTAAGTCATTCGACCCATGATTCCACTAGCTGAGTGATTATTATCACTCTTAAGATTCCAACAACTGAGTGATCGCTCATTTAATGGCTAGAATAGTTGAAGAAATCGCAAAACTATGCCATTCGACCCATGATTCCAATAGCAGAGTAAATATGATCACTCTCATGATCCCAACAACTGAGTGATCGCTCATTTAGGGGCTAGAATAGTTGAAGAAATCCGAAACGTAAGTCATTCGACCCATGATTCCAATAGCTGAGTGAATATGGACACCCTCATGATCCCAATAACTGAGTGATAGCTCATTTAGTGGCTAGAATAGCTAGAATAGGAATCCGAAACGTACGCATTCGACCCATGATTCCACTAGCTGAGTGATTATTATCACTCTTAAGATTCCAACAACTGAGTGATCGCTCATTTAATGGCTAGAATAGTTGAAGAAATCGCAAAACTATGCCATTCGACCCATGATTCCAATAGCAGAGTAAATATGATCACTCTCATGATCCCAACAACTGAGTGATCGCTCATTTAGGGGCTAGAATAGTTGAAGAAATCCGAAACGTAAGTCATTCGACCCATGATTCCAATAGCTGAGTGAATATGGACACCCACATGATCCCAATAACTGAGTGATAGCTCATTTAGTGGCTAGAATAGTTGGAGGAATCCGAAACGTATGCCATTCGACCCATGATTCCAATAGCTGAGTGAATATGGACACCTTCATGATCCCAACAATTGATTGATTGCTCATTTTAGTGGATAGAATAGTTGGAGGAATCCAAAAAGTATTTCATTCGACTCATGATCCCGACAGCTGATTGAATATGATCACTCTCATGATCTCAACAACTGAGTGATTGCTCATTCTCTATCTGTGTATATTTTTTATCAAAAACGGTGGTAGTCAAATGTGTTGTCAACGTATTGTAACCAAACGTCCCTCCAAGCTCCAACCGACAAGATATTAGCATTTTCTGAAATAAGAAAACTTGCTTTTGGAATAGCTTTTTACTTATCGGCTTATCACCGCGCCAGGTGGTTGGGTACTGGGTAGTTGCGCATCGTAATAAATTCATAAAATAATCTACACATTTCTATTTTATTGCACCGACTTATCAGGTGTAAATTTCTCTTAATAAAATTTCGACTAACATTTCATCTCTTTAAGAAATTCGAAAACATTTATATTGTCTGCAAGTACTTCAAACGAGACGTTCCAATTTTAATTCATACTTTAGTTGACTATAAATAATAACATACTTACTAACACGTGTTGAGCCTTTTGGATGCTTAATGCGACCGCTTCCAAAATCTCAAATCGGACGTCTGTTTGCAGTTATTGCTGACTCGAATGTCGCTACCTCTATGTACCACCGAACATCAGCGAATTCGTGTAAGTGGTTGCTTTTAAAACTAGCAGTGATGGTTATAGCATGACAGTAAAAGTCTGTTCTAACTAATCAAAAAAAAAGGTCACTATTGATGCTTTTTATTTTACTCGTGTTTTAAGTAATCTTTTTTTTTATTGTTTTGTGTTTTTCTTTTTTTTTGTGGACTAATGCAGGTAACTCTTAAATTTGTTTTCAAATAGAATAAATTGTGCCAACAGGTGTTTCGTGCACGTACACCTCCCGAAGCAATCGAGTTAGTAGCTCGTCTTCTGGAATACACACCTTCCTCACGTATTAGTCCTTTACAAGCTTGTGCGCATTCATTCTTCAACGAATTACGTGAACCTAACACACGTCTCCCAAACGACCACGAGCTACCTCCACTATTTAACTTCACCGATCAAGGTAAACATTTTTATACAGGATGGTCCAATTGTGCGATAATGTTTCAAATGTCTTCCAATAATGCTTCTACAGGGTGTTTTTTTATGTGCTACAACAGTTCAACAAAATATGCAAGTTTTTGCTAATTTAACCAATCTCCTAACTCTTACCGTTTGGTACTGATGTTGGTACCACACAAAAATTGTATTTTGCGTTGGTAATACACTCACCTTGGGTTGCAGCGTTGTCTGCGTTGATCTGTCATAGTTTTACGAGCGTAAAACTACGACAGATCAACGCAGACGACGGGTTGCAGAAAGCTTTTTACGACGTGTTACTTGAATGTGACCATAGTATAATGTGACTTGAGACACTACATTTTGACATTGGATAGGTCACATTCAAAACTATAATTATTAACCGTAACAAATCCTTAAAATTTTTCTGCAAGCTAACCTAAGGGAGTTGTATAAAACTTTTAACGGCTTTTTACAATTAATTATAGTTTTGAATGTGACGCATTAGATGTCAAAATGTAGTGGCTCAAGTCACATCAAAACTCTCATCAATTTTAACAAGCCGTTGAAAATTTTGTGCAACTGAAGATTTTTGTAGCATCGAAAATGACGTTACAATGTTCTACTTTGATGTAGGTACTGTTTCTAGTTTTTTTTTAGTTTGGGATTGGCATTTAAAATAATTATTTTGACACGTCATGATACAAATTAATTATGAAAAAATTATGCTTAATTTAAAAAAATAATTACAAAAAATGCTTTTTAAGTAATAAATACCAAAGGAATAGTGTAATTTTTACTTAAAATTAAAAATATTAAAATCAAACTAAATATAGCGCCATCTGTTGGTAAAATTTTAAAACGGCAACTGTCAGTTTATAAAAACTTGTGAATTTAACCTATAAAATTCTCTAACATGATTTTTTAAGAATCTATTTTTAAAATAAATCATTGCAAAATAGTATAAAAAATGTATTTTAATATACTATTCCCTGTAGACTGGAGGAAATGTGCCTGTGATATTTGATTTTGTCGCACTATTGGACGTTATTATTGTAGTTCTTGAGCTAGTTATTTAAATGATTTTTAATTGTAGAGTTATCGATTCAACCTAGCTTAAATGCGACATTAATTCCTCGAGGACAAGATACAACAAATAGTGCACAAGAAGGTGGAGGTGCATCTGGTACGGCAGATCCTGGCGAATCACCAACGGCTCCAGCACAAGCTGCTGCATCTGGTTTAGCATAGGTAGTATAATAGATGAGCCTTGATATAAGTCGTGTATCATTTTTTTTTAAATTTAAAAATATATATAGACTTATATTCTTTGCTATCGATGTATTTTTTAGTAATATGATCTGTGTGAGATTGTTATTGGGACAGCAGTACTATAGATTAATTATATAGTGCATTGTGTACAGAATATATTTGTTCATAGTCGGCATTTTATATGTAATGCCTTGTTTTTAAAATATTAATTTTAATTGTGAGAATTTGGTGTCAAAAAGAATTTTCATTTAATTAATGTTTTTCTTTTTTTTTTCATTTTTCGAACGATGATGAGATATCCCCAGGGTTGTAGCGAAAATTTGGTCCTAAAAATATATAGTATTTTATTTTTCGGTTGAATTATAACTTATATAGGATAATTATTATTAACCTACGATTTAAATTTATTTCGTAACGTGCAAATTTGTTGTATCGTTTATAAACCAAAGTTGCAAATTTTTTCTTTTTGTTTTAAATGTTCCGACCATCGTTTTCTTTTCAACACTGGGTAAATATATTTATAATTGGTTAGTAAATATTTGTGTTATATATTGTCAGTGCTGTCAATATTATTTAATAATTTTTAAATGGAATATATAACTTATTAACTTAAAAATCTTTTCGTTTTTTTTTATTTTTCGTTTTCTTACAGTTAAATTTGGTGTTATGCCGACATCTTACTTGAAATAATATTACACAAAAAATATGAAAATTTATTGAATGTATCGATTTATTTTATAGATAGATAGCAAGTGGTGTTTTCCAAAAAAAATAATGGTGGAACTTGCATAAAATAATATACTTTTTTCGCTTATGCTTTAGAAGCGAATTAAAATGAGAATCGTAGTTTCAAATTGTGCATTTGAGCTTTTGGCATTCGGTATAACAAAGAAAAAAAAATTATCTCTACGACGCCCAAGCCTCTTATAGTAAATAAAATTATAAATTCACGGTGTTAGTTCGACATAGATTACCATTTTTATTATAAGGGTTTTAATGGAGGTTCCTTCAAATTTTTTTTTGCAATTTGTAATAACGAATGTCTCAGGAGACTATAGTGGCAATCGAGTTAATCTTAAAATAAATATAAATCAATAGATGTTCGAAACGAATAAAAAGAAATGTTATTCCTTTTGCAATGAACGTGCAATTTAATGTATTTTTTTTATATGTACTCTTTCTATCGTCTTCTGTAAATTTACGTTAATTTCGTTAAGTCAATTTCTTATACTGTGTTACTAATTTTAAAACAATTAGTGCAACGAAGTTCTAAACTTCATAAAAATTGGCAAAAGTAAAAATTTTTCTACATCTCTTTTTATTGAAAGAAACCAAATGAAGAAGTGAATTCCGAATTTCGTTAATTTTCACTGCTAAAGAGACGTTCAAAATTTCTTACTTTTGCTAATTTTGGCTTCAAAAGTTTTACTGTACTAATTTAAGTTGTTGGTAAAGTCAAGTTTTGATTGTAGTCCAAGCATTTTAAGGTTTTCCCTTAAACAAATTGATGGTCCCTGAAAATTTGCGCGTTGGTTCTCTGAAAAACATATCAAAAGTTTCATGAAGGCCCACTTGTGCGTATCCATTAGGACTTTAGAAGCAGTACGTTGGTTGTGGTGAAATCAGTTTAGGTTGGGTCAGTCAGAATCCTAAGTGTACGTCAGCAACAATTTTTAACTTTTTCCAATCCAAGAAAAAGTTGTAATCGAGAAAAAAAATATAATAATAATTTTTTTTTACATTTCTCGACGTTTTGAGTTCCTGATTCCAAAAATTGAAAAAAATATTTTTTTGATTTTTGAACCAAAATGTCTGGATGTATGTACCCCCCCCCCACCCTAGAGCAAAAACTATTGAAGTGGTTTTAATGAAATTTGATTTTAGCGACTTTAAAATTATTTCATCGGCAAAAATAGCTTTTATAAGAAATCTATACAGGGTGTCCAAAAATAAGGTGGTTATTTTGGGCGCATATTTGCAAATTTGGGCCAAACTTATTTTTACTTGGCTATAAGATAGTACACATGAGCTTCAATGGTAAAAAAAAATTTCAAATTTTTTTATTTAAAATGGCGGCCAATAGAGCGATTGTCCCATTTTGTGGATTTTTCCTTATAACTTGGTCAGTAATTATTATTATAAAAATTTAAAAATGGCATTGTACAGCCAAAATATAGGGCTTTCGTCCTAAGCAAGTCGATTTTCAAAATTGTTTTAAAATTGCCTACCTTTAAGGGGCCACAGTAGGTCAAAATTTTGAAATGGATTTTCTCGAAATTTCCTCTTCCATATTTTTTTTTTTTTTGGATATGTTACAGACAACGTAATTCTCTATCGAAATATAAATTTTTATGAAAATCTCTTGAACCGTTTCGGTGTAGTGATTTTTTTAATTTCAAAATTTCAAAAATCTCTAATTTCTTTTGTAATAGAAATTAAAACTTGAAAACGGATCTATATACCAATCTTATGAATATCTATCATTTGACACTATTTTCGGTTAACAAAACGTTTCCGGTTAAACCGGAAATTACAAAAATATCAAAATTTTTAGGAACACCCTGTATATTTTTAATTGTTTTGAAAACTCTTAAAATTAGCTATTACACGATACCAAACACTTTATATTTTGACTTCCGGTTTAACCGGGAATGGGATAAAATTTCTTAATTTCAATGGAACACCCTGTATATTTTTCAATATTTTGAAAACTCGTAAAATTAGCGTTATGAAGATAGAAAATAATGTATATTTTTAACTTCATTTTATACAAAATTTTTTATTATAAGATATTAAATGAAATTTTAATTTAAAAAAAATACAAAATTACAAGATCTGACTGACGGAAAAAGTTCTACGTATGGCCACATCCGTTGTTTTAGTACCACATTAAGAATTAGAATTATTTAAGAATTTCCCTTGGCTGCTAATTTTCAGCTAAACTCCATAGAATCCTCTAGGAGATTTTCCGACTTTATGTTGGGTTTAAGGCAGTGCACTAAAACATAAAACACAGTTTTTGAATTTTGTACGACTAGGAAAAATTAGATGCGTACAAGTTACTTTGAGAGACTTTTGATATGTCATTTTTTCTACCATTTAGAACCACAGCAAATTTTAAGCGAACTATCGAGGTAAAAAGGTTTACCTAAAGTATTTGGACATTAATTTTGTACAACATGTTAATTTATAAAGTGTTCTAAATAAAAAGAAAAAAAACTTTGTATAAATGTAGTTTGCAGAGTTGACTGTTCTTTAATATGTTAGATATTTTAGACTGAACTTTATAGCCTTTTTCGTTTTCTTTTTGTACAATTTGTTAAGAAGAGTCGGTAATCTTTAAAAAAAAATTTATATAACATATCAAATTATTTCGTTGAATAAAGTCTGATTCATTCCTTAAAATTTACAAGGCGAGTCTAAAGAATGTCTCGATTAATATCATCCTTACTAAAAAATCATCCATTTTTAAAAAAGGAGATCTCAATAGAGAGATTCTTAAGGATGCGTCTTGTATAAAATTATAATTTGTTAGTTTTTAAATTCTTATAATTTGCTCAAAATGTAAAACGAATGCATAAAAAATGGTTTTTGTCGACTTGACGTCGGTTTAACGTTTAAAAACATAATTTCTCGCGAAAGTGCTTCCAAATTAGGAAACAAATTGATTTTTAAAATGTGACTGAACAAATTTTTTGTGCATTAGATGTACTCGATGAATTAAACTTTAAAAAAGTGAATTTAAATCATCTTGTGTGTCGTACTTTAATCAGACTTTATTCTTGCTTTAAATTTACGATGTTTAGATAATTAGAGTACTTACGCAACTATTTGTTGGCTCTCGATCACGTGTAACAATCACTTAGCTTGTATTATTAAAAGGAGCGCCAATGTGTGATATTTATGTAATATTAATTGAATCTGTACAAGGGGCTTCTAATCATGCGCAAAATTTTAGCCGGTAGTTTAAATTTTGAAGTTTGTGAAACGCTAGAAAAAAAGTAAGGTTATGTTTTCTTGTGGATTTAAAAGTTAAATTATGAAACATCTTACTGAAAATATGAAATACAATCGTTGACTTTCACGAAAAGGCACAATACAATTTTGCTTTTTTTAATAGTTACACAGAAGAAAGGAAAGTAGAGCGTATGTGAGGTTATGTTGCGGCGTGCGCAAGTTGAGGTAAAAGTAATGTTTTTGTATGAATTTAAAAGTTAAGTTATGGAACATCTTTCTAAAAATATGAAAATCAATTGGCTTTCACAAAAAGGTACAATACAACTTTGCATTTTTTAACAGTTACACAGAAGCAAGTAAAGTAGAGCGTATTTGAGGTTATGTTGCTGCGCAAGTTGGGGGCCCCGCTGTAAGCGATTTTCGATTTAATTATTTTCTTGAAAGTAAGATATGGCTTTTCATTTAATAATCGAGTTGAGTGGTAACAGTTTAAAAAATAATAAAATATCAAAAATTAGTTGCATTCCATGAATGCTCAAATATAGATGGCGTTTTATGTTTTATTACTTAAGCATGTGGTAATTTTAAAAAAAAGTACCGGTAAAACTTTTTCACTCGATTTTGGATAGTTGTATTATAAAAAAAGTTAATCTGTATATATTATAAGTTGAATAAAAGTAAAAAAATGTTTTTAATTTAAACTTTCAAAAAAAAAAAATGTGAACTGTTTTTTAACATTTAAGGGCACCAATTTATATAGCAACTTGTAGGACTATCGAATAATTTTAAATTAAACGACATTCAATTTTCTGCACAATGTATACTGCGCTCTTTAAAAAAATGAAATTACAATAAAAGCGATTCATAGAACAATCAAATGTACGTTTTTAAATTTTGTTAATTTATAGAAATTTAATTTTTCGTTCTATTACGTACGTTATTATTTGTGTAAACTAAATTTTTTAAAATGATTGTAAATTTGTATATATTATATGCTCTGTACTAAGCTAATTTGTATCATTATTGTGCCGCTTTTAAATGTAAGTTGAGGTGTACGGTTTTTGATTGTTTTATGTCTCCCGATTTCTACTACACGTTATAAAAAAAACTGTATATTTTCAAAACCACAGTATAATTTGTTGCTAGATCATGATGCAAATAAATAATCTTAGTGCAAGTTTGAACTATTATATATTTAAGTTGTTTCTTTTTTCAGATGAATGTTTTAAAAGCTGTACATATATCTTTTGCTTATTGTATGTTAATTGACACTGCAATATATGATAATTAAAAAAAAAATAATTAATAACATTTCAATAATTTATCCGAGTAAAACTTTCTTCATCATGTAACTTGGATGTGGCTCGACATCTTTGTTACGGTCTTCTACACATTTGGACGAACATAAATATTGTAGTAATGGAATTCTGTATTTTCCGCAAAAGTCGACAAATTTTATGTGTTCCACTCTATTGTCAAAAAAGACGCCTAAAAGAGAAAAAATTTTCAAGTTACTTGTGCAAACCATTCATTAAGGTTCTTCAAAATGCTCATATCGTCTTCGATAACTAGCCGTTTGAAATAAGGCATACATTTAAATACAAAAGTTATTCAACTCATTAAGGAGTATAATCTTCAATTATTTTCATCTCTACAGGGTGTTGTATTACCGCTCGGCGAGAATATTTTAATTTTTTTAAATGCAACACCCTGTATATTTTTGTGTATTTGGACTTGGCATTAAGTTGCCTACATGTCCGTAATAAAATTTTTTAATTTCTTCACGGTGTTGCCAGGTTATTAATTTTTTTCTGTAAAAAATGTCCGCAACACGCGGTGCTTTATAAAATCCCACTAAAGCCGTGTTGTTCAAGGAATAATAACGAAATTTTTTTCTTGGGTAGGTATGACTATCCTTTATGCATTGAAATTTAAAAAAAACGAATAAATTGTACAGAGTGTTCATTAAGGCGACCCAAAGTTAGTCATTTTCAAATGACCATAACTCGTCATTTTCAAATAGAACACCCTGTATATTTTTACATATTTGGATTCTTGGTAAAATTTAGATACTAAATTTGCAAAAATTTACAGGGTGTTCCATTTGAAAATAACGAGTTATGGTCATTTGAAAATGAGTAACTTTGGGTCGCTTTAATGAACACCCTGTGCAATTTAATCAAACTTTTTTAATTTCAAAGCATAGAGGATAGTCATAACTATCTAGGATAAAAATTTCGTTATTATTCCTTGAACAACGGCGTTAGTATGATTTTATAAAGAACCGCGTATTGCGTGCATTTTTTCTAGAAAAAAATTAATAACATGGCAACACCGCCGAGAAATTAAAAATTTTTCACATGAACATGTAGGCGACTTAACACCAAGTCAAAAAATAGAAAAATATACAGGGTGTTCCATTCCACCCTGTATATGAACAAAAGGAAACTCAGAGGGCGAGACAATTCAAATTGTATAAATAAGGGCTACTTTTATGTCTCAGTCAGTTGGTACAAGAAACTTACCTTTACATTGAGTATTAACACATCTGTGACCGTTATTCAAATACATAACTAAGCCGTGTGGAAGATCTTCAGAAGAAATTGGAATATTATGTATTTTAATAGTTCGTGCAGCTAATTCCAAAAGGCTACCGGGATTGTGCGTCATATCGCTAACAAATCTAACAACTAGTGGATTATCTCTCAAACTTAACTAAAAGAAAAAAAAAATTAAAAGGAAATTAGGCAAAAATTAAAAAGAAAACGTACCTCTGTAAGATTTTTCAATTTTATTATCGCTGGTGGTAGCGTTCGCAAACAATTTTTATTTAATAAAAGCGATTTTAGTTGTTTTAAATTAGCTATATTAGATGGTAAACTTTCTATTTTATTATCACATAAAACTAACGCTTGTAATGTTTTTAATTGGCCCAAAGTTACCGGCACTTCTTTCAATTCATTTCCACCAAGTGATAGTATTTGAAGGCTAAAATAAAAACGTTATAAATAAGTAGGCCATATTCAAACGATAATAATTGATTTTTTTTCCATTTTTCAGAAAACTCGGCTGTGCGGCTCGTTATCCAAACTTGGATTCGTGTCTTAAGAGAGCGAGTTCTAACAAATGGATGGGAAGTTGATATTTAGACACTTCGCTCGTAACCGTTAGCAACTTTAATATTCGGTTGATATCACAAATAGTCATAATTCCTGATAGGGTAAGGTTCAAAAAAGGCAATGACGTAGTTAGAAAGTTAGAGTCTAATTAGTAAAAAAAGGCCAATTGAACTTGGTATAATTTAAAAAAACAGGATGTTTTTACCCAACATCTGATATCAACTATTCAACAGTGATATCAACCGGATATTACATTCGCTAACGGTTACGAGCGGAATGTCTAAATATCAACTTCCACGCCCATTCGTTACAAACCAAAGTTGGAGTGTAAACCAAAGAAACTTTTTTTCATAGAAAAATAAAAACATAAGAACAACGTTGAAAAGCGCACATCTTTAGCACAAATATCAACCAAGATTATAAGCTTTCGTTATGCTTATTTTTCAAGGGTGTGACGTCACACAGCTGAATTCAAGCACCCGGAAGCGCGTAGCTTACATTTGACAAATGCAACATTAGCTGTTGCGCGCAGCACACTGCTACTCTGCTAGGCTACCTGCTATGCCACCGCTGCATCTATAGCGGGTTCGGCTGTGTGACGTCACGCATTTTTACTTGAAAACGTTATATCTTTTGAACGGCTATTCACAGCGATGTGCGGTTTAAAAATTTGTTCTTAGAATTCCCTGTACTATTTAATACCCCCTTTAAAGCTCATTTACAGATCAGCGACTGTCGAATGCGACACTAAAATAAACCAGTCATATTGCGCTAATGTTACGTCAACGTACTCTCGTATCTTTATATTTATGAAATACTATTTTAATATCAATAAAGACTTACTTGGTTAATTTTCCAATATTTTTTGATATCTCCGTGATTTTATTACTTCCCAAGTAAAGAAATTTCAAATTTGTAAATTCTAAAAGTTGTTCCGGAAAAGTATTTAGTTGATTTCCGCTCAAATTTAACTCTCGTAATTTTGTACTTTTTGTAAAAACCTTTGGTAAGGACTTATCCATTAAATTATTATTTTTAGCTATTAAAATCGTAATAGGGCAGTATTCGAAGATATCGGGCAGTACTCTTAATCCACTCGAACTAATATCCAAAGTTTTTAAATTTCCAAACTTAAATAAATTTTCCGGTACTGTACTCAATTGATTGTAGCGTAAAATTGCAACTTCAACTTCATCCGATACTTTTTTGTCATCGCTCAAAAGCTCATCTAAATTAGCGTTTATTATCTCATATTTTAACATTAAATGCCCAAAATCCACAATTTTATTACTGCTATCACCATCACTACTATCCGATGTATAATTTTCCATTTCTTTTCTTCAATTTAAGACACTTTATTTCAATAAAATTACACAAATTTAATATTAAAACTAAAGTGCACTCGCATTCTTTGTGATCCGTGAACAAACTGAATCACATTTATCTATAATGAGGATGATGTTACAGAAATATTGTAAAAACATTGATAAGTTTTACCACACGCTGAACTTATGATAGATTATAAAGAAATTAAAGTTGAACTTTAATTAGAAGTAATTAAATTATCTTGTAAAAAAACAAAACAAAGATTTCTTATTAAAATCAAATAGTCAAATCATCCTGTTTTTTTTTAAATTATAAATTATTGAGGCACAGTAAAGTGCCAATATAGATTTTAAGCTTACAAAAATGATATACCTTCTGAAATTTTGCATAAAGGTATATAGTATTAGGGACCTGATAATAGAATTTTAATCGATACATTAATACGTATCAATGTAACAAAGTCTCGAGTACCCCTATATTTTACTTCATCCCTCTATCTCTTCTAGATCTAAAGTTTAGTGCAAAAATCAGCTTTTTTTGACATAAAAATGCCATCTTGAAAAAAAAACAGGAAAATCTAGGTCCTTCTATATCTCCTTTTCAATAATATGTATACTAAGTGTGATAACAAATCTTCAAGAAAACAATCTTTAAACAACCACATTATAAAACGTAGAGAATCCATGCATTTTCTATTTAACAATTATTGACAATTTTCTTAGCGATTTAAAAAAGTACGTTTCGGAAAAAGAGTCAAAAGTGGAATACGATTAGCAAAAAATTAAAAACAATTTCTTTCAGCATAATAGTACGTTCAAAAACGAATGTTTTTAAAAAAAATAATTTCGTTTTCATAACGATTGCATTAAATGGCAACCCTTACAAATTCTGACTTCCTGTGCACTTTTTGACTGTTTGGTTGCACTTGAGGATCTCAACTTTGGCAGGTCGAATCTACTCATGAAGTAGTATCTTTTCCGTGAGCAAAACAGTTTTTTATTATTTCTTCGCATTGCACTGAATAAAACAATTTTTGGTCGGTATTTGGTGTTTAAGAATTTTATCGCGGAAACTACAAAACCAAACAACATATTTTTGGTCTACAATTGATCGTCGGTCTATTTCACATAATCCTATATTTTTTTTATTACGATCCGATGTTTACAAGTTGAGAAATTAAATAAAACGTCAAGGAAAACGCGTCAATGTACTACAAAAGGCACTTTTCTGAAGAAAGCACCAGGAGTTGGAAGTGCGAAATTTCCTAGATTATTCCTGACACTGTCCTGAACATTATTCAATCATAATATTTCTATTAGCACAACTTTTCATTCGCAACCGTATTTCGACCACACTATAGCACAATCTCAGATTTACAAGATGTGAAAATGCAACAATATGAAACGTAATGTAATGATGCTGGTGTATCTGTAATGTATAAAAACAAATAAATACTTGTATTGGAAAATTTCCGTATTACTTTTTATGTTTTGTTCTCTTAAGGTTTTAAAAAAAATCTAAATTTACACGATTTTTTTAAGAATTACGCCTACAAGATAGTTTTTTTCGTATACACAAAAAGATTTCGTGTGTGGTTGGTTGTCTGAAGTTAATTAAAACGTAGCTGGCGCCATCTATCGAAAAAATAATCAACGTAGTAAATATGGTACGTTGAAATGTTATAAGGTGGCGCTATCTGCACACATTTTTCGTAGGAACCTGCTAGTAACTGTCATATGTCGTACCGTGTTTCTAACCTGAAATTTAAAATTTAGTGCATGTAAAAATAAATTTCTTTTGCTCTCGAAGGATTTTGTAAGCATTAGAGCATTGGTTGTTGCAGTTGGTCTCTGAAGTTGTAGTGTATCGTTATATAAAATCCAATTGAAACTAAAAAATTTAGTAAGTTGCTGTCGATTCGCTTAAACCTACTTAACACCAAGTGCACCAAATGTACTTCAAGAGAGAAAAAATAAAAGGTAAAAGAGTAAAGAGAAGTGCTTAACATCACTTTATACTTTAAATGCTTCTAACAAAGGTAAAATTTTATTTTCGGTTTCTCGTTTCGTGGCAGAATTCATAATTTCCGTTGTAGTTATGACCATGGATCCAATCTACCTGATGGTTCTAATTAAAAGTAGCAGTAGAAGCAAATCAGTTTGCTGGGAATGATCAACACCGTCAATGGTATTTGAAATGCAGTAAACAAACTAAACTATTTGACGATGCCGATCTCATTGAAGTTGTGATGGTTTGTTGTATTATATGCAATTGAGACTAAAATATTTAGTAGGTAAGTTGCACTAAATACTTTTTGCTCATGAACTTTACGCTTAAAGTTGATACTTTTAATTTTTTGCAGGTCAAGTAATATGATGAAGCAAGCTACGAAGAAGTCGAGTCTCCTGACAGTCAAATACCCTACTAGTTAGTTAATAGGAAGGACGAAGAAGAAGAAAAGGTGGTAATTATCTTTAAAAAGAATTAATTTTTTTATGAATTATGAGAGTTTATTTCTAGTGAAATTCATACTGTAATTTTTGATTTATGTTATTGAAATCTAAAACTAAATTCTTTCCTTTTGTGTGTACCGTTTCTGCAAGTGTTTGTTTAATTTAGTTAATAGTGATTCGAAAATTAATTTATTTTGTGCTTTTAGCTGCGACGACTGCCAGAGCAATTTCTATTCCTGGCAAAACTAATTGGGGAGAACACCTACATGGAATGGAAGACGGAACAATGCCAAAAGAAAGAAGCTAAATATAAGTGTGAAGAAAAATTATAATAAGTTCAAAATAATTGTAATTTTTTTAATTTAATATTTAAAAAGATAGGTTTAACAGTGAGTAATCACTCGATTATACAAAAAGTACTTCTTATTTTAAGTGGAATAATTTGCTAAGTTTAAGAAACATTTAAATTTATTGGTCAATGACTAATACATGGTTACGTTTAAAATAAACTTAAATTGATAAATAAAAATGTTCAAAATGTAATATGAAACATCACTAGTGATTGTTACCTAATTATTAGTTGTTTGAGCTTCAGTTTGTGTAAGTTAGTCCAACTGTTTACATATCGTTACAAGACCTTAGTGAATAGTGTATTATTTTATCGTAATAAGGATATAATATGTAAAGCGAGGAATAGCAGAAATATTCATAAGGTACAGAGAATCTTTAAATTATTAATTAATTTTCTCGTGTAACTTTTTGTAAATATTTGTCATAAGCGGTTATTGAACTTTAGGGTATGAAATCAACCACTAATGAAAATTTTGTATTTGTATTTTAACTTTGAAATGATGTAAAGAATAATTATATAGTTATTGAGTTTCCTGGAGATACTAAAATGTGTGAACGCATCTTTTTGTAAATTTATAGTTCTTGTAGTTCACATTTTTATATTGTGGGGCACGGGGCACCTAAAGTTCAAAACTGATTTTTTCTTTCTCTCTTGTCTATTAAAATAATTTAACACAAACATTACAATAAGTTGAAAGAATAAAGCTCAATAAATCAAATGTTACTTTTTAATTTAATTTTTTTTAAATTATTATTCAACTCGACTTTTTAGTGTAAGTGGAAAAGTACCCAAAGTATAAGAAATTATGTGAACAATTCACAATTATATTCTTTAGTCAATGACTAAAGAATTATTGACTATTACCATTTCTTGAATATTTACCTAATTGTTAACATTTAAAACAATAAATTCAGAAATTGAAAAAAGTGAAAAAAATTGATTCCAATGTTGCCATTGTTACCTAATTAATTGCAAATAAGGCAAAGAGGCCGTCTTAAGTATTAATTAATTTTCTCATGTAACTCTTTGTATTTATTTAAAAAATTAGTTCGATTTATAATTATTGTAAAATGTAAACATTTCATTTACAAATTTCAGTCCACCAAACCTATGAAAAATAATTATCCTTATTAATTTACTTCCCTTTGTAACTATTTGTTATAAGTGGTTGCTGAACATGAGGGTAATAAGACAACCACTAACGAAAATTTGGTTTTGGTATTTGAACTTGAAAAGATGCAAAGGATAATTAATTATTTTTATTCGATTTCGTGGGAATACTGAAATTTATAAATGACATCATTCAAACAACTTAAGAACATCCCTTGGTGAATGTGTAGTTTTTGATTAACATTTAATATAATCTTGAAACCCTTAATAATTAGCAGCTAGAATTAATTATAAATTGAACTAATTTTTTAATAAATAAATTCTTGTGAAAAGCAATTTGCGCCCATCATATAGGCAGCCCATTACTTTAATACACGCGTTTTATTGGTTGATATTTCTTTAGTGGTAGGGAATGAGTAGGAGAAAGTTAATATAAGTCCGATTTTCGCCATAAGTTTAGATTCTTATCAGTAACTCAGATCAGCAAATTTTAGAAAAATAAGGGTTACTCTTGTGAAAATCAACTTGCAATTTTCGAATTTTTTTTTATTGGAAGTTGTTCCTTGCATTATTATAAGTATTTCTACCAAGTATTAATTAATTTAGTTCAATATTAAGGGTAAAAATTTAAATATTATGATCAACAATTATTTTGTAATTTAAGTTAATTGTAAATGCTTAGTAAAGTCATTATAATTTTAATTATAACGCTCTTACATTAATTTGCTAATTTTATATGGTGTATTGCATCTATTAATATCCTTTTATGTAAAAAAATAATATAAATTCCTTTATTAATTAAAAATAGTATAAATTAATCTTCTAGGTTTTATTTGTATTACAACTTTTGTTTATATTTCTTGACCCCGGGTTGTGGTGAACGTTACATAAACTTCTAGTAAGTACACAAAAGAGGTAGTAAACCTCTTCTGTGGCGTGTTTTATAAAAAAAAATCTTATCTTACTATAAACTAATAATGCACCCTCTTAAATTAAAAATTTGTTATACAAGACACAACATTTAATAATTTTAATATCATTTTATTCTAAAAAATATTCTATTAATTAAAGATAATTGTTCACTTTTAATGTAAGAAACAACTTCCAAGTACCATCGATAAGGTATCGATTTAAACTGATATTTGGAGGCATTTTACAAGACTACTAAGAATTTTTTTGTAGAATTTAACTTTTGTTAAAATTAATAAATTAATAACTTTTGTTATTACTTTATTAATTTAAGTTTATGAAATTAGAAAACATTGTTCTACTCTGTACGATTTTCCTATCAAATAGTTAACAAAAACTTATTTTTTAATGAAGTAATTACTGTTTAGGCAATTAATAAAATAATAGTAATTTTAAATTAAATCATTTGTTATCCTGCTAAGCTTTTAGTAACCATAAACGTTACGTATATTGTTGTGTAAATCAAAACAGTTTACATTTAAAAAGCCCAACAATCTTGATGATTCACTCTGTGTCATTTATAGTAAAGTATTTCGTAATTTATTTCAGTTTCGATTTACCATTCGAGTTGTAAGGATCGCTTCTCAAGTGTCGTTAACACCAGAACAGAAGGATTACTAGAAAATTAACAGAGATGAAATGTAAGGGTTCTTTTTTATTTTTAAGTATATGAGAAATATTTCCAAATAATATTTTCTGGAGCTACATAATTAGTTTACATTAGGGTAGGGTAGGGTAGTATTTACGAAAAATAACTTGAATGGATCATAAGACTTAGTATTCTTATTAGTAGGTACTCTGATAATAATTGAACCAATAGCATTATTCGATTATTTTTAAGGATGTATTTGTAAGAAATTTGTGCAAGTAAAATTTAGAGTTGATTAATTCATTTAGGTTTTGAGCTAGTTTTAGAATAGACTTTAGTTAATAAACTTCTTACTACGAAAAATATCTCCTAACAATTATTATTAAACATTTAACTAATTTAAATTATTATGCTTCTTTTGTGTTGGACACAAAACTCTACCTAACTTGCTCGAAATGGGTCTTATTTTAAAGTGCAATTTCTGTAAAACTGCAGATTAATTACTAATTAAATTAAATAAATATTAGTTGATTATGGCATTGTTCTGTAATTCAAACAAGGATAAATATAAAAGGCACTAGTAGTGACTAAAGCTTTTGCGGATTAAATTTGTGACGTGACATAATACTAAAACTTGTATCAATTCGTTTCAGTTTCCACTCCACCTTTCACGTGCAAAGATGTCTTAACTAAACCGTTTGTGAACCTAATCGAGAGGATTGCAAGAAATATTAACACGTTAAGCCCCACCTATATCAATAATAAGTTTTCCTGGTGGACCACACCTTTTTTTTACTATTTTAATATTGTTCAATTGTGACGTACTCAGGAAAAAAATTCCGTGGACCAAACCATTTTCTAGCGCAGCAGACCGTCCCTTTCAAACTCCCATACTTATACATGCGGTCGTGCATCTATACGGATGCTATAAGCGAGCAAGTCAACAACTAGGCGTGTATCCAGAAAGATGCACTGGTCCCGTAGTAAAACTTACTGGGCATCCGTAAGGATGCATATGGGGCTTAACGTGTTTTAATGACCAAGATGAAGTTATTGTAAGTATCTACTTATAATTTTTTTCTCACAGGGTTTTAGAGATATTTTGAAATAAATATTTTTAATTACTTAATTATTTTGTGCAAATGAAAATTAATTATTTCGAATAATCATTGGCTGTGCTTTGTAATTCAGACAAGCATAAATATAAAAGACACTAGTAGTGACTAAAGCTTTTGCAGATTAAATTTGTGACGTGACATAATACTAAAACAAGTCTCAATTCGTTTCAGTTTTAATTCAACGTTTCACTTGGTAAGATGCTTCCTTAACTGACGCTTCCCTTGGGCCCCACCACAAGACGATTACTTACTAAACATTTTAATGGACCAAGATGAAGTTATTGTAAGTACTACCTACCTAAAAAAATTATCTCGCAGGGTTTAAGAAAGATTTTGAAATAATTATTTGTGATTAATTAATTAATTTTGCAAATGAAATTTAATTAATTTGAAACAATCATTGGCTTTGCTTTGCAATTCATACAAGTATAAATGGCACTAATGACTATGCTTTTGATGATTAAATTTGTGACCTGACATAATTCTAATATTTAATAATTGATTTCAGTATACATTCAACGTGCAAAGATGTTCCATTAATGCCCGTCTTAACTTAACAGTTTTTAGACCAAATCAAGAGGATAACAAGAAATATTAATGGACCAAGATGAAGTTATTGTAAGTACCTACCTATAATTTATTTCATTCATGCTTTTAGATATTTTTAAATAATTATTTTTAATTAATTAATTAATTTTGCAAATGAAAAAAATAAAAATGGCACTAGCTTTTTGACGATTCACCTTGTGTCGTAACATAATACTAAAACATTTCTCAATTCGTTTCAGTTTCAATTGAACGTTTCACTTGGAAAGATGATCCCGTAACTGACGCTTACCTTGGACCCCACAACAAGACGGTTACTAGAAATTTTAATGGACCAAGATGAATTTATTATATGTAAGTGTGATTTTCTCAAAGAGTTTTCGAAATATTTGTAAAGAATTACAGGGTATAACCAAAATTAGGCTACCCCTATTTTTTGTTTTCTTTAATTCCTAATTTTTATTGTACATTTTATATTTATATTTATAGTATAATTTAATTCTCTTCTAAACTCTTTAGTATTGCTATGATTTACAGAAAATCAAATTTTATTAAACATACAGGGAATTAAAATAAGCATTCACAACTTTAAGACCGTGTAGACTCATTCAAATGGATAAAAAGTTATAATTGAGGGGTGTCCAATAGTTCATACTTTTCGAGTTACGGCCACAACTCAAAAAGTATGAACTACTGAACACCCCTCAATATAACTTTTTCTACTCATTTTAATGCGCACAGAGGGGTGTCCAATAGTTCATACTTTTTGAGTTGTGGTCACAAAAAAGTTTGAAGTATTGCAAACCCCTTAATATAACTTCTGTTACTCAATTTTAAGTATATTACACGCTCTTAAAGTAGTGAATGCTTTTTTTTAAAACCATGTATAAATTAAGCAAATTTTTATTGATTACAATTTACTTTTTTTTTAGAAACACTGTCTCAAATCAAATGTAGGTAAATCCCCTTTTTCCTAATAACTTCTTTCTTTCGGTACCTTCTTTACTACCATAATATAGAATCTGCAGATTCTTCCAACTTAATTTTGTTGATTAGCATCTGGGTGATCCCAATTTAGATGAATTTAGTTTCTTCAAAAATTATTTGTTGAGCTAATCACGTATTTTTTATTTACTTACTTAACAATTTTTACTTCGGTTTTTTCTTCTTAAATCATTATCTTAAACACCTTATTTCTTAAATTAACGATATTTTCTAAATTAGGTACAATTTTTAATTGAACAATTTTTATTAATGTTGAAGCGGCATATCATAGCAGTTTCTTGAAGCATTTTGCTTACACCCTGTATTTTAAGTTACTAATTTATTTTGCAAATTAAAAATTAATTAATTGAAAATAATCATCGGTTGTCTAAAGCATAGTAATTAAAACATCTCTCATTTTATTTCAGTAGACGTTCGATCTTTTGATTTGGGAAGATGGTCCGGTAACTGCAGTGCCTTTTGGTCCACACTAAGAGGATTACAAGAAAACTGAATGAAACCAAGTTGAAGTTATTTTACCTAAGTTTATTTTCTCACTGGGCTTTCGAGATATTTTAAATCGAAATACGTATTTTTTATTATTGGTTACTAAAAATTAATTAATTGTAAATAATCATTGGGCGATTAATACTAAAATTGTAGAAGCAAAGTCCTTTTAACGATTCAGTTTGTGCCCTTAGGTACATAAAACTACGACATTTCTAAATTAGTTTCAGGTTACCTTTGACGCGGAAAGATGCTTTCCTTCATCACACCGACAGTGCCTTTTGGTTTTGGCCCCAACATGAGGATGAGGATTAGGATGGACGGTTGGACGATCCCCAACATGAGGATGGACGAGGATTAATTTATTTTTCATTTATTTTGGATTGTATTTAAGTAGAAGGGTAGCTACACCTCTCGATTAGTTTTTTTAATTAATTTTTTTCAATTTAAATTCATTGCTTGCTTAGGAGGGTAGCTACCCCTCTATACTGGTCATCGCTACGGATGACGTAGCAGCTAGGTAAGTTGCTTCCAACAGCTCTTCTCCACGTTAAAGAGAGCGCCAGGGGAAGCAACCTCTAAGACCACTGCGAGTTGTCCTCGAATTGGTCGGAGGTTGTTCCTCTTCCGTAGTCTTTAATGTGGCGATGGGCGTGGTCTCCATGTTGGAATGTGGGTGTGCGTTGGCGCCGGGCGGGGAGGGGTAGGTGGGAGGGGGGTCGGCGGTCCCCTCCCCCCTACCCCTCCCCGCCCGGCGCCAACGCACATGCGCACTCCTACACGGAGTCCACGCGCATGCGCATTAGAGACTAAGGAGGAGGAGCAACAACCGACAATTTCGAGGACAACCCCCAGTGGTGGACGGGGGTGCCACCCCTCGTACTCTCTCGGACAAGGTGCAGGGTTGAAGCGACGCCACCTACCTGCAGCTACCCGATAAGCAGCCATTACCAGTTTTAATATTAATTAATATTTTGTAATTATTTATTGTTTTAATTATGTATTATGTCTTGTGGGCCACCGCTTGATGAGCCGAACTCCTCAAGCGATGACTCCTCAAGCTTTATTTGTTACAGTTATTTCTTTCCAAATCTAACGAGGGGTGGACTTGTTGCAGCCCATGCCCTGGGCTGCAACCTTTAATCTTTTTTTTAATGGTATAGCTATTACAATTTTTAATTTCTGCTGCATACATCGATTAGGACACAAGACTGAATCGTTAAAGGGACTGTTTTGTCTCTTGAATCTTGCTTTGGTGATTTACTAAGCGTTGGCCCGTCAATCAATAATAAATTGTTTACAAATAATTAGTTTTGAATTTAATTATTGAAATTAATTAATAGTATATTATTATAATTTTCTTGTGCACATAATTATATTAAATATGTATATTATAGGTAATAGAAGATATTTTTGTGTATTTTTTCATTTTAATAAACAGTGAACTCATGTAGATCTTGACTTTTTTTTCAGAGATAAAAGCACCCTTAAAGAATTTCTCTCAATAATCTTCTTCTTTTTCAATTACCTTGAAAAAGATATTTCCTCTCCTACTCCTTTATTCTCTTGATTGCCTTACACGTTACAATCCAAGTCTTTAATTATTATCCACAGTCTCTTTAGTTCTTAAAAAAAACAATTCTAAAGAAATTAGACCAGTACTATTTGGATTTTAAAAGTGAAAAGTAAGTTTATTAAAGGCAAACGAAGTCTTAGGCCGAGTTTTTCATTGGGAGTTTAAACTACGTTTCATCTGAACGAAGTTCAAGCTCATGCGCCGTAACTCGTTTACGTTACAGTAAAAGTACAGCGCATGAGATTGATCTTCGTTCAGATGGAACGTAGTTTAAACTCCCAATGAAAAACTCGGCCTTAGTACATAAGATATAAAGTCCAACTGGATAACTCTGTAACACAAAGAGTTCTTCTTTACTCGACAGATGAGATAACAGAGACAGAGGAGATAGACAGGTAAGAAAAAAAGACGGTAAATTAACAGAGATGAGTATGGCAGATAAGAAGATCGTTGATATTTACAGAGACAGAGGCATCGAGAGATAGAGAGGGAGAGATAGATATGAGATAGAAATAGAAAAGTAGAGAGAGAAAGATATATAGATAAAGAGACAGATATGGAGACTGTTTAAATGAGATATTAAGATAGTAAAATTGAGGGAGATAGAGATAGATATAGAGAGAAGAAGACAGATAAAGAGACTGTTGAAATGAGACACTAATATAAAAAAATGAAGGGAGATAGATATAGAGATAAAGAGACTGTTGAAATGAGATATTTTGATAGAACAATTGAGAGATAGAGAGAGATAAAAAGACAGATAGAGAAATAAGAAGACAGTTAGAGAGACTGTTTAAATGAGATATTAAGATAGGAAAATGGAAAGAGATAGAGAGAGATAAGGAGATTGTTGAAATGAGAGAAAACATAGTAAAATAGAGGGAGTGTTTACAGATAGATACAGAGATAATGAGATAGATAAAGAGCTGATGAAATGCGGTATAAAAATAGAAAAAAGAGATAGATATAGAGATAAGGAAACAAATGAAATGCGATATATTATATAAATAACGGTAGACAAAATAAATAGATATAGAGATAGAATTAGTGATAAAGAAAAAAATGAAATGCGATATAAAGATAGATATAGAGATAAGGAGACAGATAAAGAGACTACAGAAATGAGATATTAAGATAGCAAAATAGAGAGAGAAAATAGACAAAAATTGATATTGAGATAAGGAGACAGATAGAGAGATACAGATAAAGTGTCAAATAAAGAGACAGATAAGGAGCAGATAAGGTAAGAAACAGATATGGAGAAAGACAAAAATAAAAAATGGCAGGACACAGAGAGAGATAAGAAGACTGTTGAAATGAGAGATAAAATGATAAAATGTGATAAAAACATAGTAAAATAGAGGGAGTTGATAGATAGATACAGAGATAAGGAAATAGATACAGAGATAAGGAGACTGATGAAATATGAGAAAAACATAGTAAAATAGAGGGAGTTTAGAGATAGATACAGAGATAAGGAAATAGATACAGAGATAAGGAGACTGATGAAATATGAGAAAAACATAGTAAAATAGAGGGAGTTGATAGATAGATACAGAGATAAGGAAATAGATACAGAGATAAGGAGACTGATGAAATATGAGAAAAACATAGTAAAATAGAGGGAGTTTAGAGATAGATACAGAGATAGGAATATAGAGATAACGATACAGAGATAAAGAGAAATACAAAGAATGAGAAGAAGAAAGAGAGAGAGAGATAGAGAGAGAGATGTAGAAGCCCCAGAGAAAGCCCCAGGGGACTTTTCTTATCTCCGTGTCTGTCTCTTTATCTCTGTTTCTGTCTCTTCTTCTATGTATCAATCTCTAAACTCTCTCTATTTTACTATGTTTTTCTCATATTTCATCAGTCTGCTTATCTATCTCCTTACCTCTGTATCTATCTCTAAACTCCCTCTATTTTACTATGTTTTTCTCATATTTCATCAGTCTCCTTATCTCTGTATCTATTTCCTTATCTCTGTATCTATCTATCAACTCCCTCTATTTTACTATGTTTTTATCACATTTTATCATTTTATCTCTCATTTCAACAGTCTTCTTA